>JANAVB010018451.1:0-74259 GCA_029216955.1 Iris pallida | reverse complement strand
GTCCATGCGGCTCAGGCGGATATGTACCTATGCGGCTCACAAATGATTACCTCCCTGTGGTTCAAAGGCTTAAGGGAGGGCCACTACAGCCCTGACACGTGGCCCTAACCCTATGCGGCCCAAAGTCATATGCGGCTCACTCGTCATGCGGTCCCGATCCTCCAGCAGCTCCTAGGACACGTGTCCTAAACTGATTAATTCCTCAGATTTGCTGCCATTAAAGATTGGGTCAAATCCCAATAATCTGGGACACGTGGCAGAAGAATAGATCTAATTTATTCGCAGATATCAGAAGATCATTATAAGGAAGATTTATTCCAATCAGCATT
Organism: Iris pallida; assembly: GCA_029216955.1. Lineage (NCBI taxonomy): Eukaryota > Viridiplantae > Streptophyta > Magnoliopsida > Asparagales > Iridaceae > Iris > Iris pallida. Next base: position 73,930 of record JANAVB010018451.1, on the reverse strand, counting down.
AATTGCTAATGGGATTTGGTGTAATCTACACCTAAAGGCTCGAATTCGTCACAATCAGAAACGAACGGCTTGGATTGACCAATCCCCAGGCCGCCGCCATCTCCAAGAGCTAATCATTGGCAACCCTAATGATCACATTCCACTATTATAAATAGCAAGGTGCCATGCCCTTGTAAAATATATACAATATCAGAGAGAAATACGTATATACAGAGAGACTTTCCCCCATAGTCAGAGAGAGAATACACACAGAGAGAGAGAAGCCAGAAGAGCAGTCAGAGGGAGAGCAAGAAGAGCATTTCTTCATCAACGCCAACCATCTTTTCACAGGAGCCAAGGCTGCATACCGATCGTCCAAGGAGTAAGGCAGGACTGCCGTCGCCTTCCCGAGCCTCTATCGTCACCCTCCAGAATCTAAAATAAATAATTGTACTTAGACTGCTGTACCTAGGTTTTCGTCCCTAGGCTTTCTTTGTACAAGCGAGTTTGTATCGTGAAGTAAAAATCCGGTCCTCCGATAATTGTTCTGTTCTTTTATATTTCATGGCAAACAACTAACTAACGTACGTAAGTATCGAGATATGATTGGTAGTTTACTTTATCTAACTGCTAGTCGACCTGACATCATGTTCTCAGTATATTTATGTGCACGATATTAGGCTTGTCCTAAAGAATCATATGTAAGCGCCGTTAAGTGTATCCTGCGACACCTTAAAGGAACATTGACAACTAGTCTTTGGTATCCTAAAATCGATTCGTTTAACCTGATAGGTTACTTGGATGCAGATTTTGTCGAATGCAAAGTCGATCGTAAAAGTACCAATAGCACATGTCATTTTCTTGAAAAGTTATTAGTCTCTTGATTTTCTAAGAAATAAAATTTTGTTGCATTATCAACAACCGAGGCTGAATATATAGCCACAGGATATTGGGATCAAATTTTATGGATGAAGCAAACTTTGGAAGACTATCAATCGTTTAATCGGATCCCTATTTAATGTGATAAGCTCCATTAATCTCATGAAGAATTCGATATGTCATTCATGCACTAAACACATAGAAATTAGACATCATTTTCTTAGAGATCATGTTTTGCAGGAAGATATTAACTTAGAATTTATTGACACTGAGCATCAACTAGCTGACATCTTCACAAAATCCTTGGCTGAAGATTGTTTTAACTTTATACGAAGAGAATTAGAAATTTTGGATGTTGAAGTAATATATATATATATATATATATATACATATATATATATATATATATATATTATGTTGAAGTAATATAATTAAATATTATTTGATTAAAACTCATAAATTCGTTGAAAATATTTTGGTTATAAGCCGAAAGGGTCTTTTTGTCACACAGGTGTAAATAGCCTGAAGCGACACGGTATACTAGTCTTCGGACTACCGCTAGCTGGGAGATCCGGCCCCTACAGCTAACCCAAGATATTCTATATAATTTATGTATTTTTAATTAATTAATATTAATTATTTGTTTCAACTCAACTATTACTAATTAATTTCGTATTTATGTTAAAACCCCATCACAAACTTTCCAATTATGTCTTGATAACCAAGTGACTGAACTCGGTCAAAGTTCTGGCTGAAATCGCACCGAACTCGGTCTAGGTGAATCAGAACAGAAGCTGGACAATCGGGTCTCCTTCCTATTTAAAACCCTACATCATCATCTTCCTCACCAAGCCACCAAATTTCTACCAAAAACCCTAACCCTAACTTCTTAGTTCTCCTTCCTCTAAGCCTATCAAGCTTTCAAATCTTGGAATCAGAGCTCTCTCGAAGTTCTTTTCAACTGTCTACCATCAATTTTGGTATATTTTCACTCCTTCCATCCTTTTCAATTTCTATGGCTCCTAAAATTCCTATTTCTTCCAAAAAGAAAAGGAAAGTTGATGAACGCATCCTCGACTCCTCACGAGGTGGCCTCCTTTTTACTTTTCAGTCCCTCCAAATCGGATGGCAACTTCTTTGATGATTTCATATTTGTGTCATAAGATGCATCAAATGAGTGGTTTACTGACTTTCATCAAAGAAAGATTTGTCCGAGATCTCCTATCAATTTCATATTATTTTTTGATCATGCAAACATTTTTGAACACCATCAGTTGCTAGATCTAGTTCAATCTAGTTTTCCTATATATTACAATGTTATCCGCATGTTTTATTGTAACTTATCGGTCACTAACGGCAAAGTGAAATCAAAAGTTGGTGGAGTTGATATTGACTTTCATGTCGATGATTTGGCTATCATACTTCACATTCCCAATATTAGGGATGCATTAGTTGATATCACCTCGGTCTAATTTCCCGAAGGGACAACTTTTGATTCATTTCGCAACTCGTTATGTGCACTAAACTCCAGGCCTAAAGGCACTCATCGTCCCAAACACTTGAACAACCTTCTATGACCTTCATAGAATGGTATTCTCCACTATCATTCCAAAAAATACCGCCACTTACGAGATCTCCTACTTAGAGCTTTCTGCTATCTATCATCTCCATTTTTATGGCCCCTTCAGTTTGCCTAAGACGATCATCGCTGCTATGAAACGGTGTCGCAAAAAACCGTGACGACTACTCTATGTGATGTATCTGTCTTATATATTTTAGTACTTTGAGGTTATGCTTGAGGATTGTCCATATGATGGCGCTCCTGCTTAGCTTCATTAGCATCGTCGTACTGCTCCTATTCTAGTCGTTCAGGCTCTTCCACCTCCAGTTGACCCATCAGCTGCTCCTACTCATCCTTGTTTGTGAGAACAAAAGTTTTTCAGGAAAATTAGTTTACAAACTAAGAAAGAAGAGTACAAAGGTACAATTTGATTCTGGGGAAGTACAACTGTAGAAATATGATCAGAAGACGATCATTTTATCCCTTGCACGATACAATGTCGAAGAAGGCCTTTGGAGAGTGCTGTAGCAACTTAGTCAGGATATTATGATCATTAGTGATGCTTGAGAAGTGATTTGGAACTCTATTTATAGAGTTTTGAGATAACTGTCAGACAGTTACCCTGGTTGGCGCACACTTGCAATTGGCGAACCATTATCCATTTGCACGAACGGTTGGTTAACTACTAGAGACGCGTGGCATTCTGTAAGAGAGATGCTCTTAGTCATGGGCAGTGTCACGTGCATGTTCTTCGAGATTAGTGGCATGTGCACCACATCATCTAACTACTTCTGGATAAAAATCGATCAAGTGGCACCAACTGATAAGTGGCACTTGGCGCAATTTGATGATTGGCGCCATCTGCTTCATATAGAATCTGAAAGAAGTGATTACCTCGTGCCAAATGATAAATAGTACGAGATAGATTTCAGTCATTATGACCAAATCTAACACAATCTTCTCGAGCTCTGCACGCTTAAAATTTGAAAGGATTTTCCTCGACTGACGTGTTGTCAGTCTTTATGACTAATGCCTAAGCTTTTCGAGGAAGGTTGCCACGTGGTCAGCCAGCGCTATTTAAAGTCCAGTGCCATTTGATGATCAGCGCTATTTAATAAACAACTCCTTGAGCTATTTGTGAGTAGCGCGATACATTCATTTTAGTAATTTTTAACTTCTACAAGACCTCCTTCAAAGTTTTCAAATTTCAAAATTTTTTAAAATTTGAAATACTTTGAATAAAAAGCAGCTTCGTGCGTTTGGCACACCTCAAAAGTTTAACTGACCCCGAGTTTTACGCATAATTTGTGTAACCGTTACGCTTAGCTTTGGCTATAAATATCTTTGAGGAGAGAGAGAAAAACTTTTACTTGAAAAACTTCTCTTTCTGAGCTCTTCATCTTCTCCTTCCCGACGTTCAACATTCTTTGTTCATCATTAATGGCTCCAAAGAAGTCAGTCATGGACAAAGACAAGGGGATCGTCGGAGCTCCCTACGTACATCGCCTGAAGGCACCACAGTATGCGCCACCGTCGGCGAGAGCCGAGGAGGCGAATCCAGCACTCAAAGGTGATCATCGGAGAAGATGATGAACAGTAGACTTAGCGCCATCTGATGGCAGCACTAAAAAGCCAGCGTCAACTACCTCTTTCAGAGTACTGGTTAGTGCTGCGCAATTTCACAAATAGTGCCACCTCTTTTAGAGTGCTAGGTAAAGCATATCGTGCACTCTTTGTCTACACAAAGTGCGTTGCGCGCTAAAATTTTACACGCACAAAAACAATAACTGTCATATGCACAAATTTTGAATAGTCATATACGTAAATTTTGAACTGTCATATGTGTAAATTAGTGACTGTCATATGCACAATCTAAGAATTGTTGTTATGCATGCACAATTTTAGGGAATTGTCATGCTTCATACACAAATAACAATAAGATTATCATAGGGCACAAACATAGGATTTTGTCATGCGCTATTCAGAGGCTATTGTACTGTATACGCAGTACTGTATGCACAAATTAGAGATTGTCATATTTGTGAAGATTTTGTACAGAATTTGAAATGATCTTTCATGATTTTGAACTTTATTTTTCTCTTGTAGTTGACCTCAGAGAAGATCCTCATGCAGAGATACTGGCCTCTGCTTTTCGAGTATCCGAGTATCAGGAAGAATTATCTCATGTCTTCTTCCCTCTATATGACCTTCCTACTACTATGAGAGCTCTGCTAGAGTCCTAAGATAAAAAGGACTCTACTATGTCTGATGAATGGTGAACCCTTCATAAGTTTATATCAAGTTCCCCACAAGAAACCAGCCTTTTTGTTTGGCGAAGCTATTGAAAAAGACTCTCAGCCCAAGTCGAAGCGGGAAAAGCGAGTTTATCAGAGTAGAGATAGATTAATGTATCTCACCGATATGACAAGACATCTATCTCTATCCCATTATGCTCATGCCAGCCATCCTCAAAACATGGCATAGGATCTGACTCCTTTCCAACAGGCTAGGGTTAGAAGGATATGTCACAGAGTAGGGCCTCAGAGGAGGGATATTTTCTTCAGTTTCTCAGTTAGACATAGCACCCACTTGAGAGGCCTAAGACCGAGTTGTGTATCGGCTGAGGATTCGTCTCTGATTATTCCAGTCAAAATACCTTTCTTTGCGAACGTATTTGCTAAAGCCGGAGGAAGGTATCCGACTCCGAATATGTGGCTGACGGGTTTGATGAATCCAGAAATCAAACACTGGAACCGACTTTCCGTTGGGACTTGAACAACTTTAAGGACAAGTTGCTTGAATTGGAGCTTTATGAACCTATTTTGACTACTTCTTGTGGCATTTGTACCAATTCTAATATGTTTTTAGCCCTGGTAGAGAGGTACAACAATTTGACTGGTAATTTCATGGCCCCTCATGGAGAGATAGGCCTGGCCCTTCATAAGATGCAGTATATTTCTCATCTGCCAATGGGTGAGAACCCTACGAAGAATATGTGCCAACAAACGAAGAACTCGATGACTTAGCCAAAGAGAACCCGCAAGTGGTGGCAGTTTTTGAAGAATTATTATGTCACTTCATGATCTGTACTCTGTTGTATAAGAGCAAAGCAAAAGGGGCATGCTACCAGTCTAATGGCTATATATTCTTAGGCCACATCCAGGAACCTAAGGTGCAAGAACACTTAGATTGTGAACCCCGCTTTTTTGAACCACTTGACCGCAGTACTATCGAGAAATTCATAGAAAAGTCAAGGCATGTTGACAATAAGCTGTTGGAAGATTGGCATGATTTTGCCGCTGGCACTCCCATCGAGACTTATATAAGACAAGGTGGCAGAAAGATGTCTCGAGAAGCTACCCTGGCAGGCTTCCTCTCTCTTTGGCTGCAACGGTTCTTGGTTCCCGGAGCCAGTGCCGTCGACCAAATCCACCAAGGTATACCATTCGCAGTCGTGCGTTTAGTGTTTGGGCATAAAATATACATTCTTTCTGTGATGACTTGCCGGCTGAATGTAGGTCTTAATTTATACACAGATACCATAATAAAGAATCCCGACACTCAAGACGAGTTTCCTCGCACTGAGATATCGTATAGTTATTTATTCGGCTGGTTACTTCTGCACCACCCCACCCTAATTGATCCATCTCTAGGTGCTGTAGGAGGAGATTTCATCAGACATTATGCCACGTTTTGATGGAAAGTGAACACCCTTACTAATTGCAAAAAGGCATTGAATATGGGTTCCGAGTGGAGATTCTTCAACGTTGCTCTTCCTCCTAGATATGAGAATCTTCCGCCTCTGCTCATGGACTTAGAGCCTATGGCTACTCGTCCACCTCCAGCTACTTTCATGTGGTTGAAGATGATCAGACCTTCTCATCTAGTATATCGGTTCGAGGGTGAGTGTTTTTTGGAGCCATATTTGCCTAGCCGATCTGCTCACTAATTCGGCTACGATCAAATGCATGTTGGAAACGCGACCACCTGTCTGAAAGCTTTTGGATATTTGATTGATGGCGCTAGAGGTTAGAGGTACTACAGTACGAGGGGTACTAAGGCTGCATTTACGATGCCCTCTACTACTTTTGAAGTGGGTCCGCGTATGTTATATGCATACGCAAATTTCTATACTTTCGTCAACACCCTTTTAGAAGGCTTCTCTTTGTCTGATAGTTTTGTTAGTATCAGAAGGTCGCGAGCCGGGGCAAAGACTACTATAGAATTCAGAGAGGCTGAGGAGAATGCTCCTGCTGATGAGCCTCTAGAAGCTACACTTGTCGGTTTCCCCGATGAAGTTCATGATGTTCTTCATATCACGCACAAGAATAGGAAAGAGAAATCTTCCGTAAAAGGGACTAGCAAAAGACAGAAAACTGAAGTTTTATCTGCTCAATCTTCTCCAGCTGAACCTCTTTCTCCCCCAAAAGCCCGAAGGAAGAAAATAAAAGAAGCAGTTGTTATTGCTGAACAGTCCATGGCAAGGACAAGATCACAAACGTGACAAATGGAGGCAGGACTTTCCTCTGGGAAAACGGGGGCAACCCCTTCTCCAATCCCAAAAGAAAGTAAAATTTCTACTGAAGAGACTAGTAGAGGGTCGGATGTGCAAGATGAACCTTCTGGAACTGAGGGATCACCTTCCATACCGCTCAAGCACAAAATGAGAAGAAAATTATTGGCAACCAAAGTTGTGCAGTAGAAAACTGTAACCTCGCCTACTCCATCAGTGCAGGGGCAGTCTCCTGGTCGACCAGAACGTCATTGCCGTCGCAGGATCCACTGTCTCCAAAAGGTGATAATTTTATCCTTTCAGTCTAACGAGAGTTATTGGATGTTAACCCATTGGGTATTGATATATATATGTTTTCTATTTGCAGAGACCCCAACAACCAGTGTTCTAGCTCTAGCTGCTACAGCGGACACTCCTTCGGTTCCTATCTCAGAACCAGTGGTCGTAAAGATCACCATTCCCCTGTCTACACTTGCTACAGTAGGTGTAACATTGCCGCCATCCGCTGATGGTGTTCTATGGGTCACGGTTCCTGGAGAAACGTTAACCTCAAAAGATATTATTTCGGATATCCCACCTCCTTCTATAGTTTAAACTCCTACACTCTCTCGAGAAGACAAAGAAATGATAGAAGCATTAGATGGCTATGATTTCGATGGTGAGCTGATCGAGGAAGATCCCATAGATGCTACTTCTGATCTTGATAGAGCTGAAATAAGCCAAGATCTAATGGAGACCCAGAAAGATCAAAACTTGAAGGCCAAGGATGGCCAGATCACTGTTGAGGGTGAAGAGCACCATGTTCAAGATGAGGGCCATCAGAGCCCTGAAGATGATAATCATAATCTCGACGAGCCGCAGGGTGATGAGAATTCTGATAACGAAGTTGAGGGCGATAAAAGCCTAAATAATGAAGGTGATGATGATGAAGGTGATGATGAAGGCCTTGCTAAAGGTCTTGAAGATATTGAGGGTGATAAAAACCCTGATGATGACCAAGAGGATGATGAAGACCTCATTAAAGGTCTCAGAGAAGCTGGGGGTGATAAAAACCCCGACATTAATGTGAAGGAGATTCAAACCCCTGCTGAACAAGTTTTTGAGATGAAAAGGGGCAAAAGTGGAAGCCCCAGGAGGCCAAGCTGAGTCGGGGGATGGAAGCAGCCCCATTTTGTATCGGAAGGCTCGGAGGCTGGAAGCAGCCAAGCGGCCCTATCTGAGAATACCATTGTGAGGCTCGTTACAGAATGAGATACCACACCTCATGAGATTTCATATATGCCGCCGAGCTTAGGTAAATTTTTGACTTTATTCACCATTGTTCCTTTGATGCTATAATTATGATATAATGATTTTGCTTTTGGATTACAGTGGGTCATGTGGGGACGATAACTAAAGTCCCGTTGACTTCTACCGCTTTTAGCCTTAGCTCCACTATGGTTCCCTTGGACATGGGGACTCATACCATAGAGAGAAGCTCCTCAGGGATGCCTGTACCGAGATCTCCTGGTGCACAAGCTGTTGTTCTTCCAATCTCTACCGAAGGAGGAGCTCATGTTGAAGTGGCAACACCTGGTGTATCAGCGATGACCAGTAGCATCATCGAAATATATACGAGTGCCTTCTTCACTTCCTTGAGCACTCTGGTACAAATGGCCATATAGAAGCAACATCCTTACAATTTAGTAAGGAGAACTTCTTTTGTAATTGAAGCCATACGTTGTCTCTGCGATACTGAAATTGTCAACTTCCTGGAGCAGATATTGAATGAGCTTGAAGATCCTATCAGATCTTATCAAAAACTGACGAGAGGCAATATACAAAGACTGGTAGATGTAGAGTGTGAGGCCATAGCTCGTGAATATGAATAATGACTAGTCGTACTGGACAATTCTGTAGTTGCCTTCTCGATACGATCTGAAGAGATGGAATCAAGCATTGCTGAGGCTACTTCTTCTGTTAAGCTTTACAATATTGAGGCAGCGAAGAAAAAGAAAGAAGCAATTGAAAGTCAAGCTCGCTTGCAAGAGTAAGAAGCTAAAATGGCCAAGCTTCGTGCATCGATCACGACAGCTAAAAAGCATCAGAAAGAAGTGCTTGAATTATCTCAAGTTGTCTCAAGTCGTCTGGATGATCTAATTTGGCAACGGAATTACTTCCTCAAAGTTCAAGTTGCAGAGATAGAACGTCAAGTTTCATCAATGCAACCCTTGTAACCAAAGTCCCGGAGATACTTGGCTAGGACAAGAGTAATTACCACCAGGGTGGAGCGAACTGAATCTTTGAAGAAGATGATTACCGATCTTAGCACCCAGCCTTCAAAGTAAAGTTATTTATAAGAATGACTATAATAACTTCTTTATTTTGAACTTTTTTTTATGAATGTAATAGTTTTTTGTGCTTACAAGATATCTCATGGAATAAAAAATTGATGATCTTTTATGGATCTATTACTTATTATGTATCTGTTTTAAGACGCAAGTAATAAATATGAGTAAAAAAATTTGTTCAGAGGTACTAAACGTGATATATCTCTTAAAAATACAATGCTTATTATATTTGTTCAGAGGTAATTTGGACATGATAGAATATAATTTTGTTACATTATCATTTCTGGGATGACATTATCAGAGGTAATGTGGACGTAACAAATCGACGATATGGATAATAGAATTCAGAGGTAATGTAGACGTGAATTCGTATATCTATTGCTTATCCTTGGGTCAACTGGGACTCAAGAATAGGATATCTTTTCAAATAGCTGGGTTTCAAAAGATGATGCTTATTATGATGTAGTAGATGTTATGGGTTAATCCTTTAAGGATGTACCATAAAATCTGGGTAGACTCCATTGGAGATTTTTGAGGATTTATTATATGTGGTAAGTAAAAGATAATAACTCGAAGATTGAGGTATGTACAATATTTGGAAGATATAGTATACACTTTTAAACATGGTACTTCTTCAGGAATTTGCCGTTGATAGGCATCATAGCAATTCGGCCGTCCATCCCGGTCAATTGATGAGCGTCGTTTAAGAAAACTTTGCTTACAACGTAGGGACCTTCCCACTTTGGTTCGAACTTGCCCTTACTCATGTGCATCATAGTCATAGGACGTCTGACAGTAAGAACTAGATCGCCGTTTTAAAATGCTCATACTTTGACTTTACGGTTGAAGGTTTTCGAGATACAGGCTTGGTATAACTCAATGTGCTATTGAGCTAGTAACCGCTTCTCGTCGAGTGCTTCAAGCTCCTGAAGTCGAAGACGCTCATTGTTTTCTACTGTAAATTCGTTGGAGCTATTCTCAATGATAGGATTTTGATCTCCAACGGTAGGACAGCTTCACATCCATACACCAAAGAGAAAGGTGTACAGCCAATCGGAGTACGTACAGTAGTTCGATATGCCCATAGACATTCTCCAAGCTTTTTGCTCCAGTTGTGTTTATTAGCAGGAACGAACTTCTTGAGAAGCTTGATGATTGTTTTGTTGAATGCTTCAGCTAAACCGTTAGCTGCTGGATTATACGCTATAGAAGCGATATTGTTGATTTGATTGTCATCACAGAATCGAGTAAATTTCTGACTGGCGAATTAAGATCCATTGTCATGGATAATTCACCGAGGAACATATAATCTGTAGATCACATGATGTTTGATGAAGCTGATAATACTGCTGGTCTTGACTTCTGCTAAGGGTATAGCTTCTGCCCATTTTGAGAAATAATCGATTATAGCTAGGATAAACCAATATCCTTGAGATGGAAGCGGATTGATAGGACCGATGACATCCATTCCCCAAGCTTCAAAGGGCCAGGATGCTGTAGTGGGATACAAAAATTCTGATGGTTGGTGAATGAAATCTGCATGGATTTGACATGCTCTGCATTTCCTTGCATATTCAATAGCATCTGCCACCATGGTGGGCCAGTAATATCCTATACGTCAGATATGATCCTGTAGCTTAGGACCAGGTTGGTGTGCACCCCAGAAACCATCATGAGATTCATGTAGTATCTACTTTGCTTCATATTTCGCAAGACAACATAAGAGCATACCGTCAAATGATCGTCGGTATAGTGTTTTGGAGGCGTGATTAAAATAGAATTGGAGTGATCGACGGTGAATCACCGTAGCTTCTTTAGGATCTGCAGGCAAGATATCATGTACCGTAAAGTTGATGGAGGGAGCTCTCCAGTCTTCACTAATAGTACAAACTTCAACCGAATTATAAATTTTAACATTTAAATTATTCTCGACACAGAATAATTCTCTGTTAGTAATGACGATCAACTGTTGTCTTTTCACAGGGACCGCTAATACTTCTGCTAGATTAGCCAGTGCGTTAGCTTCTATGTTGGATGCTCAACGTACATGTTTAATGAAGAAACCTTTGAAGGATGTAGCCAATTTGACTGCTGCTTCTTGGTATGGAATGAGATCTTGATGCCGAACTTCATACGTGCCTCTGAGCTAGTTGACAATTTGTTTAGAGCCTCCGTATACTTCCAGATATTCGATGTCCAACTGTTTAGCTAATTGGAGACCGATGAGTAGAGCATTATATTCGGCAACATTGTTAGAACATGGCTCGTCCAGGAAATAGGCTCTTAGAATAGCTAGCCCTTCTGGTGATACAAGGATGATCCTAACTCCAGCGATAATGATACTATTGGGTCCAATTCTGGATGCACCATCAAAGAATAGATGCCAAGCAAGTATTCCTTCTGAACTCATGTTAGATTCCAGAGTTTCATCAGGAATTTTATCATAAAGTTTTGAAGTCTTAGGAATTGGATGAGCAGCTAAGAAGTCAGCTAGGGCTTGACCCTGAATAGACTTTTGTGGGACGTAGACCATAACATATTGTGCTAATAGTATCACCCATGTAGCAAGTTTGGAAATAAGTGTACTAGGCTTTTTCATCAAAACTCGCAGAGGATTGACTGTGGAGATGACATAAATAGTATGGCCAATGATATAATATTGCATCTTCTGGACGACAAACATCAAGACTAGACATTCTTTTTCCACAGGGTTGTATTGACGTTCAGCACAAATCATTGTACGACTAAGATAATGAATTGCTTGCTCATTGCCTTCCTTGTTCTTCTGGGCTAGTAGGCACCCAGGGAGTGATCAATTGCTCAAACGTACATCAAGAAGGGTATTCCTGTGATTGGAGGAACTAAGGCTGGAGGGTTCATTAGGTATCATTTTATGTCTTCAAATGCTTGCTGGCATTCGTCATTCCAAACGAAAGACACACCTTTTTTCATAATTGAGTGAACAGTCTGCAGCATCGAGATGAATCTCCTGATATACGTAAGTCGTCCCTGGAATCCTCATAGCTCTTTTAAGTTGCGTGGAGGACGCATCTCTTGAGTAGCTTTGACTTTCTCAGGGTCAACATGTATACCCATAGAGGTAATAACGAATCCAATAAATTTGCTACTAGACACTCCTAGGAATGTGTTACGACCCGCACCCGGAGTAAGGGCACGAGTGCGTGACAGCGTCCCAGCCTACGCCGCAGAAACGGCGTAGAATACTGTCTAGGTCTACTATCTAACAACAGTTATAATATAAAAACCTGTCGAGAAAGGTCAACTCCGAATGGAGGACAAGCAATGACAATATAATATACTCAATCACAAACTCTAAGAAAGATAGATGATACCGAAAGATAAAGATAACAAAATATAAAATTATCAACCAGAATATCCGACACAGAAATAATACAAGTCTAGAGTCAACAATCTCTAATACAAATACTAAAATAATAACAAGCCAAAATGTAATCTGGAGACAAAGTCTAGTACCAAACAAATCTAGCTAAGCTATACTAATGCCTCATCGGCGTGAGCTAACCCCTGCTAAACTAGGGTCTCCAAGTCTAGGCCAACTACGTCATGAGAACCGTAGTAGGTAGGACACTCATCCTCGCCATAATCTGTAAAATTTTGTCAACATATCCAGTCAGGATGGAACGAGCACAAATCTCCAATAACAGTTCTAGTTAGACGATATTGAAAATATAGCAGTAAATAGAGAGAATCTATAAGGTAAAGTAATGAGTACATGAATCATGGTGAGGCATATCAAGACTGTAAATGAATGTAAGAGCAGGAGAATATTGTATATCATGTACAGAAATCAGGAACTACTATCTATGTGAGTTTAGTATTAGTTTCAACATGTGATCGGCTTGGGTTGTACAGGAGAAAAAGGGCCTGGCTAGTCATACGTAAAGTGTATGGCTAACACTCTCAGGAAACAGGAATCACAGGAGTAAAAATGATCACATATCTACGCTAAGTACCCCCATCCCCGACCAGTAAAGTGGATCCAGTAATGACATGTCATGGCACATGATTCTTCGAGAAGGTAGTGAGCCTTTGTAAGAATCATGTCTATACAATGTACAGGAAAAACTTGCACAGGGTATACCAAGGAATATAAGGAATAACATCTCATGACGGAATCCAAACAAATACCAATCCGTGTGAATAATGTGACAAGAGAACAAGGATATCTACTCTAAATACAAGAAACATAGACGATATCATAAAACAGAAATAATATCAGAGAATGTACTCGCCAGATATCCTGTGCAACTGATAAAAATAGATGTCTGAACCTGAGTCACAAAGTCCTAAATAAAACAATACAGGTTATTATGTATCCAAAATAAGGTAAATGAAATCTATAATGCAATCTACATGATTCTAACCCAATCTAGGTCAACTTTGGTCAACACTCTAGTCAAACTAGGTCAACTCTAGTCAAACTATAAGTCTAACCAACAAGTCATATAGGGTAAACCACTCTAGGCCTATATACAATAGAGGTACAATACATACATGCATATTCATTACATTCATTATTGCAAACATAGATACTTGCATATCATTCATTCATATCCCATATACATACATACTTCAGTTCATGCATTATATTCATTCACATATCATTAAGTTGCATACATATACTTATTTTCATTACATACATGTCATTCATGCATATTACATACTTACATGCATCTATACATTATATACATTGTATACAACATATAAAAATAGAAGCGAAAAAGGGGAAAACTGAAATAGAAAGGGAAGGGAAGGAAAAATGTAAGGAAAAAGAAAAACAGTGGACATATACATGCTTGCATCATATATTCTACATTACCATACATGATATCATTATATATTGTATTACATTATGTATACATTATGCATTCATATCTAGCATTCATTATATACTTTCATGCATACAATGTATATCATTCTTTCATTCATGCATTTATGCATTGCTTACATACATTACATTGATTGCATTCCTACATGCTTGCATTCAATCATATATATACATTAATGTAAAGAGGATACATATCATATATATATATATATATCATTTCATTCATCTGACATATCATTCATTACATACTCTATATTCATTTAATATCCATACTACATAGGCTCATAGGTTACACCAATTGGGCCTTCACTAAATTCTAGGATTAAAGTATGTTATAGCCCTTTGTGTTGGCTTTTCGAAACTTCAAACGGATCGCATTTTCGTGTCTGAAAGCTCTCGGAATCGCGAAAACACCGAAATGCGTTCGTCTTTCGGACAGCTGACACTCAAACAGTTTTACAGAAAGTTCTAGAATGTATTTTACCTATTAAGATATATATATATTTGGAAAGCTATCTTCGATACGTTCTTTTACAAAAATAGAAGATTAATCGAAGTTCTAAGCTAAAAGTTATGACATTTCTAAGTTGCTATGGCTACTAAAAACGTCGATGAATATTATGATGAATTTGGGTTGTTTGGACAAAAGAAACATATCTCACTCTCCACACCACTCTAGACACACATCAAACCACACTCCCCTCTCCTCTAACACAAGCACACCACTAACAACATATCCACACACATCTAAATATATAAAATATATCTAACATACATATTATATATATATATATATATATATATACAAAATAGTCCATTATATAAAGAGACACTAAAATGACAAATTGAGGCTAAAAATATGACATGTAGACTAAACCACTTAGATCTAACCATAGGTATTCAAATGAAACTCATTCTAACCATCCTAGCTAACATCAATCCATCCTCTAACATGTCTAAAATTGAAATTAAAACACAATTAAACCTATCATATATTAAACCAAACACATGAGGTGTCCTAATTTGAGATCTAATAAGTATGACACAAGACACAATTCTAACTTACTTTAGAGAGCTCCAAATGTCTCAAACTTGAATCTAAAGGGGGTACATGCATGGGGGTGGATGCTATGGATTCAAAACTAACTAATATGCATAGGAAATCAATTTAGAGGGTTGGTTTTACCTATTGAGTGTGATCCCAATGATACTCTCAAGGACACGACTCCGATACGAAGATCCTTCCAAAATGGACACTCCTCCTTGCACTTTGATCCAAATCTTTGCTAGCACCCTCCCTTGATAGTATGAGAAGGTTGGATGGAAGTTTTGGTGGAGGAATGAAGAGATTTGAAGATCAAATCAAAGAGGGAAGCTCTCTAATTTGGGGAAGACACTTTGTGAAGGAAAAAAGACAAGATAGAATGAAATAAAAGGAAGAGAGGCTAACCTACCTATAGTGGCTGCCACTAAACCCTAATTGGGCCTTAGGGGAAAGCCCAACAAGGCCTCAACTAGTCATCTTGGTTAATTTTAAGTTAGGTTCAAGTTTGGGATTAAAAGGGTTAAATTCAAGCCTCTAACTTAACCAATCTAACAAGTGGGATTAGTCTAAACTTACTAACTTAATTAGTAGGGTTTGTGGGCCATGACTAACAAATCTTGGGATACCGTCTAGAGTCTAAGCTACCCGGGTCACTAACACAAGTCGGAACGAAACGAAACTCAAACCCGACTAAGCAAATCCCGTAAAATCAATATTAAAATATAAGAATTCCCAAAATATTAAAATATAAAAAATGCCCAAAATCACAATACATCAATTTAAATATTATTAAAATAATCTAAAATTCACCAATTAATCAAAATTCTAAATAATTCAAAAGTCATAAAATGACCAAAATACCCCTAGCCTAAAAAGTGGTAATTAGCTAATCTAATCACATGGGTTAGGCCTCCATGGTCATGGTTAGTCTCTAGGCTAATCAGCTCTAAGATTACACTAGCTAAAGAATAAAATCACAAAACACTAATTTAATGATATTAAAATAATCAAAATTCACCAATAAATCAATAACATGATTTAAATCTATTATTAAATAATCTATTTTACAAAAGTTCAAAATTACCCTCATTTTAGAAAAGTGGTGGTTACAAATCTACCCTCCTAAGAAAAATTTCGTCCTCGAAATTAAGATGGTCGTACTCCTTCAAGTTTAAACCCCAAACAATCAAGGTCAAGAAAACTATATCTAAAATATGCAAATTGTGGTCCTACTGGTCGTGATATCAAGGTCTTGATCAGGGTCACTATACTATCTATCACCGCACAAAATATCCTGTAGGTACTAATGGAATCACACAACAAGATGGAAAGAAGAACAGGAAAGACAGACCTGCTAACCCGTCACTCCTAGCGTCGATCTACTCGACTGTCAGCGCAAAAGCCTTGCCCCTCTGGGGTATATCCCTCTGTTGGTACAGGGAACGGTGCTGCGCTACAGGTGGCCTAGCTCCCTCTATCTAATCCATGATACTCAAGTAACATCCACACTGATATTCAATTCCATCATACTAGGGCACCATCTATATGGTATCTTTTTTAAAATATGATAATCATACCCGTCTATCCAGAACCATGTTACCAGAATCCTCGTTACGCTAGTAAGTACAACAGCGATAATCTATAGAGTCGGCAACTAAGGTACATACCTCTAGAATTATGGTATTTAAAAATTTTGTATTGCCGCTAGCTTGGTTGCAAAAAATTTAAATTCCCACACCCGAAAAATACATCCAAAATCAGACTCTATCTCATCGCCAAACCAGCTAATATGGCTGTAGAAGACTCTAGATTCCATGACTGAGGCAACCTAGCTCATAATGTTATCTTGGTAGAAAATAAAGTAAATAATGAATACCAAGAATCAAATTCAACGATGAACAAGGAAGTAGACAGAAACTATCGGAATCGAATTTCGAGATAGTTTATAATGAGATTTTCAAGGGTCATCCCAGGAATCTTTTCAAGTAGTCCTAACTGTGATTGAGAAACCTCTCTGCTAAAGCCTATTCCTTAATTAGTTTCAATCGCAGGCGCACAGCAGTATAACTAATCGTTGCACTACCACGACATCGCACTAATACGACTCTCGACCTGCATGGGCCACCACTAAAAACGTGTCACGACCCGCACCCGGAGTAAGGGCACGAGTGCGTGACAGTATCCCAGCCTATGCCGCAAAAATGACATAGAATACTGTCTAGGTCTACTATCTAATAACAGTTATAATATCAAAACCTATCGAGAAATGTCAACTCCGAATGGAGGACAAGCAATGACAATATAATATACTCAATCACAAACTCTAAGAAAGATAGATGATACTGAAAGATAAAGACAATAAGATATGAAATTATCAACCAGAATATCTGAGACAGAAATAATACAAGTCTAGAGTCAACAATCTCTAATACAATTACTAAAATAATGACAAGCCAAAATATAATCTGGAGACAAAGTCCAATACCAAACCAATCTAGCTAAGCTACACTAATGCCTCATCGGCGGGAGCTAACCCCTGCTGAACTAGGGTCTCCAAGTCTAGGCCAACTACGTCATGAGGACTGTAGTAGGTAGGACACTCGTCCTCGACATAATCTATAAAATTTTGTCAACATATCCAGTCAGGATGGAACGAGCATAAATCTCCAATAACAGTTCTAGTTAGACAATATTGAAAATGTAGCAGTAAATAGAGATAATCTACAAGGTAAAGTAATGAGTACATGAATCATGGTGAGGCATATCAAGACTGTAAATAAATTTAAGAGCAGGAGAACAGTGTATATCATGTACAGGAATCAGGAACTACTATCTATATGAGTTTAGTATTAGTTTCAACATGTGATCGGCTTGGGTTGCACAGGAGAAAAAGGGCCTGGCTAGCCAAATGTGAAGTGTACGGCTAACACTCTCAGGGAACAGGAATCACATGAGGAAAAATGATCACATATCTACGCTAAGTACCCCCATCCTCGACCAGTAAAGTGGATCCAGTAATGACATGTCATGGCACATGATTCTCCGAGGAGGTAGTGAGCCTTCGCAGGAATCGTGTCTATACAATACATAGAAAAAACTTGCACAGGATATACCAAGGAATACAAGAAATAACATCTCATAACGGGATCCAGACAAATACCCATCCGTGTGAACAATATGATAAGAGAACAAGGATATCTACTCTAAATATAAGAAACATAGACAATATCATAAAACAGAAATACTATCAGAGAATGTACTCGCCTGATACCCTGTGCAACTGATGAAAATAGATGTCTGAACCTGAGTCACAAAGTCCTAAATAAAACAATACAGGTTATAATGTATCCGAAATAAGGTAAATGAAATCTATAATGCAATCTATATGATTCTAAGCCAATCTAGGTCAACTCTGTTCAACACTCTAGTCAAACTAGGTCAACTCTAGTCAAACTACAAATCTAACCAACAAGTCATATAGGGTAAACCACTCTAGGCCTATATACAATATAGGTACAATACATACATGTATATTCATTACATTCACTATTACAAACATAGATACTTGCATATCATTCATTCATAACCCATATACATACATGCTTCAGTTCATGCATTATATTCATTCACATATCATTAAGTTGCATACATGTACTTATTTTTATTACATACATGTCATTCATGCATATTACATACTTACATACAGCTATACATTATATACATTGTATACAACATATAAAAATAGAAAAGAAAAAAAAGGGGAAAACTGAAATGGAAAGGGAAGGAAAGGAAAAATGTAAGAAAAAGAGAAAATATTAGACATATACATGCTTGCATCATATATTCTACATTACCATACATGCTATCATTATATATTATATTACATTATGTATACATTATGCATTCATATCTAGCATTCATTATATACTTTCATGCATACATTGTATATCATTCTTTCATTCATGCATTTATGCATTGCTTACATACATTACATTGATTGCATTCCTACATGCTTGCATTCAACCATATATATACATTAATGTAAAGAGGATACATATCATATATATATCATTTCATTTATCTGACATATCATTTATTACATAATCTATATTCATTTAATATCCATACTACAAAGGCTCATAGGTTACACAAAATGTCTATGTCATATAGTCACTCTTCTACTTAAAACTAATATTGTACCAATTGGGCCTTCACTAAATTCTAGGATTAAAGTATTTCGTATCCCTTTATGTTAGCTTTTCGAAACTTCAAACGGATCGTATTTTCGTGCTCGGAAGCTCCCGAAATTGCGAAAATATCGAAACGCGTTCGTCTTTCGGACAGCTGACACTCAAACAGTTTTACAGAAAGTTCTAGAATGTATTTTACCTATTAATATATATATTTGGAAAGCTAACTTCGATACGGTTCTTTTATAAAAAAATGAGAGATTAATCAGAGTTATAAGCTAAAAGTTATGACATTTCTATGTTGCTATGGCTACTAAAAATGTTGATGAATATTATGACGAATTTTGGTTGTTTGGACAAAAGAAACATATCTCACTCTCCACACCACTCTAGACACACATCAAACCACACTCCCCTCTCCTCTAACACAAGCACACCACTAACAACATATCCACACACATCTAAATATATGAAGTATATCTAACATACATATTATATATATATATAACAGTTTATTATATAAAGAGACACTAAAATGACAAGTTGAGGCTAAAAATATGACATGTAGACTAAACCACTTAGATCTAACCATGGGTATCCAAATAAAACTCATTCTATCCATCCTAAGTAACATCAATCCATCCTCTAACATGTCTAAAACTGAAATTAAAATACAATTAAACCTATTAGACATTAAACCAAACACACGAGGTGTCCTAATTTGAGATCTAATAAGTAGGACACAAGACACAATTCTAACTTGCTTTAGAGAGCTCCAAATAGCCTCAAACTTGAATCTAAAGAGGGTAAATGTATGAGGGTGGAGCCTATGGATTCAAAACTAACTAATATGCATAAAAAATCAATTTAGAGGGTTAGTTTTACCTATTGGAAGTGGGATCCCAATGATACTCTCAAGGACACGGCTCTAATACGAAGATCCTTCCAAAATGGACACTCCTCCTTGCACTTTAATCTAAATCTTTGCTAGCACCCTCCCTTGATAGTATGAGAAGGTGGATGGAAGTTTTGGTGGAGGAATGAAGAGATTTGGAGATCAAATCAAAGAGAAAAGCTCTCTAATTTGGGAAAGAACACTTTGTGAAGGAAAAGAGGCAAGATAGAATAAAATAAAATGAAAGGAAGGAACGCTAACCTACCTATAGTGGCTGCCATTAAGCCCTATTTGGGCCTTGGGGGAAAGCCAAATAATGCCTCAACTAGTCCTCTTGGTTAATTTTAAGTTAGGTTCAAGTTTGGGATCAAAATGGTTAAATTTAAGCCTCTAACTTATCCAATCTAACAAGTGGGATTAGTCTAAATTTACTAACTTAATTAGTAGGGTTTGTGGGCCATGACTAACTAATCTTGGGGTCCCTTCTAGAGTCTAAGCTACCCGGATCACTAACACAAATCGGAACGAAACGAAACTCAAACCCGACTAAATAAATCCCGTAAAATCAATATTAAAATATAAAAATTCCCAAAATATTAAAATATAAAAAATAACCAAAATCACAATACATCAATTTAAATATTATTAAAATAATCTAAAATTTACCAATTAATCAAAATCTTAAATAATTCAAAAGTCACAAAATGACCAAAATACCCTTAGCCTAAAAAGTGGTAATTAGCTAATCTAATCACATGGGTTAGGCCTCCATGGTCATGGTTAGTCTCTAGGCTAAGCAGCTCTAAGATTACACTAGCCAAAGAACAAAATCACAAAATACTAATTTAACGATATTAAAATGATCAAAATTTACCAATAAATCAATAACATGATTTAAACCTATTATTAAATAATTAATTTTACAAAAGTTTAAAATTACCCTCATTTTAGAAAAATGGTGGTTACAGAATGACTTGGTAGGATTCATCTTAAGTTGATGTTGGCGCATTAGATCAAAAATAGTTCTTAAGTCTTGGACGTGATCTTCCTTTAGACGACACTTGACAGCAATATCGTCAACATAGCATTCGATTGTCTTCTATAAATGTTCATGAAAGATGGTGCTCATGGCCCGCTGATAGGTGGCACCCGCGTTCTTAAGGCCGAATGGCATGACTGTGTAATAGTAGACTCCTAGAGGAGTGCGAAAAGATGTATACTTTTTTATCTTCGGGGTTCATTCTGATTTGACTATATCCGGAGAATCCGTCCATGAAAGACATTCGTTCGAACCCGCAGGTATTGTCGATCATGACATCAGTGATCGGAAGAGGGAACTCATCTTTGGGACAAGGTTTATTAAGGTCTCCAAAGTCGATACAGACTCGAACCTTCCATATTTTTTTCATAACTAGGATGACGTTAGCCATCCAATCCGGATGTTGTTCCTCTCTGACAAAGCTACAAGCGATGAGCTTCTTTACTACAACTTCTATGGCATCCATCATATTAGGTTAAAATCGACGTTGTTATTGTTTGACCGGTCTAGCATTTGGCAGAATGTTGAGCTTGTGAGTAGCGATCTGAGGATCTAGCTCTGACATATCTTCATATCTCTAGGCTAATACATCAATGTATTCCCTAATAAGCTAGATCAATTCTTATTTATCCACTTCTGGAAGACTTTTGCTGATAAAGATTGGCCTTGGAGAAGCTTCATCTCCGACATTGATCTGGACCAATTGATCCTCAGTCGATGGTTCATGTTGTTCGAAGCAAAGTTTTTATTGAGTATCCATCCTTTGTGCCCAAGGCTCTGCCTCATGAGTCTCGGTGAAATCGTCATTGTCCTCTGAAAACTCAGTAGTCACCATATTAGAAGATAGAGTCACTCAATGGACATGACCTATGCTGGTGTCTGAATCCCATGACGAAGAATCATAAGAGTTAGACTGTTCTTCTTTATCAAACTCAGAAACATCTGGGTTTGAGATTAGTGAAGTATAGCCTAATCCATGATTTGTTTTATTATAGTATTACAGCGACTTTTCTTTCGGGGTGGGTATGCGAATAGGAGTTCGCCTACCTTTACCACTATTGGGGCCAGATTTGAAATTGTAGCCCATTTTTCAAATGAAGTCTTTGGATTGCTGACTATAATGACGTAGTTGAAGTCTTCCATTATCGTCATTTTCGAAATCACTATCAAATGTAACCTTTTGATTTAGTCCTTTGCTAAAGAGGATATGATGCTCATCTTTCTTCCTGAAGAGAATTAGGAAGAACGAGTTTTGCACAGATTCTAATGATACCTCAGTTTGGAGGGGTTGAATTGCCCCCAAGGTAAGAGGATTGAAATTATCCAGAATTCTGGATAACATTATATGTAATAGTTGACATCAATGTACTACAAAGGAGACGCTACTTTATTGATATTTACATCAACATTTACAACAGTATTTTTAACCTTGGTCGATGGCTTACCGAGATTAATAACAAGAGGAGGAGTAGTAGAAGGCTTGTTACGACAAAGGTCGATAATAAGAGGCTTAGAAGAGGTGAGCTCCCTATGCTCCATCTTTTCAGCAAAAGGATGCTTGGTAGAAGGAGAGAGATTAATGGTCAGTGTCTGAGAAGATGAAGGACGAGCTATGCATCCCTTGACTGGAATTACCAGGACCTCATCTTGATTGTTCTTTCGGTCTTCTTCAATATCCATAGCCAGTACAACCTTCATGAACTACTCTTTATACATTCTGGAATCTGTATAATATGCTTCAATACCTTAGAAGGGATTAAGGTCAGCCACTTCCTTCTGGACTTTTCCGTTGTCATCAACATGTTTGAAGCATTGATGGAGAGTTGATGGCACGATGTTATGTTCATGCAACCACGGTCTTCCTAAAAATACATTCTAGGAGACGTGATTATCAATCACATAGAATGTGACTTTTGTACGAAGATTGCCAATTTGGACTTTTAGACGAATCTTTCCTAACGGTTTGCTTCTTCCAGAATTGAACCCCATAATAGTTTTTATGGTCGTAGAGAGGTTATGGACCGAAATCCTCAGCGCATCCAATAAAGTTTTGGCATAATGCTGAGTGCAGATCCAGGATCGACCAGAATACGGTCGACTTTTATTGTGTCGACATACCCTGTAAAGTAGAGAGGTCAATCATGTCGATCGATTTTCTTCAAGTAACATATAATCCTTAGTGAAGGTGATATTGGGAATCAATTCCATCATGCTATGACAATGAGAGCATGCCACATGTTCTTCATCTGGTTTATTGAGATATGCCAAATAAGCGTCGGCTTGCATCAAACATTCACTTAATGTTTCTCGAGTTTCCCTCGAAAGACGCAGGAGTTCAAAAATCGATAATCTTGCTGGAGTGTTGGCTAGGTGAGCGAATATGTCAAAATTATACGACTTTTCGAGTCCTTGTAATGTAGTTTTCTTTAAGCTTTTGTCAAAGCGGGCCGGCTGCTTGCCTTTGTCAGCTGCTGTCGGCTTGGGAGGGATAAGTTCCACTTGAGGCGATGATGCCGAAGGAACATTGGAGACAGAAAGAGACGATGCTAGAGGGGCATCGGAGACAGGAGGAGAAGTGACAACATTTTCTTGTCCCTGGTGCCAATCAAGGGACAATGTCCTATGGCTGCTCCCTCTTCCTCTACAGTTCCAAAATTGGTGGAGAGTGCACCAACTACTGCCCTGGCGCAGAACAAAAGAAAATGCCTTATGTCCAATCCTCACTCCTCTCCAGTTCTAAACTTGGTAGAGAAGTTACATATCACTGCCCTTGTGCAAAACAAAGGAAAGCGCCCTATGGCCTATCCTTATCCTTCTCCAGTTCTGGACTTGGTGGAAAATGTATCTGATTGTGCCTCTATGCCAATCAATGCGAGAATTTTGAGTAGCAAGTCTTTTTCTCTTGGCAGAGATAATCAAACCAATGCCAAAAAGCTAGACTCTGCTCGAAGTCCATTTTCTGTTGCTCATCTGTGCCGTGCTAAACGTGCTGGAATAGTGTGCGTAGAATAACAGGGTATCCTACATGCTTCTCATGGCTAGCGCCAATCAAGGCAGAGCCAGAATCTTCATACTTTGTGCATTTTAAGAACTAAATAGGATAAATTGAGGGTGTCTCAGACAGAAAGCCAGGTGGCACAAAACCCTGATATACGTACTTACCTTAACCAGTGCAGAACAGCATCAAGACTGCATTAAGAGTAATCTGTGCCACCTACTAAGTTGCGCACAGAGAGAGTTTCTCAAATCAAGAATCCTCTCACCTATGCCAATGAGTTTAGTACTCTATTTTCACAGGGAACAAGGCATCTCAAGAACCGAAATCATGTTCCTAACATCATCAAGGAATATGTACCTCCGACTTCTCCTTACCCTGTCATTGTAACCGATCTCTGTGAACTTCTTGTACAAAAATAGAAGGTCTCAGGACCATCTCGTCCACCTGTAACTCCATACCAGGAGCATCACTGTAATCATCATCATGAAGTAGTGATCAAATGTTGCTGTCAATCAGCAAAACGGTCTATCTTTGACCTCTGAACTACACTCGGACTCCTGAACTCATTATAGTGGATGAAGACGAGTTGTAATATGCTCCAATCAACATGACATCCCAAAGTACTGGGGGTTAAAAATGTCCAAGACGTAATGTATCCCGCAATCCCAGTCAACAATACCTTGATCGTATCCGTGACTCCGATGAAGGAGTCCACCAAAATACCAGATCAAGAAGCCGAGACCTACTCGATCAAAGGAATCTTCTTTCCAACCAAGAAATAATTGGTCAAAGGAATCTTTCTTTCGACCAGGAAACAATCAGTCTTCCTTCCAACCAAGAAATAATCGATCAAAGGAATCTTCCTGATTCTGACCAATATTTCTTCGATCAAAGGAATCTTCCCACTCTTCATCCTGGGGGTAGTTCCCTGCATGACTTTGATGCCGATAGTGAAAGCTCTGAGCAGACTATCTTTTCCACCAACTCATCATCGATAGCTAAAGAAATGACTGCCTATGTCACTAATAAGTAACAAGATGCGTCCAGCTCCGACAGTCAAGAACAGAGGATTGCTGCTTTAGAGACTAACTTGAAAACTACGGCTGAAATGGTAGCAAGTATGCATGTTGTGATCGTAGCACAACATATTGTTCCACCGATTGTGAATCCAATTCCAACCCAAGAACATGTAGCAGCATCTGCCTCTGTCAACACTGGTCTAGGAGTGCAACCTCCCCATAATGCTACTATACCCGCTCAGGCTACTCCAAGTCAATCTGGTGTTGGGGTGGTGCTTATCATGCAATTCTGCCTCCTAACACATCGAATCAGTCTACTGCTCTCCAAGCCTCGGGAGATCCCCTGGAGGTAGTAAAGCTTTTGCATAACCAGTTCGAAGCCTGCAAGCAGAAGGACGGCCTGCAGAAGCTAGGGATCAAGCAACCTTACCCTGTAGAGTTGAAGGAAGTTCTATTTCTACCTAAGTATAAGCCACCGACTATCATGCTGTTTGACGGCATCTCATCTCCGAGTCAGTATCTCAATCACTTTGAGGCAATGACTGATCAGCTCCAACCGAATGATGCTCTACTCACTAGAGCATTCGTCGAGTTCTTGGCGGGTACGGCCTATAACTGGTATCATAGTTTGCCAGATGGTTGCATAACATATTTTACAGGATTCAAGCAAATGATCCTAGAACGATTCTATGAGCGAACAAACGACATGACCTTGTCTGCCCTCATCAAAATCAAACAACGGCCTAATAAAACTGTTGAACGTTTCATCGAGCGCTTCCGTCGTGAGGCACTAAAAATGCCTCTGGGTACTCCAGATACACTGGCTATAGATACATACAAATCAAACTTGTTACCTATAATCAGCATGTGGACTGGACCTATGCAATTCCAAGACTTGGCCTCCTTCATAATAAGTGCCAGGATAGCCGAAGACAGTGCTGACAAGTTTAAACAACTAGGCGTCCAGATGCCTAATCTTGAAAAAGATGAACATTCTGCAACCAACAGTGGCGGTCGTCAGAATAACTGCAAAGGCAAAAAAGCTTTAGCCATCAATGTGAAAGGCAAAGAAGCTTTAGCCATCAATGTGAGCCAGTCAACACCTACCACGACGGTACCCCCACAAAGAGCACTACGTCCTAAGGAGGAGTATTCCTTTGATGAGGATAACATCATGAGCATATTCGATTATCTCATCAAGAGCAACAACCTTCAACTACCCGAAGTAAAATGGCCAGATGAAGTAGGTAAGACTGACAATCCTAAATATTGTATCTATCACAGGTTCTTGGGGCATCCATCTAGGGCATGCTTTGTACTTAAAGAGAAGATCCAGGAACTGATCAACGCCAAGCAATTACCCTTCAGCAAGATAAAAAAATGGTGACTGCCAATGTCGTCTCTCTGTAATTTATCGACTTTTCTGCTCAACTTGTGCAGAATGGAGTCATCCCTATTCCGAAAGCCACTCTGGAGATCGTCAACCTTTCGCCGATACGAAATGATGGTCTCGTACCCTTGTCGACCGACAAAGGGGAGATCATGTGGATTCACCCCGATTTTGTTGCTGACTTTGAACCAAAGACACCTGCTTCCCTTATGAAGTTAAGAAAAGCAACCAAATACAAGTCGTATCATATGACATTATTGGGTGATCATCTTCCACCTTTGGGCGCTACCTTTATCCCAGCTGCAGCTTCGCCTTCTTCTGCTAAAGTAGTGACACCAAAGCCAGCAATCAATTACCGGGCAGCATTCTATCTATATAGTCAACAGTCCCAAGAACTGATGACAAAGATGGAATATGATCTACAGAAAGCCCATGGCTTAAATGATGGGAAAAGGTCTCATATACCCTATTTCTGACGTCTTCAACACAATCAGTCCCGTGTTAGACTGAGATTTTGGACAAATCCATCATGTCTTCAAAAGAAATCTTCCAGAGGCAAGACTATGATGAAGAACTGTAACATGGTGTCCTTTGCACCAGTACCGAAAGAAGAATCCATGACCGATACCCGATCTGGGAGGCTCTATCTTAGAGACTATCCAGATGGACAAAAGAATGCAGCCACTCCTTCTCCAGTCTCTGATGTCCCTTCAACATCTTCTCTACCTATCGTCAACGATCCTTCGACGTCATCGGCTCAAACAGAACCAGTTCCTCCCAAACCAATAGCGGCTGGCAAAAACAAATAGCCAGTTCGCTTCGATAAAATATTAAGGAAAACTCTACCTCTTGGACTTGAAAAGCCGTATAACTTTAACATATTATCTCTACTAGCCAATACTCTGGTAAGGTTATCGATTTTCGAACTCATGCATCTCTCAAGGGAAATCCGGAAGACATTGAGTAAAGCTTTATCAAGAAGACGCTTGTCTGACCCATCTTAAGAAACTAGACGAGGAACCAATGGCATATTCTCATTGCCACAGTGTAATGGAGCTGATCTCCAATATCACCTTCACTCAAGATGATATGCTCCTGGAGGACAATCGATATGACAGACCTCTCTACCATACGGGATATGTCGATACCATAAAGGTCGATCGCATTCTAGTCGACCCAGGATCTGTACTCAGCATTATGCTAAAGACTCTATTGGATGCGCTGAAGATCCTAGTCCGTAATCTCTCTGCAATAATCATGACTATTCTGGGGTTCAATTCTGGGAGAAGCGAACCATTGGAAAAGATTCGCCTAAAAGTCTAAATAGGCAATTTCCACACGAAGGTCACTTTCTATGTGATTGACAATCACGTCTCCTAAAACGTCTTATTGGAAAGACCATGGTTGCATGAACATAATATCGTGCCATCTACTCTCCATCAATGCTTCAAGTATGTTGATGACAATAGAGAAGTTCGAAAGGAAGTGGCTGATCTTAACCCCTTTCGAGGCATCGAAGCATATTCCAGAATATATAAAAAGGAGTTCATGAAGGTTGTACTGGCCATGGATACCGAAGAAGAACGTCAAGAGAATCCAGATGATGTCCTAGTTATTCCGGTCAAGGGACACACTTCTCGTCCCACTACTACAAAAATAGTTAGTAATGACACTATATAGATGACATTCATAAAAAAATGTCATTAATGATATTTTTATTGCCAGATCATTAAATGATCGTCATCAATAACGTAATCAATGATATTTAAAAAATGTAATAAAATATACATTAAGATGATGGTTACAAAAATAAGGGTCTTGAAATAATTTTATAGATGTCATCTTTTATGTATGAAAAAAAGATCTGGAATATATGTTTGAGATATATTTTCAATCTGATGTCATCTTTTGCTTTATACATACGTTAGGTCTGAGAGTTTTTATTTACTCCCAAATCCAATTTTATTCCTCACCCCTCTGAATCTTTCCTCTCCAGGTCTGTTCCTCCCCGATTTTATTCCTCACCCCTTCTTCTTCCTCGTTGAGGATCGGAGATTTTTTTCTTGAATCCTTTCCTCGCAGTCTAGTAACCGCAACGACGCCATCAGCAGCCTCTGTTCGAGCGTCTCCAGCAATCAACGATTCTCTATCGAGCTTCCTCGTTGAGGATCGAAAACTCCCAAAGTTCTCGTCGACTTCTCTAGCCGGCGTTCACCCATCCCTATTTTTCCAATTCCAAGTTTATCGACTAAGCCACCACCGGCTGGTGAAGCCGTCGGGCTCCACCTCATGGCCGCTGCCTACAGCCGACAGGCTCAAACTCGTGGCCGCTGCCCCCGAGCTTTCAGAGGGCGCTGCCCCCGTCAATATCTCCAACCGATTTTCCATCAATGCCTCCTCGCCTCCGCGTCGACGACCCGCCTCCATCTTAGCCGATCACTCCAACTAGTGGCCGCTGCCCCATCGCCTTCTTTATTATCTCATCTTCTCTAGATCTAGTAGAAGATCTCGACAGCATCCCCTCAGGCCGAACGCACGCCTCGCCTGTCTCATTACCCGCTATCAGCCACTTCGTCGACGGTCGTACTGCTACAACCATAGGTGAACTTATATACTAATGTCTTTTAGAATTTCATTTGAATTTTTTAGAGTTTATAGAATTCGGTTCACTTTAAAATCAATTAACTTATTCTTTTCTCTGTTTTATATTTGTAGATAATAGTATTATGGATACTTCTTGGATGTTTGCTGATCGATTATCTAAGGAATATGATGATGGAGTTAAAAGCTTTATGAGATTTGCACTATTACATGTGCGTGACACTAATCATATACTTTGTCCATGAGTGAGATGTGCGAATCTCAAGTTTCAAACTGAAAATGTTATTAAATATCATCTGTATTGCAACGGTATTAATCCAACTTATAGTAATTGGCATTGGCATGGAGAAGAACTAATTCATGAGTCGGAGGAAGATGTTGATGTACAAAATGAAAGATCTAATTTCGACCCTGTAATTAGTGCCATAGATATGGTTCAAGGGTCATATGATCATCGTGAAAGCAATCCTGATGAATTTAGAAAATTGCTGGAGGATGCTGAAAATCCACTATACATTGGTTGTATAAAATTTACGAAGTTATCCGTGCTGGTTAAAATGTACAATTTGAAAGCAAGGTACAACATGTCAGATCAATGTTTCTCTGAGTGGTTGAAATTGACGAAATAAATGTTGCCTGAAAATAACAAAATGCCATTATCCATGTATGATGCTAAGAAAACCTTAATTGCATTGGGAATGGAGTATGACACTACAACAAAAAGACCTATTAATGACGCTTGATAAGTGGTTTTCATGACGGCTGATGTGGAAGCGTCATCAATGTTCAGCAAGACTATAATCTATGACGGTTTACATTAAAAACGTTATTGATAGTGCTCCAGTGATACGAGCGTCATAAAAAAAGCACAAAAATTTAAGTCGAAACCTTGACTCCCCTGCAATTCTCCCGTACTTAAGAAAAATTCTAAACCCTCTCTCTTTCTCATTCTCCTTCTCCTTCCGCTCCCCAACTCCCCTCAGCCCACTCCTCGCTCCCCAACTCCCCTCAGCCCGCTCCCCGCTCCCCGCTCCCCAACTTCCCTCAGTCCGTTCCTCGCTTCCCTCGGTTACAGACTCCACCGCAGAGGGAAGGATGTCACCGGCATAGCCTTCACCACCGGTTTATCCTAAAATCTCGATCATTGCTTATTTTATGCCCTAAATTCAAAAATCTCCTAATTTTTGACAACCATACATGCATCCATCTCTCCAAAATTAGGGTTCTAAATTTTAGGGTTTTCCGACGTCTCCGTCCACGTCCGCGATGATCCGAAAAGGGCTGCATCATCATTGACTTCTCTTGATTAAGTGGGTGACTTTGATTTGGATTTTTTTCCCTAAAAAAAGATTTTGTTGGGAGTGTAATTTTTTTCCTAAAAATTAGGGTTCTTAATTTTTGATTTGGATTTTTTTCTCTAAAAGGGTTCTTTGATTTTTTTTTTATGTTTGTTCTTGTTCAAGGGAGTGTAATTATATTTGGGAAGCTGAGTCCGAAGCCTCTCAACAGTCACAGCCGCGACCCGGCGAGGTACTGTACGTGCCTGCGAGCCGAGTCCGAAGCCTCCCTTCGGATTCTGATACTAAATTCTGGGGTATAAATTCTAAACTCTTGATTGATTTCAGTTTCTGGGTTTATTTTGTTTGTCGATGATGTTGTTGGATCTCGATCCCTACATAAAAAGGGTTTCGATTGACTGATACGCGTTGGGTTCGATTTTGGCTTGATGATCCTACGATTGTCTTTGTTTGTGAAGCGTGAATGATCTTTAGATCATGTTCGGTTCTTTACTTGCTGTTGGATCATTTTCGGTTTCGGGTTACTTAGCTGCTGTTGGAATTATTTGTGATGCATGTATTGTTGGTTTGGGTTTCTTGTATAAATTGTTGCTTGGGTTCTCCTTCCTATACTTGCTATGGGATGTTGGTTTTGGTTTTCCTTATTATACATGTTGGATTGGGAAAGATTTCTTTGCTGTAGGAGATATTTTGCTATTTGGATTAAAATTGTTGGTTGGGTATCTATTGTGCATGATGGGTTTAACTTGGTACTGTCGGTGTTTTTGTTGGAAGCTTTTCGATATAAATCACATGCGGGTATATATTAGTTTTGAGTATTTCTATTTCGGGATTGACATCTCCATTAGCATGCATGTGTCGTTGATTTTGGGACTACGTCCACTATGCCATGCCTGGATGTTTAACTTTATTTGTCGGTTTCGGTTTTTATTAGAGTACTCTGATATTCTTGGTGTTGGTCGTTCGACCAAATGAACTAAAGCGTTGTAGATCGTATCGGATACACTGGCTCCGTGTCGGGACGTGTCATATACGTGTTATGGCACGCTAGTACAGCAGATGATGATTAATCCTTATCTGAGACATCTTATATATCTCATTTCATTTCTTGTCGTTAGTCGTAGTTTGTATGTTGGTACTGTTGGGTTGTTCATTCTGGGTACAGATACGCTCGTATTTGTACGAGTCAATACTGGACATGGATGTGAGGATACCTTCGTGTCGATGATGTAGCCTCTCTACAGTTGCAGCCGCGACCCGGCGAGGCACTATGCGTGCCTGCGAGCCGAGTCCGAAGGCTCCCTTCGGATTCCGATACCAAATTCTGGGGTATAAATTCTAAACTCTTGATTGATTTCAGTTTTTGGGTTTATTTTGTTTGTCGATGATGTTGTTGGATCTCGATCCCTACATAAAAAGGGTTTTGATCGACTGATATGTGTTGGATTCGATTTTGGCTTGATGATCCTACGATTGTCTTTGTTTGTGAAGCGGGAATGATCTTTAGATCATGTTCGGTTCTTTACTTGTTGTTGGATCATTTTCGATTTTGGGTTACCTAGCTGCTGTTGGAATTATTTGTGATGCATGCATTGTTGGTTTGGGTTTCTTGTATAAATTGTTGCTTGGGGTCTCCTTTCTATACTTGTTGTGGGATGTTGTTTAGGTTTTCCCTATTATACATGTTGGGTTGGGAAAGATTTCTTTGCTGTAGGAGATGTTTTGCTATTTGGATTAAAATTGTTAGTTGGGTATCTATTATGTATGATGGGTTTAACTTGGTACTGTGGGTGTTTTTGTTGGGAGCTTTTCGTTATAAATCACATGCGGGTATATATTAGTTGGAAGTATTTCTATTTCGGGAATGACATCTCCATTAGCATGCCTGTATCGTTGATTTTGGGACTACGTCCACTATGCCATGCCTAGATGTTTTACTTTATTTGTCGGTTTTGCTTTTTATTAGAGTACTCTGATACTCTCGGTTTTTCGATATAAATCACAGACTCTAAAATTGACAGATTCTAAAATATAGGGTTTTGCTTTCTTTTTCAGGGTTTTGCTATACGTACATGTGCTATGGACAGTCTTCATGTGACCAAGTTGAAGCGTTATAAGTGTGCTTCTTCGCTACAGTATCTGTGAGATTTTTGATGTCGATAGTTTTGATGTAGCTAAAGTGTACTCTATATTGGATACTCTATATATTTTGAGAAGATGTATATAATGAAATGGAGAAATGTATAATGGTAGCTAAAATACTCTATTTTGAGACAATGAAATGGAGAATGGTACTTTATATTACATTTCAATACTTTGTTGTGAATATGGTTCAAAGTGGTTGTTTTCGAATTGAATTGAGCAGCGTTTGGAATGTATAACATGCAGTATAGAGCGTTATAAATGTGATACAACGACCATATACAACGATTTTTCATAACTATCCATAACGCTTTGAAAATAAAACGTAGCAGAAATTAAACCTATTAATGACGGTTTTGGATGATTTATCTATAATGCTTTTAAAAACATTTATAACACCCGATTTCATAACGCTTGGACTGAGAAAAAAAGCGTCATGGTTTGCAATTAATGATACTTTTTAGCCGTCATTAAAAGGTATTTTTGTTGTAGTGTGAGAAGATCCATGCATGTCCAAATGATTGTGTATTGTATAGAAAGAAATATAAAGATGAAGTAACGTGTCCTACTTGTGGAATGTCAAGATGGAAGATTGCCAAGAATTCAGTAGAACCAACAATTGGAGTACCAGCAAAAGTTTTGTGGTACTTTCCTCCAATCCACAGGTTTCGAAGAATGTTCCATAGTAGTGAAACATCAAAAAATCTAATATGGCATGCTTCTGAAAGAGAAAGTGATAGTCAATTGCGCCATCCATCAGATGCGCCAGCCTGGAAGCAAGTCGATAGTATGTGGCCTGAATTTGCAGCTGAACCATGAAACCTCCGACTTGCAATTTCTGCAGATGGAATTAACCCGCATAAAACTTTCAACACCACGTATAGTTGTTGGCCAGTCTTATTGGTGACATATAATCTTCCGCCCTGGTTATGCATGAAAATAACATTTATGATGCTAACTTTGTTGATATCGGGTCCGAGCCAGCCAGGAAACAATATTGATGTTTACTTGGAACCCTTGATTGATGATCTTAAAACTCTATGGGACGATGGAATTGAAGCTTACGATGCATACCGCAAAGAGAAATTCAGGAGAGGAGAAATTATTTTTTCTTTTGTAATAAATGTTTGCTTTTTCCCCCTAAATTTTCAAAATGTTTCTAGGTATAAGAAAGTAAGCATCTGAGATTAATCATTCTCATGTAACTAATCAATAATGCTTGATTTTCAGGTTAAGAGCTATATTGTTATAGACAATAAATGATTTTTCGACGTATGGTAATTATTTTTTGTTGGTGTTACATATTAGTTTTCTTCTTTTTTGTTTTCTTTAATGGGATATTGTATCTACATTTCATTGTTCTGAGCCGTCATTGTTTTCCAATGTAAAAAGTCATCTTTTATAAGTCATCTTTTGTATATATAGATGACGCATATAAGTCATCTTTTGTAAATAACAATGACATATATAAGTCGTTATTTGTAAATAATAATGACGTGTGTTCAGTTGTCATTATTGTCTCACGATAGAAGTCATCTTATGTAAATAACGATGACATATAAAAGTCATCTTTTCTAAATAAAGATGATACATAAAAGTTATATTCGTAAACAAAGATGACATGTGTTGAGCTGTCATTATTATCTCACTATAATAGTCATCTTATGTAAATAACGATGACATATAAAAGTCATCTTTTCTAAATAAAGATGATACATAAAAATCATCTCTTATAAATAAAGATGACGTGCGTGGAGTTGTCATTGTTGTCTCGCGATAGAAGTCATCTTTTGTAAATAATGAAGTCATCTTTTGTAAATAATGATAACATATAAAAGTCATCTTTTCTAAATAAAGATGATACATAAAAGTCATATTTTATAAATAAAGATGACGTGTGTTGAGTAGCCATTGTTGTCTCATGATAGAAGTCATCTTTTGTAAATAACGATGACATATAAAAGTCATCTTTTCTAAATAAAGATGACACATAAAAGTCATCTTTTATAAATAAAGATGACGTGCGTTGAGTTGTCATTGATTACTAATAATAAAGATAACCCCTTCTTAGATGACGGCCAAACAAATGTCAACAATTAGCATATTTAGCCGTCATTGTTAACCATTTTTGTAGTAATGTCCCTCTGTCACGACCCGTACCCACTGTGAGGGTACGAGAACGTAACAGCGCCCAGCCTACGCCGCAGTATCGGCGGTAGAACGCTATTCTAGGTCATGAACTATAACTAGCATAATATGAATACTCTCCATAAGGAGGCCAACACAGAGGTACAACTCAATCACAATCTAAGGTAGAATGTAGCACGATGAAATAGATAAGGAAATCCTCAACTGAGGTACAACAGAATGAAATACAAGTCTCAACATCTCTACAATATACAACTCTGAAAATAAAGACAACAGCTAAACATAAAAAGAAGAACAATCTAAGCTATCTACACTATGCAAGGTATCATCCTGAGCAGCTGCCTGAACCTCCCCAGGGGTCCAGGTCGCGAGTGTCAACTAGGCAAGCTCCAAGTAAGGGGGTGCAGGGTTCCTCATCATCCTCTATAAAATTTTCAATAGGTCCAGTCAGGACGGGAGCGAGCACAGTACATCTCATGCAGTTCATATCATGGCAGGAAATATAAAGCAAGCAATAGAGTAAGATACATGAAACGCTGTAAGAAGATGTACATGAAACATAAGAGATATTTGACAACTGGAAATATATATACATGATAAGTAAGAACTGTAAGTGACTAGTGATTTAGAGTAAGAGATGGCATATAATTGGCTTAGGTTGAACATGATGTACATGAGTGAACATGTAGGACATCAGCCAATAAGGCTGTGTTGTACATGATAAAACATGAAAAATAACAGAGTAAACATGATGGGTAAATCACAAGACCATTTATACTCACCCCTATCCACAATCAGTACACAAGGATCTATTCAAGTTACGTTACGGACATGATTTTTTGGTTATACAAGAGACACATGAGAAAACATGAGCGTACATAAAAGAACATGAGAGTACATGAACGTACATGTAAGAACATGAGAGAACATGAGTGAACATGAATAACGCAGAAGCAAGGAATACATGATGTACATGAAACACATGTCATAAAGTATCCGATGCGCCCGCTAAGGGGGATAACATCCCAAGAAGAGATCCGTATAGTACCAATCCGTGATGATAACGTGACAGCATCAAGTAAAAGTAATCTAGAGCGAGAATATAAGTCGTGACAAGTATGAAACGATCAGAGAATGTACTCGCCTCGTATCTGAATGTCTGAAGTAAATGTACTGTCCGAGATGAGATACCTGACTCCTAGTTAGAGCAACACAAGTCAAGATGTATACAGGAGATGATAAATGTAATCTACGATGCATCTGCATGCTGTCTAGGTCAAACTAGCCTAAAGTCAACACTTGGTCAACTCTAGTCAACCACATTAGTCAAACTAGGTCAACTAGGTCAAGACTGACTCAAACAAGTCTAATAAGTCTCACTAGGCCTAACCAAGGCTATCCTAGCAATCACACACCAATCACAAGGCTATACAAGCCAACACAAGTCACATATCAAGATACACCACTATCATGTATATTTAATATTATATATATATATATATATATATATATATATATATATATATATTTATATAAGAGAAAGGAACTAACATGTAAAGCTATGTGTGTGTGTGAACATGGAGGTGTACATGAAAAGGGAAATCAACACTAGTTATGAGTTTACACAATACATGGCACAAAACTAACCATCTACATTACACAAGTATTTATACTTAATCATGTATGGCTACAAGTATACATCTATATACCTATACACATAGAAGGTTAGAGAGAGATATGTAAATAGGCAAATGCCATATCTATTACATTCCACATTAGGCTATATACATCATACTCACATGTGTATATCACATTCATATAGGCAATTGTATTGTCCCTTTCACATTACCCATCACATTACACATTATCACTAGGTTAGATATGATCTATATATGCATATATACATACATAGAGGGAAAATATCTATGTCAAGAATGTGTGTGTGTATAAATGTATGGCTGTGTGGGTGTTCAGTTAACATGTTTAGAAAATCTCAGTCCTAGGTTTCCAGTTTGTGTGTGTGTGTGATGAGAAGGTGGGTGATTATACATGAGGGTGTGTCAAGTGAGGATGTAGGTGAGTGTGTGTGAGGGTGATGACTAAGGGTAAGAGAGTGATGTGGACATGAACATGAGAGTGTCACATGTGTATGTTAGTGTCAAAGTGTGTGTGTTAGACATGGACATGAGTACATTTGTGATCCTGAATTCTAGAAAATACAAACAGTAGCAAAATAGGAGAAGGATCAGTGAGTGTTAAGGGTTGTGTATAGTGTCATGTGTGTGACATATGAGAGTGTGGCAGGAACATAATTGTGTAGGTGTGTGTGATGAATCCTGAACAGTGTGCAGTAATACATAAAAATCAGTAAGGAAAACAGTGAGTGCTCAATGTAAAATCTGTGAAGACACTTAGAAACTCAGTTAAAACCTATCCAATCTCAGGTTCTTACATATATCATGAATCAAAAATCAGTTTAAAGATGAAAGAGGAAACTCAGGTTATTAAAAGTTCAGAACTAATTCATTAATCAACAGTCCACAACTTATTCTCAGGTTTATACCCAAATCAGGAATCAAATCAGTTTTCAGTTAACAGGAAAACATCCCATATTGATTTCCAGTTAGCAAATGAAATCTCAAGTTAATATTGAACTTAAACACAGTTTGAAACATATCCTATATCAGGTTTTAAGGAAAACTAGAACAGGAAAAAATACTCAGTGCTAATCAATGAACTATGGTATGCAGTATGCCCATTCACAATGGTTTAACAAAACCCAACTCAGGAAATCTCATAGATAATTTAAACAAGAAATCAGTTCAGACAGGTAAACTCAGGTTATTAGAAGTTCAGATATATGACAGTTAAGGAAAACAAAATCCCCATCAATCCCAGTTTTCTGTTCGAATTCAAGAACCCCCATAGGACCAATTCCCAAACCCAGGAAGAGGAAATCAAAATTAGTTTTAAGAAGGGACAGGAAACCAACTCTAATATTTATTTACAGCAAGAAGAAGGGTACAAATCTTAGTTTATAAAAAGAAAGAAATAATATCAGCTTAACAATGTCATTTCCCAATCAAAACCAATTCACATGTCCAATCCTAATTAACACATCCAAAAAAACCAAATACGAATGTAAAAACTATGTTAACATAACTAGCAATTATATGGGTCTATTTAGGCAGTGAAGAAACATAAGAATCTGGGATTAAAAGTTTGGGGAAATGCTGAAAATAACAGTATCATAAAGTATCAGGAATATGCAGTTATTCCCAAATTTGTACCTATTTCTCCACATCAAACCATTTCCATTGTGAAATCTAAGCTAGCATAGATTATATAGCGTAATTAGGATCTAAACAATAATTAATAACATGATTTAAAAGCATTAAAACAATTTAAACACAAGAACACAAATCAGCACACTGGACTGCACAGTGTACAACACGTGCAGGCACGAATCCGTGTCCGACACGACACGAGAGCTCGTGAAACTCGAGGAGCCTCGTGTCAGTCATGGACACGACACACGTGTCAAGTTTCATAGGTTGAAACCCTGTGTGCACAGAGCAGTGCCACCCGAACAGCAGGGCAAGCTCCTTGCCCGCGCGCGTGGGTGCACGATCGCGTGTCACACGCTCGTGTCGACTCAACCTGACACGAAAACATGCTCAGTGTCCAAGGAATGCATAAGCGACAGCAAAAAAAGAAATTTCCAATCAAAAAGTTTGCACAAATGAAATCGAAATGCCCTTTGAGGCATTTCGACAAACACCTTAAGATCGACTCTGATACGTGTCCAAACGGACACGAAACTAACGAAACCCGACACGACACCAATGCAGACACTTAGGGGACTCCTAGGGCTTCCTGAATATGAAGACAAATCGAAATTTCATAGAGAAATAGAGGAGTTACCTATTGATGAACTTCAAGAAAATCCCCCTTTCAAAAGCTCTTCTCTTGATGTCCCAATCCACTCAAATCACATCAAACTGAAATGGAACCTTAATGACAGCAAGAATAGGTATATTAGAACCTAATGGAAGAGATTAGAATGAAAAAGGAAGAGGAATGGAATTCTAGGGATTAAAATACAATAGGAAACTAACCTTCTTGAACTTTGAGCTTTCCTAAGAAAGAGGCAACCCTAGATTTTAGGAGGGTATTTATAGAGTGATAATCCCCATAAGGATAGGGTGGCCGGCCAGATTTTTAGGGTTAGGGTTTGGTTCAAGGGGTGTGGGCCTATGGGCCATTAAGCCTTTAAGTCATAAAATGACTTGTGATTTCACAAGCCGTTCCTTAAACAATTTAAATCCTATTTCCACCAAATTAATTCTATGGTTTAATTATCACTAACTTAAGTCAACCTAGGGTTCCATATCCTAATCACATAGTCATGACCTAGGTTAGCCACTAGGTTAGTCTCAAAAGTCAACATAAGTCAAGGTCAACTAAAACACCAAAATCAATTATACTAAAAATCTTTAAAAATCATATAAATTCGAATGATTCTAAATAATACATAATAATTCCAAATAATTCCCAAAATTACAAAAATGACTAAGATACCCCTCAATCTAGAAATGATAAACAAAATACTAGCAAGACACCAATTCATAAGTCATGATTTAAAATAGTTTTTAAAATAATTAAAAATTAATAAAATCATATAAAATTTTAAATACCATAATTAAATAAATTAAAATACAAAATTTCAAAATTACCCTTATTTGGAAAATTGGGTGTTACACCCTCGTATTCTCAGATGCTAACCATCAATCTCTCTCCTTCCGTCAAGCATCCTCTTGCTGAAAAGACGAAGCTTAGGGAGCTAACCTCTTCTGAGCCTCTTATTATCGACATTTGTCTTAACAAACCTTCTCCTTTCCCTCCTCTTGTTATCAATCTTAGCAAGCTATCAGCTAAGATCAAGAGCACTATTGTAAATGATGATGTAATTATCAATAAAGTAGCATCTTCTTTGCAGTATACTGATGTCGATTATTATACTCGATGTTATCTAGAAATGCTGGATACTTCGAACCTCTTATATTAGGGGCAGTTCAACCTCTTCAAGACGAAGTATCACTGGAATCAATGCAAGATTCGTTCTTTCTGGTTCCCTCCCGAAAGAAAGATGAACATCCTATTCTCTTCAACAATGGATTGAATCAAAAGACTACATCTGATAGCGATATTAAAAATGACGATAATGGACGACTTCAACTACGTCGTTATAGTCAACAATCGAAGAACATTATCCAAAAGATGGGCTACAATTTCAAAACTGGCCTCAACGCTAGTAGGGAAAGACGAACTCATATTCGTATACCTGCTCCAAAAGGAAAGTCGATACAATATTACAACAAAACAAAGCATGGTTAGGCTATACCTCGCCGATCATGACCGCAGACGCTTCTAAGTCTGACAAAGACGAGCGATCTAATTCTTCTGACTCTACCTCATGTGATTCGGACACCAGCATAGGTCACGTCTATCGAGTGACTTTATCTTCCAATACGGTGACCGTCGAGTTCTCAGAAGATGATGACAACTTTTCTGAAGTCCCTGAATCTGATCCTTGGGCACAAAGGATGGATACTCAATAGGAACTTTGCTTCGAGCAACGCAAACCACCTACCGAAGATCAGTTCATCCAGGTCGATGTCGGAGACGAAGCTTCTCCAAGGCCAATCTTCATCAGCAAAAGACTTTCTAAAGCAGATCAACAAGAACTGATCCAGCTCATTCAGGAATACATTAACGTATTCGCCTGGAGCTATGAGGATATGCTAGGATTATATCCTCATATTGCTACCCATAAGCTCAATATCCTGCTAAATACGAGGCCAGTTAAACAACAACAGCATCGATTCTGACCTGACATGATGGACGCTATAGAAGCTGAAGTCAAGAAGCTCATCGCTTGCGGCTTTGTCAGAGAAGAACAACATCCCGACTGGATGGCTAATGTCATCCCAGTTATGAAAAATAGGAAAGGTTCGAGTCTGTATCGACTTTAGAGACTTTAATAAAGCTTGTCCCAAGGATGAGTTCCCTCTTCCGATTACTGATGTCATGATTGACAACACTCACGGGTTCGAGCGGATGTCTTTCATGGACGGGTTTTTCGGATACAATCAGATCAGGATGAACCCTGAAGATAAAAAATATACATCTTTCCGTACTCCTCTAGGGGTCTACTGCTACATAGTCATGCCATTTGGTCTCAAGAATGTTGGTGCAACCTATCAGCAGGCCATGAGTACTATTTTTTGTGAATATTTATGAAACACAGTTGAATGCTATATCGATGATATTTCTGTCAACTTAAGATGAATTCTACCAAGTCATTCATTGGAGTCTCTAGTGGCAAATTCCTCGAATTCATTATTACCTCTAAGGGTATACATGTTGACCCTGAGAAAGTCAAACCATTCAAGAGATGCATCCTCCATGTAGCCTAAAAGAGCTACGAGTGTAACACCCAATTTTCAAAAATAAGGATAATTTTGAAATTTTATAATTTTAATCTTTTATTAATGATTCTTAAATCATGATATGATTTTTGGTGATTTTTAATCATTTTAAAACTATTTAATTCTATGACTTGTGATTTTGATATTTTGTTAGTGAAAACCTAGAGACTACTTGACCTAGAGCCTAACCATGAGTGTATGTGTTTGTTGAAATGCCACAAAGGATTTTTAATTGATATTTTTGAAAAGTATTTGAATAGATTTGTTGAGTTGTATGTATGCTTTGATTCCCCACATGACTGAGCAGATTTTCGAGTCGTGTCCATGTCCAAAACGGACACGAACACGCTCGCTGCACACACGAGCAGTGTCCTGCTGCTCGGGGCTCACGTAGGATACGACACGACACATGGAGGGCCGAGACTTGGTAGACACATTGGGGCATTGACAGACACGACACCCTAGAAGTTTGATACGGTATCGTGTCGTGTCGTGGGAGCACAGACACGTGCACTATTTTTGCACTATACGCGCACGAACTGTATTTGGGTTCTGATACGAACCTCGTGTCCATCCTAGACATGTCATGGTCCTATGTCAGGCCCCTAGATACGAAGCCCTACCCTTGGCAAACACGTAGACACGTGCACGAGGTGTCTCGTGTCGTGTGTCGTGTCCACGAGTTCGTGTACTACATGCACAAGACTGTCTGTGCACGATTTAGTGCCTGTGTGTATTCTAAGTGTTTGGACATCTCGTGTCCGTTGTGGACACCTCGTAGGGTGTCGATTGTGTAGCCTGACACGTGGGCTACACGTGGACATGACCACGCGGCCCCACGTGTCGTGTATCGTGTCCACGAGGACACGAAACCTGTGCATGATGATTTTGTGTACTGTTTGTGCTATATGAGTATTATTTCATTTTGGGCACGTTTGTGTCCACTTTGTTGGACACAAATACCCCCTCTGACACATTACATGCTACACACACATTTGCACCTTCAATTTCGCATTTTCCTTTTGTATTCGAGATTTTAAAAACCCTATTTCCCCTGTTCTGATACTTAATTACTGTACAACATGTATATTGAGTTTAATTAGGTTTATTTGGTTAATTAATAATGAATTTA
This sequence comes from Iris pallida, assembly GCA_029216955.1. NCBI lineage: Eukaryota > Viridiplantae > Streptophyta > Magnoliopsida > Asparagales > Iridaceae > Iris > Iris pallida. The sequence goes on along the minus strand of JANAVB010018451.1, from coordinate 31,410 downwards.
ATATTGTTAAGATGTAAACACGTGTATTATACTAGGTTTTGCCTCTGTGATAACTTGTAATGTCAGTTTGGTTGTTACTTGGATTTCGAGCATTGATATTGCATTACCTACATTAAGAAACCTTACATTTCATTACACTACCTAACCTGAGCATGTCTGAAAACTAACCTGAACTAAACGATGCATGAACTGAACACATTGGTACATTGGTTGTACTGCACATTCCCTAGCCTTGCATTAACCCTTTATAGCAAGTATAACCTGAGCATTTCATACTGAACTGTGCATGAACTGAATATTGGTGCATCTTATATTAAGAAACCTGAAAGCTATTGCATTCATAATGACTAAACCTATTGCACTTACCTGTGCATTGAACCTTGGTATTTCACTAACTTAGCATTTCATAACTTGAACTAAAACCTACTAGCCTGATCAGTAAACTGTACATTGACCCTTATATTTATTGTATTGCATTCACTCTTGACTGAACTTGGCGTTGGCATTAAACTGAAACCTATACATTGCATATTACCTAATGACAGAAACTTAGCATTTCATACTAAACCGGACCTTGTATTGCATTGTTAACCTACTGTCTAAATACATGTCATTGCATTACCTATTAACCTAAACTGGAACCCTATCATTACATTGCATTATATACAATTGAGCCATTAACCTATATAACTAGACACATTGCACTTTCCTAACATTTCACTATACATTGCATTGCCATTACTAAACTGCAACCTGTATTGATAACTAGTTGACCCTTTATATATACACACACATAATGCATATATACATTGAAACCTAACATGTGTCATATGTAACCTATATTGAACCCTGTCATGATAGCTATTTGAAACCATTGTATACATTTGCACCTTGATTTATTCTTTAACCTGTTAACCCCTTTTGCCTAATCTATACATGGTGTATATATGTGTATGCCTATATATATATAAATATATGGTGATGTGATAATATGCATATGTATAATGTATGCTCTATGTACAATGTGTGCATATAGGTAAATATGTATAAATTGGAATTTTGCTAACTAGTGTAACCTTGTATTGTGTGTGAATGCTAGACTAGGCTTAGTAAGACTTGTTTTGTTAGGACTTAACCTAGTTGACCTAGTTTGACTAGTGTAGTTGACTAGAGTTGACCAAGGGTTGACTTTAGTCTAGATTGACCCAAATATCATGTAGAATTCATCGTAATGTTCAATTATTTCATTCTGGACATGTTGTGACTTGTGTTGCTCTAATTAGGAGTCAGACACCTCTTCTCAGACAGTATATTCACTTCGAACTTTCAGATATCAGGCGAGTACATTCTCTGACCGTTTCATACTTGATAGGATTTACATTTATGCTCTAGATTACTTTACTTGATGCTGTCACGTTGTTAACTTGGATTGGTACTATATGGATCCCTTCATGAGATGTTATCCCCCTCGGGAGCATCGGGTTACAATATGTCATGTGCGTTTCACTTTCATCATGTACTCCGGTGCTTTCACCATTCATGTGCACTCTTGTGATTCATGTACTCTCATGTTCACAGAGCCCCCATGTATACATTTATGTGCACCCATTTATGGGCCTTCATGTGATATCATGTGCAATAATATAACTTGTCTGGATCCTTGTGTAATTATTGGGATACGAGGGAGTATAAATGGTCATGTGAACAATTCCAAAGTAGTGTACTCATGTGCAAACTCTTAGATTACTCATATACAAATTCAAGTCGTTCACATGTCTATCTTGTAGTCTACATCACTATCTACTGTTAGTTCTTTACTTATAGTAGATATTTTTTTACCGTCATCTCTTTTACTTCATATATTCTCCAGCGTTTCATGTATCTTACTCTATAGCATATTTAAATATCCTCTCATATTATGAACTGCGTGAGATGTATTATGCTCGCTCCTGTCCTGACTGGACATGTTGAAAATATTACAGATGACATTGAGGAGTTATGTCCTATATACCGTGGAGCAGCCTTAGACGACACCTGCGATATGGACCTCCAGCAGGATCCATTAGCAGTAGATGCTGATACTCCATAGATTAGACTTTATCTTATTTCGAGTTGTTATCTCATTTGGATATTTATTGTATATATCTGAGATTTTGTGATGATTGGATATTGTGGAGTTGTTATCTTAGACACTTAGATTCTCTCTCTTATTTTGTATTTCATTGTGGATTTAGATCTTATCTATCTATCTTATCGTACTTTCCACCTTATTTGTGATTGAGTTGTACATTTCTATATTGTCCTCCTTTTGGAGCATATATATTGTACAGGTACCTTATAATTGTTAGATGTATGTGACCTAGGACAGCATTCTACCGTCGACACTGCGGCGTAGGCTGGATGTACCCACTTCTCGTGTCCCTACACTGGGTGCGGGTCATGACACGTTTTTAGTGGTGGCCCATGCAGGTCGAGTTTATGTAGTGGTATTCGAACTAGAGTATCACTACAGCCTGCAGTAGGATTAGGATATAATTTTGAAGGTACTATATCACACCTAAGAAAAACTCTTAATCTGATTCTTGTTACCAAAATCTTGCTGCATTATTGTCTTTTCTTAAAAATAAACTATCCTCCCTTGATGTTATCGCTTCATTCTCAGTGATTTCCCTCTCGTTTGATCTGTCTTCAGGATGGCTATGGAGACACGATCTCATCGTCTCGATCAGGAGGACACCACTAAGGGGTCTACTACTTCTCGTCCTGATCAGCAGGACCCCGAGACTGCAACTCCTGCAATGCCAGCTCAGGCTGGGATATCTGCAGCCTTTGGGAGTGCACCTTTTCCTACTCCAAGACTTTCCCCAGTCATCTTGGACATTTTTCAGCAGCAGCCGTCAGGATCAGAGGACGTGGCGCGGTTGTTCTCCTTCTTCCAGCAGATAGTGGAGACTCAGCAGCAACGGTTGCTCAAGAGGGGACATGACACTCATGGAGCTAGCAGTAGTGGAGGTCGGGCTAAGAGGCCTCACGTACAGATTCAGCATCAGTATCAGCAGAGGCCTGTTCAGCAGCACTTTCAGGGCCAGGGACATACACTTTACCAACAGACACCCAGGCAGCATCACATTAGTTGTACCTTCTGCAAGAAGCTGGGTCATTGATGGAATGACTGCTGGAAGAGACTAGGCAGGTGTTTACTTTGTGGTTCAACGAAGCAACAATGTAGCGAGTGTCCCAAGAACCAGACACCATTGACTCAGACAGCAACAGGAACTAGGGCTCCGACAGAGCAGCAGAGGGGACCACCGTTACAGACGCAGCAGGCCACTAGACAGTAGCATGTTATCAGGTGCCCTTTCTGTAAGAAACTAGGACACGATTGGAGTAAATGCCGGATGAGGCTAGGCAAGTGCCTACTTTGCAGAGTATCATATCACCAGTTAAGAGAGTGTCCCAAGTTTTCGGGACAGACAGCTCAGGGAGCAGGAGCGAGGGTTTCGGTGAGCCAGCAGGAGGGACTACCCTTACAGGCTCAACAGCAGAGATTCGCGCAGCATCAGGCTAGAGGAGGCCAGCAGGGGTGAGCTTATACTATGGCAGCTGAGGGTGCACAGACAGTAGGAGTGCTTATCGCAAGTTCTGTTCATCTTGATTCCTTTCCTCCCTTGCCTTATTATAACCATCTCGAAATTCAGTTCCAACATATCTTGATTATTATTTTTATTCGTAGATGAATCTGATTCTTGGTATTCATTATTGATTTAATTTTCTGCCAAGATAAATTATATGGGCTAGGTCATCTCAGTTATGGAATCTAGTCTTCTACAGTCACGTTAGCCAGCATGGCAAGGACGTACAGTCTGATTTTGGATATATTTCTCGGGTGTGGAAATTTAAGATTTTGCAGCCAAGCTAGCGGCAGAGCAAAAATTTTAAATACCATTATTCTAGAAGTGTGTACATTAGTTGGGACTCTATGGTTATCATAGCCCTGCTTACTAGTATGACGGGGATTCAGAGTACCATGATTTTGGATGGACGCATATGATTATCAGATTTTATCTTAAAAGTTTTTGAACATATCATCTTTACTTTTCGTTTCAGTCTTTTAAAATTATTGTTGTTGTTTTGTTTTGCTTCCTCATCATTTAACTTAGGAGTAGGAGTAGGAGTAGCTCTAACTGTTAGTATAATCCTTTGTATAACTTTCTTGTTATGAATTTATCTTAATGAATTGGTGATTGTGCTAAGCCTTTTGACTTAGAAGTGATAGTAAAGCTCTGACCCTAGAATGGTAACCCTTACAGCCCTGTTTGATTCATTATTTTCCTTATCTTCCCAGCCTGGCACCCATGACCATAGACTGTCCCACTTGCCCTGTCCCTTGTACTGTTTTGGCAACACAACTTTCGGTCTAATTTAGACCATTTGACCATTCCCACTTTAATTTTGATTATTTCATACATATTATCGTGACTTTTAATTTAGGAGCACAAGACTAGTTATTTTTTTAAAACCAACTTCCCCTGCATGACCTATATATGACCCCCTACACTCATGACCTTCGTGTTCTACTCAGACACATCATCTTGTGCTCCGTTTGCTTCATACGACTTTTTCGACAAAAGACCCCATCTTGATTCACCCCATGGAGTCACTTCTATTTTTGACTCGAATTGGGAACACCTTTTTGACCCAACCTGTCGACCCAAATTCTGGATATGACCTATTTTAAGCCTACTGCCCATATTGGACTTGCTAACCCAGGGTGCTGCTAGGTAGAAGCTTTGACCTTGATTGTTGGGGTTTGAAGTACAGGATTACGACCTTCTTAATTTCGAGGACAAAATTCTTCTAAAGATGGTAGACTTGTAACACCCAGTTTTCTAAAATGAGGATAATTTTGAAATTTTATAATTTTAATCTTTTATTAATGATACTTAAATCTGTGGACACACACAAAAAAGAAGAAAAAGATGCTGTCTTTTTTTATTGGCGCAAGTCACCACAAATCGACTACGCTTGAGAGATCCTGCACTGAGGATCCCCGAGTACAAAAAAGAATTCTAGGGAATGGGACAATGGAGGTCGAGCGGCAGTTGCTCCTTTACTTCGTTGACACTCCGATTATAAAAGTGGAAGAAAAACCTAAGAAAATTGCTAACTTTCGGCTCACTGGCAAGAAGTGCAGCAATTTGGCTCTTGAAAATACTCTCCGTTCTGTGTTTTGAAGAGGGATGAGGCCCCCCTTTTATAGTCATTCTTGAGCTGGAATGATGTTATGCGCCCACATAAGGAAACACGCTGGTTTTTATGTGGGCGCATAGTCCTACTTTGGGCGCATAGGATGTAGGCGCATACAGGCTGCGAGATCGTGGGTTGGTCGTGGTGTGACGTGGCCGCATACTTCGGTGCATGATTGCTCATGGAGACTGACGTGGCCGTATGCTTCGGTGCACGTTTTGATCATGGCTTTGACTGAGTCAGGCTTGGGCGCATAGCCATGTCTCAGGCTATGCGCCCTCCTTTCGGAAAAGCTAGTCTTGGGCACATGGAGCTTCACTGGCTGGGCGCATTGAGCTTCGCTGGCTGGGCACATGGAGCTTCACTGGTTGGGCGCATGGAGCTTCACTGGCTGGGCGCGTAGAGCTTTACTGGCTGGGCACATAGAGCTTCACTGGCTTTGGGCGCATGGGGCTTCATTGCTGAAAATTTATCATGCTTCTACAAGACCCCCTTCAAAGTTTTTGATACTTGAACGAGTTCAAAATACTTTGAAAGAAGCATGGTTTGTCTTCTCGTGATGCAATGGGAGCATAGCACGGGCCTCTCTTTGGGCGCATAGTATTTGGTCAGCCTTTCAGAGAGATACGACTGTTGAGATCTTTCTCGAAATCTGAACTGGCAGATTCATCGGGGTAGAATTTGAAGCGGTCCATCCTTCATACATTGTCCACATCAGCAAGTGGCAGTTGTATAGTGTGCAAGGAACTGGTTCTTCACGTGGGCGCATAGGTCATTATGGGCGCATACTGCACAATGGGCGCATAGGCGCATAAAGCTAAGTGGGTGCATAGTATGCGGCCTGTGCCTATAAATAGGCCCTGAAGGAGAGAGAGAGCTCATTATTCCCTTCTCTTAGAATTTTTCAGAAACTCTTCATCTTCTTTCTTTGAGAACCATGTCTCCCAAGGTCACCAAGAGACCCGCGAAGGGAAAGGGGGGCTGCACCGAGTGGCTCTCCTCCTGCGGCAACGTCCTCGGCAGTCCAGGACCCGATTCTGGGTGAGGACATGCTTCAAAAACAAAGTCTCGAGCGTTAATTTATGACGCTCAGACTTTCCTTCTGCTTGGGCGCTTGCGTCTAAGGTAACATACTTCTGTAAGCATCATTATGCGCCCACAGAAGTCATGCGCCAACACTGTGGTATGCTATGCGCCCACGTATTGCCATATTATGCGCCCTCTAACTGTGGCATATTATGCGCGCACGTACTGTTCGTGTGTTATGCGCCCACATGTCTTATTTTGGGCGAATATTCCTTTGGGCGCATAAAAGCCTTTCAGAACTTAGTTTTTCCTACGGATTTCTGAGTCTGACTTTCTTTCCATCCTTGTAGTAAACATGTTTGTCCCGGAGCTTGGCGGTTTCCCTTTTGGTTCTGCTTGCCACATTCTTGGCACGAGCCTTATAACCAACATGGTCAGCGATGTTCAGGCAAAGATCAGTCATGACCAACCTACGGAACGGGCAATCACCATAATTGAACAGGAGAAAACTTTTCTGAAGCAGATGACAAATGACGAGAAGCTCGAAGGGTCGTACTGTTGGAAGAAGCCGTACTTCCTATTTGGTGACAGCGTAGGATTTGAGGACGACACGACGATATATCTGGAAGATTCTTTGGTAGTTACGTTAAATGACCAAAGAATAGGGCTACCATCGATGAAGCATCAGTACCCTCTGTCGATGTTTGCAGATCTAGCTGTGCAGAGGCAAATAAAATGGGAGCTGACTCCTGAACTACCTAGGGTCATTTCTGGTAGGATCTAATTTAACTCTGGTGACCGGAAGAAGGACACATTTAAGTATGTCAAGGGTTCCACATCCTACTCCATGAGGGGGCTACAACCGGGTGTTATACTGAACGATGTCCCGACTGATCTTCATCCCTATGCTGCTGAGACACTCTCCAACTTGATGCTGTCGAAGAAGGAGTCATATCCAGAAGGAAAGATACGGCTGGAAGGCTGGAGACATCCCATTTCGTTCTGGAGTGACCTTACTGGATGGGTGCTCTCGACTTATGAGGCCACCTTAAAAGCTACCAGTCTTCTCTATGCAGTCAGGGCCACTCAGTATGGCATCAAGGTTAACTGGCCGATGTTCGTCTCCCTGGCAGAGTTGTACAACCATCATACGTGTACCTTCTTCACTCCGGGCGGAGAGATGGGTTTGTCTCTTCATGAGATGCAGGCGATATCCAAACTTCCCTGGGGGCGGAGCCATATGCAGAATATGTCCCCAATGATGCAGAGATCTTGGACTTGGAGAAAGAGAGCTATGATATGATGAATGTGTACAAAGAGTTACTTTGTCACTTTTTTATTTGTCACCAGACTACGAAGAAGGGTAAGACCGAGGGGTCCATCCCGCATACGAGGTCTTGAACCAACTATGTTTTCACCATAGAAAGGGAAATGACCCAGTCTCCTTCTCGTCGCCTAAGCCTTTGACAATCTTTGAGATAGATCGGCTGATGACATATCATGGAGCTGCAGATACCGAAGATAGGGATGATCCTGAAAGAAATTCCCTGATTTATCATTTCTTCAGACAAGCTGAGTTCAAGATGTTAGAAAAGGCGGTGCTTGCCGCTTATCTAATGATATGGCTTCGTGACTACGTAGTCCCTGGCGGTTCAGGATCTATTGAGAGAATCAGCTGGAGGATGATACTTCCGGCTGTAAGGCTAGCCTTTGGATACCATCTTGCATTGCTTCCTGCGATGGTTTGTGCCATCCAACGGGGTTTACGTCATTTTATTGTGCACGGGGTAACATCCGGAGGCAGGAAGGACTTTGCTAGGACTGAGTTACCCTTCCACTATCTGATGGGTGGCTGGTACTGCATTGTCCAAAATTGATGAACGCCGTCTGATGGCAGATTCTTTGGCGGAAGATGCCTTCATTCGAAGGTTCAGGGACACGGATTGGACTATTACAGGGGTGCTTGCTTGCAGGACGGCTTTGAGTTTTCTGCAGAATTACAAATTCTTTAGAGTATCGCCTCCATCTGGTAGTGGTCGCGCGGGAGACACCCTAGTAGATGAGGGAGCACTCACTACTAGCCTCCCTATTGGAGCATTTCGTTGGCTCCAATCCATTAGGCCTTCCCATCTGGTACTCAAGAACAGGAATCACACTTTCCTGGAACCTTACTTGCCAAGCCGCTTTGTACGACAATTCAGCTACAGCCAGCTTCTCTTGGGCAATCCCAGTCCTCATCTCCAGTCGATAGGGAGTCTGATCGATGGGGCGCGTGCATAGGGCTACTACAATATTGGATATACAGGAACAGTTTTTACCCTGCCCGAAGATAAACCCGACACCTACATGCTCTTCGTTGCTGCTAAGTTCTATATTCAGGTCAATACCCTTTCTTCTCGGTATGACCGTGAGCATAGTTTTATATCGGGGACCAAGCTTGCCCCTACCCTCACTGATATAGGACGAGCACATGCAATGGTGAGTAGCAGAAGGGAAGGCACTGTGCCCACAGTTGAACCAGCTACAGCACCGCAACAGAGAGTTGTTGTTGAAGAGCCTATCGTTGTAGCGCCTCGGAGAGAGGGCCCTGAAGAACCTCTTTCCACCGTTCCTCATAAGAGAAAGGCTCCCACCGAGATGGTGCCATGGCCCAAAAGGAAGAAGGTGGTTGTTTCCCGGGGGAGAAAGAAGGTTGCGGACGTAGGTTTCGGCTCGCCTCCTCCCAGAAGGTCTTCTCGACAGACGGCGTTGTAGGCCGTTGCCACTCGGGAGGTAGACCCCTTCCAAGACTCCGTAGTTGTTCTGGTCAAGCCTTTAGAAGCTTTCTCACCCTTGCGTTTGTCCTTTGCACAGGACCCCGAAGTTGCAGCTGAGGCAAATGTCTCTTCGTCTGAGGAGGTAGAGGTGACGACAGTGTCCCCTGCTCGTCCCCGACCGATGGATGAGGGCGGATCTTCTTCAGCTGTAAAACTTAAACGAGAAGATCGGGGTGGAGGCCCGGACCATGACGGTGATCAAAAGTTTAGTTTCTCTTACGACATATCCGTGGGGGATATGTCTGCAATAGGAACTGCAATAAAAGATCTAGACGAGAACCAAGTCCAATCGGCTCATCCTCCTGTAGGTACGTTGCATTTGCGCCTCTCTTCGGATGAGATTTTTTGACTTTGATTTTTCGTGCTCCTCGTGAGGCTAACCACGACTGTATGTTCCCATGTAGACAAGGGGAAAGAACCCCTCGCGAAGATAGTCCCCTCCATTAGAAAAGGGACAGAAGTTGTTCCCGGCTCCTCCAATTTTGCTGGTGTGGGAAAAGCTGTTAGTGAGCCGGTATCGGCTACAGAAAGAGAATTTGAGCAACGTGCTGCTGAATCCATCCTTGTTCTGACTGAGGTTATGGAAGATATCAGGCTTGATGTCACTCAGGGCCTTGATATTATTCTTTTTGATCAGTTCAGGCCTGCTCTTGGTTTCCCTAAAACCGAGGTTGACGGCGCAGCCCAGGTTGGAGTTGAGCAAGCCGAAGGTACGAAATTACAATTCTTTCGCCTTTCCTTTCTCTTTTTTGGTTACTGATGTATATATTGTTTTCTTTATCAGGTTCGGCTTCTTTTCAGGTGTTCTTTCCTGAAGTGGAGGAAACTTTCCAAGCCACTTCTCCGATGACCTCCACCGAAGATGAGGAGATGGCCCAGGAAGTCGTCAAAGCTTTCTACTCTGTGCTGAAAGTGAAGCTTCCTGGAGTCTTAAATCAGAATATTGCCTTCAGCCCTGTAAAGGTTGTCGCCGAATGTCAAGTGGCGGCCCTCGAGAGCATTGCCGGCTATGAAGAGCGGGACAATACTCTGAGGAAAGTTCTGAACAACCTGGAGGGTCAGGTGGCCAGGTTCCGAGACACCAAACAGCGGAGCCCGACGTTGCTATTCCGTGCAGAAGACGAGACTTTGATGACGGCTCTTGCGGAGGAGAAGGCTACCTTCCAGGCAAGAAAAGATGCCCTTGTTCGAGAGATCGGCGAGCTGGCTGACCAGTATGGCCAGTTCAATACTGCAAGCGAGGCCCATGCTGCCTCGAAGAACAGGCTGGCTGCGCAGATCATTGAGAAGTATAATCACATTGCACAGATCAAGAACGAGATCGCCCGGTTGGAAGTTGACTTGAGGGCGGTAACATCTGAACAAGAGGATTACTTGGCCCAGGCTGTCATGACTGCCACCACTTCTGTCCGTTTAGAAGAACAGCTGGCGAAGTTTGAGGGGGAGCATCTGAGTCTGATCCTCTTCGAGGATTAAGCCGCTCGTCAAGAAGAGGCACGGCGCCGAGCTACTGTGAAGTCTGAAGCCGAGATTGCGGCTCTGAGGGACAACATAAACCGCCTATGTATCCCGTAGATTTTTATAACTCCTTTTTTTTCTAGCCGTCACGGCTCTTGTACCTTTTTTCTGTCTCTTGATAGACATTAAAGTACAAAATAAAGAATCTTTTCAAAATAAATGTGGTTTTGTGAAATATCGGTGCTAAAGGTAATGTGGACGTAGAAAGGATATTTCTAGTGGGTATTCCGCTGGAGAATTTTGATGTGGACCTATTATCCATTTTATATTCAAGTTATTAGAATATAGATAATAAGTTGAATGAAGTTGCTAGTAGAGGTAATATGGACGTAATAGCAGAGGATGTTCTATATCTGACCAGAGGTAATATGGACGTGGAAAGATATATAACATTAGGTGGGAGTGGATAATTCAGAGGTAATAGGAACGTGATTATCCTTGATGAATGCTTTGCTCAGATGTTATATGGACGTGGCAAAACATAATCATTTTACTGGGGAAATAATTATCGGAAAATAATTCAGAGGTAATAGGGACATGACTTGTCTTCGTCAAACCGAGTTTGGACAGAGTCAAAAATGGGAATGATTCCACTGGAGAAATATTTAGAGGACCTATTATCCAGGGCGTATTCAAGACTCTTGAAATACGGATAATAGTTAGATAGTTTTTCGCATCATATAAGCATCGCACTGTACATTTACATGACTGAACAAATGTGAACAAACAAGATTATACATAGTATTTCTTCAGAAACTTGCCATTGATAGGCATCATAAGCAAATCACCATCAGGCTTGGTTAGTCGGTACGCACCATTAGAATATACTGATTCAATGATGAAAGGACCTTCCTATTTAGGCTGGAATTTTTTTTTGTTTTGTGCGTCATAACCATTAGTCTTCTCACTGCTAAGACCAGATCGTCGACTTGAAAAGTCCTTTCCTTCACCTTTTTTATTGAAAGCTCTAGAAAGGTGTGCTGGGTATAGCTCAATGCGCTGCTGAGCTAACAAGCATTTTTCATCTAGCGCTTCAAGCTTCTGGAGTCGCAGACGGTAGCTTTCTTCGGTAGTTAGCTCGCTAGCTAGGGCTACTCGAAGAGAAGGAATCTGAATTTCTAAGGGAAGAATTGCTTCGCTCCCATAAACCAGAGAGAATGGCATACTGTCTGTTGGAGTCCGGACCGTTGTACGATAGGCCCATAGACATTCGTCGAGCTTTTCATTCTAATCGCGCTTGTTTGAAGACACGAACTTCTTGAGAAGTTTTATAATAGTTTTGTTGAAGGCTTCTGCTAGCCCGTTAGCCACTGGATTGTAGGCAGTAGAGGCTACGTTCTGGATTCGATTCTTATAGCAGGCCTGATAGAATGCATGGCTTACAAAATATGGACCATTATCATAGACGATCATGCGAGGTAGGCCGAAGCGGTAGACGACGCGATGTTTGATGAAACTGATCACGTTTGACGTCTTCACTTCGGTGAGCGGTATAGCTTCCGCCTATTTAAAGAAGTAATCGGTTATGGCTAGGATGAACCGATGTCCTTTGGAGGATGGCGGGCTGATTGGTCCTATGACGTCCATTCCCCAGGCTTCAAACGGCCAGGATGCTGTCGTCGGATATAGAAACTCTGAAGGTTGATGAATGAAATCGACGTGGAACTGACAAGCTCTATACTTCTTTACATATTCAACAGCATCTAATATCATTGTGGGCCAGTAATAACACATCCGTTTGAGACGATCTTATAATTTGGGACCTGGTTGATGTGCACCACAAACTCCATCGTGAGCCTCCCGGAGTGCATATTTGGCTTATGTGTCTAATAAGCATCGTAACAGTAGCCCGTCGTAAGAGCGTGGGTACAGCATCTTGGTAGCTGTATCGTAGTAAAATCTGAGGGATCGCCTTTGGATGGATACTGCTTCCTTCGGGTCCTCGGGAAGGATTCTATAGACGGCGTAGTCTATGAAGGGAAATCTCCAGTCTTTAGCATTGACGCTTGTTTCTGTTGCGTAACTATGATGAATATGCAAGGCATCTTTCACACAGAATAATTCTCGACCAGACACTGTGATCGACTGCTGAGTATTGGTAGGAACGGTCAAGGAAGTAGCGAGACCGGCTAGAGCATCTGCTTCTATATTCTGTAGTCGAGGCACGTGCTCGATGAAGAATCTAGTGAAAGTAGACACCAAGTCGATTGTTGCCCTGTAGTAGTGGATGAGATCCTCGTGGTGAACTTCATAATCCCCTCGGAACTGACCAACTATTAGCTTGGAATCGCCGTAAGCTTTTAGATAGTCAACTCCCAGTTGCTTCGCCAGTTGAAAGCCGATTAATAAAACATTATATTCGGCCACGTTGTTGGTGCATCGTTCCAACAGAAAATATGCACGATGTATAACCAGATGATCAGGTGACACGAGCACGACACCTACTCCAGCCATAATATTTCCTTTAGGTCCTGTTCTTGATGTGCCGTCAAAGAAAATTTGCCAAATAGGGATTTCTTCAGTTGCAGTGTTAGACTCCACTACTTCGTCGGGGATTTTGTCGTAGAGTTTGGACAATTTTGGCACTGGATGAGCTGCTAGGAAATTAGCTAATGCTTGGTCTTTTAATGCCTTCTGAGGAACGAAGAGCATATCATATGGAGTCAACAGCATTGCCCATGTAGCTAAACGGAAATTGAGAGAGCCCAGTTTAGTCATGAGTATTCTGAGAGGGTTGACTTTAGATATAATATGGATAGTCTGCCGAAACACATAGTGGCATGTGTTCTGGATGGCAAATACTAGTGCAAGGCATTCCTTCTCCTCCGGTGTGTATCTGTGCTCAGCACCCACCATTGTGCGGCTGAGGTAGTAGATTATCTGTTTATGGCCGCCTTCATTCTTCTGAGCTAATAGGGCACCAAGAGAATGGTCCATAGCGCAAACATATAGTAAGAAGGGCTTCCCCATTATTGGTGCTACCAATACTGGAGGGCTTGTAAGGTATGCCTTGATGTCGTCGAATGCACGTTGACATTGTTCAGTCCAGAAGAAAGATAAGTCTTTCTTCATGAGCTAGGTGAATAGTTGACACCTTTCAGAGAGGTTCGAAATGAATCGTCTGATGTAGGCTAGCATTCCTTGTAGTCCGTGTAGCTCTTTGAGGTTTCTTGGAGGATGCTTGTCGAGGATAGCCTTCACTTTCTCTGGGTCCAGATGTATACCCTTTGAAGTGATGACGAAACCAAGGAACTTGCCACTGGAGACTCCCAGAAAAGACTTGGTTGGATTCATCTTGAGTTGGTGTGCACGCATTAGTTCGAACACCGTTCTCAAGTCTTGGAGGTGGTCGCCCTTGAGACGACTTTTGACTGCGATATCGTCTACGTAGCACTCCACAGTTTTGCACAAATGATCATGAAAAATTGTGTTCATGGCTCGCTGGTATGTCACCCCTGCATTCTTCAATCCAAAGGGCATCACCATATAGCAGTATACCCCCAACGGTGTTCGAAAAGATGTGTGCTTCTCGTCGTCGGAGAACATCTTGATCTGGTTGTAGCCTGAGAACCCATCCATGAAGGACATCTGCTCGAAGCTGCAAGTATTGTCTATCATTACATCAGTAATCGGTAGAGGGAACTCATCTTTCGGGCATGCAGAGTTCAAATCACGGTAGTCGATACAGACTCGAACTTTACTGTTCTTTTTCATGACTGGGACAATGTTGGCAATCCAGTCTGGGTGTTGTTCTTCGTGAATGAATCCACTAGCAATGAGCTTCTTGACTTCATTCTCGATGGCTTCCATGATATCTGGTCGAAATCGTCGTTGTTGCTGCTTCACGGGCTTAGCTTTAGACGAAATATTCAGGCGGTACATGGCGACTTTAGGGTCCAAGCCTGGCATATCTTCATAGCTCCATGCGAAGACGTCGATGTATTCTTTTATAAGCTGTATAAGATATTGACGTTCATCGTCAGATAAACTTTTGCTGATGAAAATTGGTTTAAAAGATGATTCATCTCCTAGATTGACTTGGATAACTTTGTCTTCGATAGGTGGTTCACGTTGTTCGAAGCGCAGCTCCTACCTAGTGTCCATCTTTTGAGCCCATTCTTCGAGCTCGATTGATTGGACATCGTCTGCAATTTGGTCAACGGAAACCATGTTGACGGACAGGGTTGTCTTGAACATGTCGCCAATGCTGGAGTCTGAGTCCCAGAGGAAGGAATCAGAAGAATGAGAACAACGATCTGCTTCATCATATGATCTTTCGAAAGTTGTCGGAGGAGTGACATAACCCAAACCAACACCGCTTCGTTGATAGTAGTTCTCTGGTTTGCCGGGAGGAGCAAAGTGTTATATTGGCCACCGTCGTCCTCGGCCGTAATTTAGCCCCTGGTTGCTTTTGATGTCATATCACATGTTCTGGATGATATTCTTGGCCTGCCAACTATACCAAAAAAGTTATATTTTTCCAGAGTCATAGTCAGCTTCTGTGTTGTGTTTGGAAGAAGTAGAGTCTGGAATGAACTTTCTCTCGCCAATTATACAACTGAAGATGATTAGTTCTTCATCCTTCTTTCTGGCTGGAATGATAAAGTAGAGGATATCTTCTGGGTAAACTTTTTCCTGCAGGTGAGGTATCGTGACCGGCATGCAGAGGTGTGGTCATATGCCGTGCTCTAGAGCGTATATCGTATCTATGTAGTAGTTTACAGATTGATAGACATCGGAGTAATTCAAAGATAAACCTTTACTAAGGAAATACGCAAGTTCTTCTTCAGGGATAACATCATCTGCTGAAGGTACATTATTATGATTATTGATATACTCAGTGAGAGGATCATCATCTGGAAGAGGAGCCATAGTCTTGGCCGAGTTCACCACGTAAGGTAATTCTTCAGGATTAGGAGGATGGGCATCAGTAGGTTCCTTCTGGGGAGTCTTGTTGAGAGTGATGGTTAATGGTTTGACCTTATCAGGGTTCTTCTTTTTCACCCAGATTGTGAGAGGCTTCGGAGTACTTTTTGGAGTAGTACGTCCTTTGACTCGGATAATCAGGGGACCATCATTGAAGGATGGACTTGCTTCAGCTTCATTGTCAGCTTCGTTACCGTCATCCTCGAGGGGCTGGGATTGGTAAAGTACCGAATCTCCAAAGTAAGCTTCGATGCCCTTAAAAGGATCGACATCGGCAAACTCCATCTTTACGACACCGTCACTGTTGACGTATTTGAAGCACTGGTGAAGTGTGGAAGGAATGATCATGTTCTCGTGTATCCATGGACGTCCTAATAAGACGTTGTAGGATATATTGGCATCGATCACATTGCAGGAAACCTCCGTCCGGAGATCACCGATCTGGCATTTGAGACGGATCTTGCCCAACGGATGGCTTCGACCAGCATTAAAAGCCATAAAAGTTGTGTTGGTTGTAGATAGCTTGTGCAAAGGGATTCCCAAAATTTGAAGCAAACTTCTAGGAATGATGCTGAGGGAGGATCCTGGATCGATGTGTGTAATACCCAGATCTCGTATTACGTATTTGGAATACGTATACGTAATTTGACCCGTATTGCATGTCTTCCTGCTTGATTTATTCTAGCATTTCATTGATTGGTTTATTCTTGGGTTGGTTCGGCTTGGCTTGGTTTGCTTTGGTTCATCATGAACCAAGGGTGAACCCTCCTACCTACCACCACCCTCTTTACTTATAACCCCTTCCTTTTCTCTCTCATCATTATTTCCTTCTTCATTTACTCTCTACCATTACTTCTTCAACCACCGGGAGGGAAAGAGAGAGAGCTTAGGCAAGTGCAAACTTGCTTCATGATGGATCTCAAGTTTTATTGTTCCATTCTCTTCCTTACTTGATTCTAAGATACTTTAGAACTTGGCATTTTCCATTTTGATGGTTATATTTTTGTAGATCTAAGTTTTAAGTTCCTTCTTGTTTAGTTTTCTTGGTTTTGATCTCTAAAACTTGATTATTTTTGAAAACTAATGGTTCTATGTTGTAGAGAATTTAATTTCCTTCAGTTTTGGCTTTTGTTTCGCTTGATTTCGACTCCGGATGAGGAAGTTATGGCCATTACAAGTTTTCGGAACTTTCATGGCTGAACTTGCTGTTTGGGGACGATGAACCTCATGCGCCCGGGAGGCCATGCGCCGGGAGGCCATGCGCCGTGAAGTCCCGGCAACGCATCCCTTAACTCCGAGCGTGTCATGCGCGTAGGTTCCCTACGCGCATGTATTGAAGACGCAACGTGAGTTTCTCATGCGCCGATTGGTGCAGGAATCCCATGCGCCGATTCGTGCAGGAATCCCATGCACCGATTCGTGCAGGAATCTCATGCGCCGATTCGTGCAGGAATCCCATGCGCCGATTCGTGCAGGAATCACATGCGCCGATTCGTGCAGGAATCTCATGCGCCGATTCGTGCAGGAATCCCATGCGCCGATTCGTGCAGGAATCTCATATGCCGATTTGTGCAGGAATCCCATGCGCCGATTGTGCAGGAATCCCATGCGCTGAAATTGCTCTATTTCGCTGTTTTTGCCTGTTTAAGTTGTTTTGTAGCTAAAATCTTAAAAAACTCAAAACACGAAAGTTGCAGATCTTTTCTTGGCTTCAAGAATATGTCACTAGTTATTTTTATGCAAGTTTCTCTCATTCATGATAATGTAAGAATAGAACACGATAGTGGCCTGTTAAGGCGCACTCTTGACAAGTACCAAGTGGACATGACATGACCTGATAGTGGCCCGCCGTGGCGCACTCCTGACAAGTATACCTGACATGATATACCTCGGATTGCTGTTGCGACGGCTAACCTGACATGACATGACTTAATAAGTATAAACAACCCGAACACCGTGGACGATTGTGCTTGTGCAATGAACCAGTCTTGTCTTGCATCATGCTTAGGATGGGATCCCTGAGTACCACGGTCAGGAGTACCTACTGAAATGTACTAAGGCTAATAACTAGATTAACACAGTATTCATGAAGAGATTTCCCAGCTACAGGCAATTCCGTTATCTGGGTGCCCCACTTGGGATCTGTAGCCTACCGTTGAGTAGGGCACATTTCCAGCACACTGTCATGTGTTGCACCCTCTAAGTCACCTAAGGATACATACGTTTTCTGGACGATGTACCCACTTGAGTTCAACCCCTAATTGCGTCCGGATAGCTTGGATGGTCTGCAGGGCTTGTGGCTGTGGAATAATCTCATTGTATCTTGCTAGTAACTAGGCCTGTGATAACCCTAGTTAGTTAAAGTATCAAGCCGTACTTATTGCTTGGCCGTAAATGATTGAATGGAGTCTAACCCTGTCTATTCTTGCCTCGATCCTGTACAAGATTGTTACATGACATGATTACTTGTGCTTGCTTTTTAACAATAAAGATCAGGGAACCAGTTCTGTTCAGGCGAAGGGTTACAACCCCGGTCCTTGTTTGGTTTACGGGTTGTAACCTGGCTCCCGGAGCAGTTCTGTGTTCTCTCTTCGTTTATTGTCTTGTTATACCCCATGACATGCTCGACATGCTTTACCTTACGTCAAGATCGTGATTATTTACACTGGCCTTATTGATAAATAGTGGGGACCATGGTTATCACATCGTATATCACTGGTCATGCTTTTCCTTAATTACTGTCTTTTATTATGTAATCTTATTCTTGTGCTAATTGCTGGTTTTAGTTCCTAAGTGAAGCCTCCTTTGTGGCACTTGCTCTTTCTGGGGTCTGACCCAGCTGGTTTTGTATGGCCAGATACCGGAGCAGCTCCAGAGGATCTACTGATTTTCCTGCCAGATGGTGACCACTAGAAGGAATCCTGGCAACGAGTGGGTTATTTTTGGCTCTCCCACTTTATTGTAAAAATATTCTTTTGAGGCGTTTAGCCGACGAGCACCTGTTTAGCTCGTATTGCATTACTTGCTGTCTGCCTACGGGCTGTAACATGGTTGGCAACCTAGGGTTGATCATGTATGACCAAACTCTTGCTAGTCCTCACATTTTGTAACGACTAGCTTCATGATCAGCTGAATATGTAATGTTTGGGATGCCTTACTATTGTATATTTGGTGATCTTACATCTTGTAACATTTACTTACTTGTTTGTGATTGAGACACTAGGCTTGTTCTTGACCTTAAGAGACTATTGGCTTGTAGATAAACCCTCATATATCTAGACAGCCGTGACCGTATGGTGAGATGGATTCTATTTCATTATACGTAGCTGGCTATGTCTGCCCCCGCTCTCCAGTATTCTGGTTCTGGGGCGTGACATGGTTTAAGTGGTGGCCCATGCAGGTCTTGTTAATCAAGATGTGTGAGGGTTTACCGAATAGATGTCTCAATCAGTACTCGCCCTTGATCTCTACTCGTATCCTCTTGATCCCTGAAAATCTTAACCTGATCACATGCTTGTAATCGTTGATCTGTCCTGGTCCTTCCTTATTGTTCCCATGTCATCTTTTTCAGCGGCATTGTTCCTGGACCTGTCGATCAGCAAGGCGGATCACCTTCCGTAGACCAGCAGCAACCAGAAGATCAGGCCCAGCACTCAGGAGCAGCCTCCCGAGTCGTACCTACTGGAGGAGAGCCGCCAGTTCAGCCAGTCCAGCCTGCAGAGCCTGATGATGGCACTTTGGTGAGTCTCATCAGATCATTGTTAGCTTCCCAGGATCGTAGAGGAGATGCCTTGCACCAGGCAGTGGAAGATGCTTTGAACAGAGGCGGTCATCCAAGGAACAGTGCAGCGAACAGTTTCAAGCGCCTGAACCCTCCATTCTTCGATGGCAGTGAAGATGCTATCGCTGCTGACGCGTGGCTTCAGGACACCGAAGTTATTCTAGAGGCAGCCAGAACCCCAGAAGACGAAAAGGTGGCCGTGGTGCGTCTACAGTTATTGGATCTTGCCCGCAGCTGGTGGGCAGCACAGGCCGTTGGATTAGTGGCACCCATTGCTTGGGCAGTATTTCGTGAGAGATTCCAGACGAAGTACTTCGATGCGGTGGCTCGGTACGATCTACAGACCAAGTTCACCAACCTGAAGCAAGGAGGCAGAACGGTCGACGGGTATGCGGCCGAGTTTTCCAGGCTTAGTCGGTTTGCTCCCACTTTGGTGGCAACCGAGTTCGACAGAGCCCAGCGATTCCAGCAGGGGCTCCATCTCGAGATTTTATTGGCAGTTGAGCAGTTTGAGCATCAGACCTTCGATGCAGTACTGAGGGCAGCCAGGAGGCATGAGTATACCTCCCACAGGATCGTGGACAGGACCGGAGGTCGGAAGCGATCTCACGGCCAGATGACCCAGTCTTCAGCACCAGCCCCGACAGCAAGGGCTTTGACAATTGGAACTCCGAGGCAGGCTGCCTCAATGACGTCGGTCACGTCCCCTCAGCAACAGAAGCAGAAGCAATCTTCCGCAATGGGCTGCACTCATTGTGGGAAGCCAGGACACGTTATTTCGGAGTATCGCAGAGCTCAGGGATTATGTTTGGCTTGTGGAGCACCGGACCACAAGATAGGGTCTTGTCCGAATAGGGCCAGTTCGTCATCGGCCCAGACTAGTCCCTCGGTAAGGGGACCAGCACCAGCACCAGCACCAGTGCAACAACAGTACCAGCCTCCGAGGCCATTGCCGTCTCAGGCTCTAGCCTTCCAGCTACAGAGACCCCAGCAGTATGCCCAGGTCCAAGCTCAGATTCAGAACCGGCAGAGAGGTTCCTAGCAGGATATCTTCCCTCTTTCTCGTGCCTTCGATTTCCTTGCTTACATACATGATTGCATGATTGATTGCTTAGTATAGCTTGCCTGAGATTAGTATAGCTTGTTCTTGTCCCTCTAGCCTCTTAATTAAATTCCGAGGACGGAATTCTTTTAAGGTGGGTAGAGTTGTAATACCCAGATCTCGTATTACGTATTTGGAATACGTATACATAATTTGACCCGTATTGCATGTCTTCCTGCTTGATTTATTCTAGCATTTCATTGATTGGTTTATTCTTGGGTTGGTTCGGCTTGGCTTGGTTTGCTTTGGTTCATCATGAACCAAGGGTGAACCCTCCTACCTACCACCACCCTCTTTACTTATAACCCCTTCCTTTTCTCTCTCATCATTATTTCCTTCTTTATTTACTCTCCACCATTACTTCTTCAACCACCGGGAGGGAAAGAGAGAGAGCTTAGGCAAGTGCAAACTTGCTTCATGATGGATCTCAAGTTTTATTGTTCCATTCTCTTCCTTACTTGATTCTAAGATACTTTAGAACTTGGCATTTTCTATTTTGATGGTTATATTTTTGTAGATCTAAGTTTTAAGTTCCTTCTTGTTTAGTTTTCTTGGTTTTGATCTCTAAAACTTGGTTATTTTTGAAAACTAATGGTTCTATGTTGTAGAGAATTCAATTTCCTTCAGTTTTGGCTTTTGTTTCGCTTGATTTCGACTCCGGATGAAAAAGTTATGGCCATTACAAGTTTTTGGAACTTTCATGGCTGAACTTGTTGTTTGGGGACGATGAACCTCATGCGCCCGGGAGGCCATGCGCCGGGAGGCCATGCGCCGTGAAGTCCCGGCAACGCATCCCTTAACTCCGAGCGTGTCATGCGCGTAGGTTCCCTACGCGCATGTATTGAAGACGCAACGTGAGTTTCTCATACGCCGATTGGTGCAGGAATCCCATGCGCCGATTCGTGCAGGAATCCCATGCGCCGATTCGTGCAGGAATCTCATGCGCCGATTCGTGCAGGAATCCCATGCGCCGATTCGTGTAGGAATCACATGCGCCGATTCGTGCAGGAATCTCATGCGCTGATTCGTACAGGAATCTCATGCGCCGATTTGTGCAGGAATCCCATACGCCGATTGTGCAGGAATCCCATGCGCCGAAATTGTTCTATTTCGCTGTTTTTGCCTGTTTAAGTTGTTTTGTAGCTAAAATCTTGAAAAACTCAAAACACGAAAGTTGCAGATCTTTTCTTGGCTTCAAGAATATGTCACTAGTTATTTTTATGCAAGTTTCTCTCATTCATGATAATGTAAGAATAGAACACGATAGTGGCCTGTTAAGGCGCACTCTTGACAAGTACCAAGTGGACATGACATGACCTGATAGTGGCCCGCCGTAGCGCACTCCTGACAAGTATATCTGACATGATATACCTCGAATTGCTGTTGCGACGGCTAACCTGACATGACATGACTTAATAAGTATAAACAACCCGAACACCGTGGACGATTGTGCCTGTGCAATGAACCAGTCTTGTCTTGTATCATGCTTAGGATGGGATCCCTGAGTACCACGGTCAGGAGTACCTACTGAAATGTACTAAGGCTAATAACTAGATTAACACAGTATTCATGAAAAGATTTCCCAGCTACAGGCAATTCCGTTATCTGGGCGCCCCACTTGGGATCTGTAGCCTACCGTCGAGTAGGGCACATTTCCAGCACACTGTCATGTGTTGCACCCTCTAAGTCACCTAAGGGTACATGCTTTTTCTGGACGATGTACCCACTTGAGTTCAACCCCTAATTGCATCCGGATAGCTTGGATGGTCTGCAGGGCTTGTGGCTGTGGAATAATCTCATTACATCTTGCTAGTAACTAGGCCTGTGATAACCCTAGTTAGTTAAAGTATCAAGCCATACTTATTGCTTGGCCGTGAATGATTGAATGGAGTCTAACCCTGTCTATTCTTGCCTCGATCCTGTACAAGATTGTTACATGACATGATTACTTGTGCTTGCTTTTTAACAATAAAGATCAGGGAACCAGTTCTATTCAGGCGAAGGGTTACAACCCCGGTCCTTGTTTGGTTTACGGGTTGTAACCTGGCTCCCGGAGCAGTTCTGTGTTCTCTCTTCGTTTATTGTCTTGTTATACCCCATGACATGCTCGACATGCTTTACCTTACGTCAAGATCGTGATTATTTACACTGGCCTTATTGATAAATAGTGGGGATACCAAGTTCTGTTCAGATGAAGAGTTACAACCCCGGTCCTTGTTTGGTTTACGGGTTGTAACTTGGTTATCTGAATAGTCACATGGTTATCACATCGTATATCACCGGTCATGCTTTTCCTTAATTACTGTCTTTTATTATGTAATCTTATTCTTGTGCTAATTGCTGGTTTTAGTTCCTAAGTGAAGCCTCCTTTGTGGCACTTGCTCTTTCTGGGGTCTGACCCAGCTGGTTTTGTATGGCCAGATACCGGAGCAGCTCCAGAGGATCTACCGATTTTCTTGCCATATGGTGACCACTAGAAGGAATCCTGGCAACGAGTGGGTTATTTTTGGCTCTCCCACTTTATTGTAAAAATATTCTTTTGAGGCGTTTAGCCGACGAGCACCTGTTTAGCTCGTATTGCATTACTTGCTGTCTGCCTACGGCTGTAACATGGTTGGCAACCTAGGGTTGATCATGTATGACCAAACTCTTGCTAGTCCTCACATTTTGTAACGACTAGCTTCATGATCAGCTGAATATGTAATGTTTGGGACGCCTTACTATTGTATATTTGGTGATCTTACATCTTGTAACATTTACTTACTTGTTTGTGATTGAGACACTAGGCTTGTTCTTGACCTTAAGAGACTGTTGGCTTGTAGATAAACCCTCATATATCTAGACAGCCGTGACCGTATGGTGAGATGGATTCTATTTCATTATACGTAGCTGGCTATGTCTGCCCCCGCTCTCCAGTATTCTGGTTCTGGGGCGTGACAATGTACATGCGGTCCACCTTGATCGCCCCAATATACCCTGTATAGTACAGGTGTCTATCATGACGATTATTTTTTAGTAGTATGTCCTCCTTTGAAAACGTGATGTTGGGCACCACTTCTATAGTACTGTGGCAGTGGGGATAGGAGACAGGGTCTTCAGCGGGGGCTTTGACTTCAGCGAGGTAAGAGTCGGCATGTAGTAATGCCTCACTTAAAGCCTTCTGCGTTTCTTTGGAGAGTTGTAATAGATCGAACAGAGACAACCTGGCAGGTGTATTGGTTAGCTGTGCCAGTATGTCGAAGTTATAGGGCCGATCCATGCCTTCGGGAGCTGTCACCTTCAGAGATTTGTCAAACTGCGTCTCCTTCTGCTTGGCTTTGTCCGTAGTTAGAGGCTTAGACGGGCCGGCTTCTGAGCTTGTGGGGGCAGCAGAAGCTTGAGAAGGTACTGCTTCTTCTTGTGCGGGATCGTACGTCCGAAGTTAAGTCTTCTCCGATCGCATCTCGCCAGATAGAACCTCGTAAATGGGAGAGAATACCATATGGCATGACTTGTACTTCTTGCCCCTTTTTGCTTTGGGAGGTACTACCCCCTACGTTACTTCTTGCACAAGGTCCGGATGGACCCACATGATCTCACTACGTTCAGTCGTGAGCGGGACCAAGGTTGAGTTGCGAGTTGGCGGTAGGTTGACGACTTCCATTATTGCCTTAGGAATCGGGACCGCGCCGTCTGGGACTTCTGTGGGAGGAAAGTCACCAAACTGAAGAGAGATCATGTTAGAGGATACGACTTTGTCTTCAGCTTCGAGGTTGATCACTTGGCTGTTGATAAGCTGTTGTATCTTTTTTCAGGACGATGCAGTCCTTGATGGAATGATGCATGTACTGATGATAGAGACAGTATTTAGGATCATTGAGCTGGTTCGCCTCTATAGGACGTCGTGGTGGAGGCAATGTCAGCTTATTACCTTTTGTCAATGTGTGAAAGATGGTAATGTCATCGTCTTCGTCAAAGGATAAGGTCTCCTTAGGCTTGTCGGAGGCGCTTTGAGAATTGGAAGCTCCTTTAGATGTGCCGACCTTTAGGACTTCTTTTCCTTTACCCTCACGAATAGGGATAGTTTGAGGATGCTTGCCTTTGTCTTCGGGTTTGGGTGTTTTCAACCCCAGTAGTTCCAAGTTAGGAACGTCATTTTCAGCAGCATCAGTGGCCCCAATGAAAGCGGGCCATGTATCATACTTATGTATACCTGGACAAAACTTCACCGTAGGAAGGAAGTTATGTCGACAAGTATCCATAAGTTCTGAGTCTGGTATGCCGAAGGGCATCTTCAGTGCTAGCCGTCTGAAGCATTCGATGAAGGCGATGACAGACTCAGTCCTCCTTTGCTTGGTCTCGATGAGGGTGGACATACTAACATGCATGCCACTCTCCTAAAACCTATTAAGGAACAACCTCTCCAAGTCTTTAAAGGAGTTGATACATCCGTCAGGAAGACTGCAGAACCATTCGAAGGCTACCCCCTGCAAGGTGCTAATAAACAGCTTTGACAAGAACGAATCATCTCTGGGCAAGTACAGAGTTTGCATGTTGAAGTACGTCATGTGCTGACGAGGAGAAGTCAACCCATCAAATGAGTTCAGCGTCAGCGGCTTGTAGTTAGGTGGGCAAGTAGCGTTCTCCCACTCAGGAGGATACGATTGAGATATTCCCAACTTCTGAAGCTCGTTTTTGTGTGAGATGGTGTCGATACGCACGACCAGGGAATCAATTATATCATGTTGAATGAGCAGGTATTGGGAAACGGCTGCTGAATGGTTGTCAGGCGTCGTTGGCGAAGGACCACCTCCAGCATTTACAAGGTTTGGAGGAGGCACAACGGAATGATACTCCTTTTGTAGTGAAGGAGGGTTGTTGCTGTGAGCCGGACTAGCGTGGGCCGAGACGTTTTGTTGAGATGGAGGAACAACCCCAGCAGCTTGAACCGCCATGATACTGGTAAGCATATCGGTGATCTTGGCGAATGTTGTTTCAAGACCCTCTAGTCCTTTGCTGGTCTGATCACTGGCTTCTTCAGGTCTTTCTCCATCCGTCATGTATGTAGATAACATACGAGGATGAACAGAGGAAATATTATAACTGGTGCTAAAACTGTCTGTCTCCGAGTGGCAAGTCCTTCATCTTCAGGTAGAGGAGGTAGATAGTCGCCATCGGATTCAGAGGGATCATCGTCCTCTGGAAGGCTACCCCCAGTGTGGAGGTCATCCGCTTCAGATTCTGAGGGAATACTACCCCCAGCTTGGGATTCTTCGTCGTCCATACGGAACCTTGCCTTTGATCGAGTACCCATATAGACTCCTTCAGATGTGACAACCTGATGGCCATCTGTTGGTAGACTTTTTCTTCTTCTTCTCGCGGAACTGAAAGAGAAAGTTGGGTTCGTAGTCCACCATCTTTGATTGGGGCTTCCGTAAGGGGGACCCCATGAAGCTAGTTGGATGAAACACACAGTGGCTTTTCATCGTCAGAGAAGTGTAGCCGTCGAAACACGGACTTTCTCTGAGGCACTCTTGTTGCTTTGGAGCAACAACAGTTGATAACAATAGTGGTGTATGGATGTGCACTATGAATTGTTATGTGCTCCCTCGCTTTACGCTTATGATTTATCATGTCGCGCAAGTCAGCGGAAGGGAGTTTGGCCTTACAACCCATGTTGCATGCATCGTCGAGCTTTGCATGCGGGTTCGTAAGGAGAGTTGGCGGATCCAGACTTAGTTCACGTGCAGGGGCAACTCCCACACCTAAGTTATGTGATGTCCTTGAAGATAGCCCCGTGCTATACGCGTTGGGGCCTATCTTTTTGTTGTGGGCGCATAGGCCTGGGAGACTGGCCTTGGGCGCATGCTCCTTGACAGCATGTCTGAGCCTCCTTGATGTGGGCGCATAGTATGGATCCAGTGAGCCTGGGCGCATAGCCTTGGGCGTATTACTCTGGATGCCCAGCCTGCTGAAGACATAAGTGTTCTGGTTGGGGTTATACGCCTAAACACTCCCTTGGACGCATGGCTTTGGGCGCATGCTTGGTGGAGCAGCGTTGTTTTCTTCCAGTTTTTCCTCCTTCGTTTGTGAGCCTTACCGAGTTTGGCCAAAGTATCGTACACCCCGATTCTTGCTATCATAGTGTCTTTCAGTTTTGCCTCCTTCATTTGTGAGACTCGCCGGGTTTGGACAGAGTGTCGCACACCCCGATTCTTGCTATCGTAGTATTTTCCTTTGCCAAGTCTCGGGCTTTGAACACCCTATTGTTGGTTGTGCAGGAAAGAAGTCACTGGGCTAGTAGAGCCCAGAACGGTGTGAGCCTTCTCTATTTGGAGAACTTCTGTGGCAGAGTCATGCACCCATGTGACAGAGTCCTCTAGTTGCATATCTGCTATGACACTAGCAGGATATGCACAGCGAGCCTTCGGAAGCCAAGTCTTACGAGACTTATTTGGCTTCGCTGATTTTGAGGGAGTAGAGCCATCCCTCGAGAGCATCTCTTCGAACGCCTGCTGATCGAACTTTATGATCAGTATCTTCTGAGTGCTCCCTACTATGTCGGTATCGAATTGTGTCACCACCTTCTCGTCAGAGGAAAAGGTAGTCTCCAGCAGAGTCGCCATTTTTGTGGATACACACAAAAAAGAAGAAGAAAATGCTGTCTTTTCTTTATTGGCGCATGGCACCACAAATCGAGTACGCTTGAGAGATCCTGCGCTGAGGATCCCTGAGTACAAAAAAGAATTCTGGGAATGGGACGATGGAGATCGAACGACAGTTGCTCCTTTACTCCGTTGATACTCCGATTATAAAAGTGGGAGAAAACCTAAGAAAATTTCTAACTCTCGGCTCACTGACAAGAAGTACAGCAATTTGGCTCTTGAAAATGCTCTCCGTTCTGTGTTTTGAAGAGGGATGAGGCCCCCCTTTTATAGTCATTCTTGAGCTTGAATGATGTTATGCGTCCACATGAGGAAATATGCTGGTTTTTATGTAGGCGCATAGTCCTGCTTTGGACGCATAGGATGTAGGCGCATACAGGCTGCGAGATCGTAGGTTGGTCGTGGTGTTGACGTAGTCGCATACTTCAGTGCACGATTGCTCGTGGAGACTGACGTGGCCATATGCTTCGGTACACGTTTTGATCATTGCTTTGACTGAGTCAGGCTTGGGCACATAGCCATGTCTCAGGCTATGTGCCCTCCTTTCGGGGAAGCTAATCTTGGGTACATGGAGCTTCACTGGCTGGGCGCATGGAGCTTCACTGGCTGGGGGCATGGAACTTCACTGGTTGGGCGCATGGAGCTTCACTGGCTGGGCATATAGAGCTTCACTGGCTGGGCGCATAGAGCTTTACTGGCTTTGGGCGCATGTGAAGAACAAATAGGCAACTCTAGAGGGGGGTGAATAGAGTTTATGACAATAATATCCAATTAAAAATTAAACTCTTTCACCAACAGTAAATAATCAGAGTAAATGCGAAAATAGTAAAGAGCAAGAAAGCATACGGAAACACAGCCGATTTTAACCTGGTTTCCCTCGTGGAGGACTAGTCCAGGCCTGAGAACTCTAGCTCAGGATTAAATCCACTATTTGTGAAATGGTAGTTACACCTCGTTCCTTTTCTTCAGAAGAGCACGTCAACTTCTTACAGATATCGCAGTGGCGATGCTTGGAATTTTTTAAACGACTTCTTGAACTCTTGCACAAACTCCTAACTGAAAAATACTAAGCACTTTGAGGCTTAGAGAGCTTGTGGCTAGTAGATAAGAAGGGTATGGCTTGTATAAGACTTTTGAGAGAAGAGAAAAGAAGATTGGATTATTGAAAATGAGAGAATTCAAGGCCTATTTATAGGATACCAGGTAGGCAGAATTCGGCCAGAATTCTGGGTCAAATATTCAAAAATTTGGCCGTTGGACAACTTGCATCTAGCCAACCCTAAAAATTAGGGTCCTGGATTTTAGGAGGCAGAGTTCGGCCCGAACTCTGTGTGGAGGCAGAGTTCGGCCCGAACTCTGTCTCCAGAGCACAGAACTGGTCCAATGGGTAAATGGGCTTATTTAGATTTTTATGGAGCTTTTGATTTGAGATATGGGTATAGGTTAAGTCTCAAATTGCTCAGTACGACTCAGTTTCTATATGTCTAGACTCAATAAAAGTGTAAAATACAGACTTAGAATATTTAACATAGCATGTACGAGCTGTCGTCCATCTTGTACTGAGTTCAGTCTTCATGTGTCGTATTAAAATATTACAAGTATCATGTCGTCAATTGTATCAATATTTGGTTGACTGTGATTTTGTGTCAACAGCATGGGGCTTCATTGCTGAAAATTTTTCATGCTTCTAGAAAATCATGATATGATTTTTGGTGATTTTTAATCATTTTAAAACTATTTAATTCTATGACTTGTGATTTTGATATTTTGTTAGTGAAACCCTAGAGACTACTTGACTTAGAGCCTAACCATGTGATTAGGATATTTTATCTGTCATTTTTGCCTAGGGGTATTTTGGTCATTATGAATTTATTTTGATTTATTTTATAATTGTTTGATTGGTGATTGCTATTTTAGACTTTTGCTAGTTGTGACTTAAGAGACTAACCTAGAGTTGACTTTGACTCTAGTGACTTAGTTAGCAGGGTAGAATGGTGTAGGACCCTAATCTAACTCAAGTCGGCTTGAGTGTGACTTGGGTGCATGAGGAGAATAGGTGCTACGTGTATTTGGGCCTATTAGCTAGAGAGTGTTGAATCAACTAACTAGTATATTGGCCCATAGCCCATTCCCTCAATGAAATCCTAACCCTAACTTGTTGGCTGGCCATAGCAGCCATATAGGGATTCCCCCTTCTTATTTAATCTCTTATATTCATTCTTGCCTCTTTTTACACCACTTTCACTTTTGGCAAGAACAAGGTTTGTCCCCTTTTGCAATCTTTCCTAATTTCTTCATTTCTCTTCCTTTTTGACTCTAGTCTTTTGCATTAGGATCTAATTGATGTCTACTTATTGTTGGTGGTGAGAAATCTCAGCTTTGGTACAATTTGGGGCTTTTGAGCTGCAAGAGGGAATCTCCTATATTGAGCTTTTTCGTTGAGTTTGACACTCAATAGGTAAACCCCTCAAACCACCTCCATTTCTTAATTTCTTTGCATGAATGCATAGATCTAGGTGTCCCCTAGATGTCCCTCGAGTTTGGTAGGAAACCGTGTCTATTTCGTGTCTGTATCGGACACGTATCAGTGCATGTGTGTATGTATTTGTTGAAATGCCACAAAGGATTTTTAATTGATATTTTTGAAAAGTATTTGAATAGATTTGTTGAGTTGTATGTATGCTTTGATTCCCCACACGACTGAGCAGATTTTTGAGTCATGTCTGTGTCCAAAACGGACACGAACACGCTTGCTGCACACACGAGCAGTGTCCTGCTGCTCGGGGCTCACGTAAGACACGACACGATGCGTAGAGGGCTGAGACTTGGTAGACACGTTAGGGTACTGACTGACACGACACCCTAGAAGTTTGATACGGTATCGTGTCGTATCGAGGGAGCACGAACACGTGCACTGGTTTTGTACTGTATGCGTACGAACTGGATTTGGGTTCTGATATGGACCTCGTATCCATCCTAGACATGTCGTGGTCCTATGTCAGCCCCCTAGACACGAAGCCCTACCCTTGGCGAACATGTGGACATGTGTACGAGGTGTCTCGTGTCATGTGTCGTATCCACGAGTTCGTGTACTACGTGCACGAGACTGTCTGTGCACGGTTTGATGCATGTGTGTATTCTAAGTGTTTGGACACCTCGTGTCCGCTATGGACACATTATGGACACCTTGCAGGGTGTCGATTGTGTAGCCTGACACGTGGGCTACACGTGGACATGACCACGTGGCCCTACGTGCCGTGTGTCGTGTCCACGAGGACACGAAACCTGTGCACGATGATTCTGTGTACTGTTTGTGCTGTATAAGTATTATTTCATTTTGGACACGTTTGTGTCCACTTAGTTGGACACGTTTGTGTCCACTTAGTTGGACACAAATACCCCACTGACACATTACATGCTACACACACATTTGTACATTCAATTTTGCATTTTTCTTTTGTATTCGAGATTTTAAAAACCCTATTTCCCCTGTTCTGATACTTAATTACTGTACAGCATGTATATTGAGTTTAATTAGGTTTATTTGGTTAATTAATGATAAATTTAATATTGTTAAGATGTGAACATGTGTATTATACTAGGTTTTGCCTCTGTGATAACTTATAATGTCAGTTTGGTTGTTACTTGGATTTCGAGCATTGACATTGCAATACCTACATTAAGAAACCTTACATTTCATTACACTACCTAACCTGAGCATGTCTGAAAACTAACCTGAACTAAACTATGCATGAACTAAACACATTGGTATATTGGTTGTATTGTCTGAATTTACCTAAACCTGCACATTCCCTGGCCTTGCATTAACCCTTTATAGCAAGCATAACCTGAGCATTTCATATTGAACTGTGCATGAACTGAACATTGGTGCATCCTATATTAAGAAACCTGAAACCTATTGCATTCATAATGACTGAACCTATTGCACTTACCAGTGCATTGAACCTCGGTATTTTACTAACTTAGCATTTCATAACTTGAACTAAAACCTACTTGCCTGAACAGTAAACTGAATATTGACCCTTACATTCATTGTATTGCATTCACTCTTGACTGAACTTGGCATTGGCATTAAACTGAAACCTATACATTGCATATTACCTAATGACTGAAACTTAGCATTTCATACTAAACTGAACCTTGCGTTGCAATGTTAACCTACTGTCTAAATACCTGTCATTGCATTACCTATTAACCTAAACTGGAACCCTATCATTACATTGCATTATATGCAATTGAGCCATTAACCTATATAACTAGACACATTGCACTTGCCTAACATTTCACTATACATTGTATTGCCATTACCAAACTGCAACCTGTATTGAT
>JANAVB010018450.1:0-45984 GCA_029216955.1 Iris pallida | reverse complement strand
AAAGAGTACACTACAGATAAAATAAATAAATAAATATTATCCAAAAACCAAATCTCAGAAAAATAAATAAAATGAAAAAAAATTCAACCCGAAATTCAGGGTGCTCACATCCTACCCACCTTATAAAAATTTCGTCCTCGAATTAAAATGTTCGTAATCCTTCTAGGTCAAACCCCCACAATCAAGTCCCAGAACTTAAACAAATCATACCATCAAAAGAACAACGTCCAGGGTCATGGCATACGGTGTAGTGAAAGTCTCATCTATGTATACTAGTCATACTAAGCAAGGCGGTCATACGGGTATCAAACACACAAGCAATCCAGAGTGCTAAACTTAGAAAAGATAAGAAATACAATCATCACAAAACTTTAAGACAGCCTACCATCCTATGTGAAAACTGGTACTTATCATAAAAATAAAGAAAAGTAACTACCAATTATCTTTAAAGGGTTTTAGAAAAATCAAAATCAAAGTAAGAAGAGTCACTTGCATAAAAAATCCAATCACAATATATATTAAAAATATTTATTCTCGATACGATCTAAGTTGATCGAATTGGGGAAATCAAAATTTAGGCAATGTGGAGGACAGCTCAACAAAGTTGAGAACGAGCATATAAGGATGGTGATTCAGGTCGTAATCAAATTTAAGTCAATTGAGTACCCCAAGATAAAAAATAGTCGAAGCTGATTTGGTCATGATTAAGGAAACTAGGGTTCAGTGATGTTGAAAATCCTCTTTTTGGGAAAACAAGGAAAGATTCCATACGAAGGTCAGTTAATCATCCTCTCTAACATTATTAGTTTACCATTTGCTATATTTTCTCACAAATTCCAATATAAATCAACCTTCATATGACTACCTTCGAAATTTTATAACCTTCAATCATCTAAACCTTTACCACAATCACCATAGGCAAAATTCCAAGCTTCCAAATATTTCCCACGAAGCAGCCCCTCTTAATTAGGTATCAACACTTACCCATTTAATCAAGTTCCAAATTCTTTCACCTCGTTCTAAATAGATCCGAAACTCCAAATCCAGTTATGGAATCCTCGTACTTGTTTAAATCAGCCTCGTATTTATTCAACCATAATACCACCATGTCATACAAAATTTATCTTCGTTTTATAAATCAACCTTCATATTTCTTTCACGTTTCTTCAAATATATCCTTTTTAAATTACAATTTCTCCTAATCATCAAAATAATTTCTATAACGTAAAATCCTTGTGTTCTCTTTGTCTCTAGTCACCCTCTCAAAATATCTAGTTCAACTTCGCATAATCATAGAGTACAATCAATTTCTCATTTCCATCTCTAAATTTCTACATAGCCTTGAATAGTTTCCAAGAATCAATAACCAAGATTTTCTAAGTCCTCAAAACTTGGTTGACCTCTGATATCCTCATTAGTTTTGAAATATATCCATGAATTATCCATCACCAACTTGCTGTGATTGTTTCTAAATTGATAACATTTATCCCTCGATTTCATTTTAAACCTCTACCATCTCCATTTCGAATTTTTCACATTTGACATCCAACATTTTTTCTACAAAATTATCACATGATAACCAATTACGTCATTTCCATACTAGATGATTTACGTCACTTCCTCAACATTTCTCAGGCAAAATGGTATGAAGGTTCAAGAGTTTTCAAGGTATAGCTGACATCATTATATACGAGACAGGGAATTGATGTAATCATGATAATTGTATATGACAAGGAATGATGGAAATAAAATTGGCAGGAAAGAAATGTAATAAATCTGTGCTGCTTATCCGTTTTAAAAGAGGAAACCATTTTGAAATCCAGAACTAAAATATCACTCCCAAGATAAAGTCTAGCAAAATCATTGATTTGTTGAATTAAGAAGATTTATGGAAGAAGTTACCCAAAGGTTTATGAAAATAGCTAAAGTACTCCTAAGTTAAATAATGAGAGGCAAGCAAACAAAACAATTAATAATTCTTTTTTTTGAACTGAAACAAGGTAGAGAAAACATGTTCGAAATATTTAAAGTACAATCTGATAATCATATGCGTCATCCAAAATCATGATACTCTAAATCCTCGTCATACTAGTAAGCAAGGCTACGATAATCACAGAGTCCTCGACTTAGGCACATAAGTCTAGAATCGTGGTATTTAACATTTTCGCGGTGCCGCTAGCTTGGCTGCGAAAACCTTAAATTTCCACACCCGAGAAATATCCAAGTCAGACTATGTCCTCACCATGCTGACTAATGTGACCGTAGAGAACTAGATTTCCATAACTTAGATGACCTAGCCCATATTCATCATTGCCAAAAATTAATTAATCAATAATGACTCAAAAATCAAGTCAAATTTATTAACGAACATCAAAATTCAAAATGAACAAAATCCATCAAATACAAACTCGAATGCAACCGCTATTATCAAAATTTAAAATTCGATAATCTTCCATCAAAATTATAAATACAAACTCAAATTCAACAATAATCCCTTAAAATTAAATTTAACAACAGAAAATAAAGATAAATCAAATCAAGGGAAAAGAGTTTTCAAATCGAAGTTAAATAAGATTCTCCAGGGTCGTCCCAGGAATCTCTCAAGGGTTCCTAACTGTGATTGAGTATCTTCAAAATATACCCCTATTCCTAGTGCAGGCTGTAGTGGTACTCTAGTTCGAATACCACTACACTTTGTCTCGACCTGCATGGGCCACCACTAAAACGTGTCACGACCCGCACCCTAGAGTTAGGGCATGAGAACGCAACGACGTCCAGCCTATGCCGCAGTGTCGGCGGTAGAACGCTGTCCTAGGTCACAACATCTAACAATAAAGCTAAGCAGTTTATACTCCCCGAATGGGTGACATAGCAGATACAAATTCAATCACATCTAAGGTAGAGCATGATAAGATATAAAACATGAAATCCAAAATAAATACAGGAGATAGAAGTCTAAGTGTCTAAGATACATGAACCCAGAAGTACATCTCAAAACTCAAATAAAGATACAGTAATCCCAAAGTAAATACAACTCAGACCAAAAGAAATAACTACCTAAACAAACCCTACTGTTCTCCTCTAGGCTAGCAGGCACCTCCAGGCTATCTGTAAAATTTATCAACAGGTCCAGTCAGGACTGGGGCGAGCACAGTACATCTCAACATATCATAGCAGGTTAGAAAACATATAACATGCAGTAAAGTAAGATGCAGGTACTGAAGGAAAAGTATGTAAACAGAGTGAGAACTGTAATAGAAATATCTACTAACATAGAGAACTAGCAGTGACTAGTGAGTCAGAGTACAATATGAACATGTAATACTCCCCCGTACCCCGATCAATACACAAGGATCCAGCCAGTTATGTATGATGCTATGTAGCAGACCCCGAAGGTGATAGACCCCGAAGGTGGTAAGCCCCGAAGGGTGGTAGACCCGAAGGTGCAAGGTGATACATAGTAGTCCCATAAAAATAGGATTCTGGGGGTAACCCAACAGTGTAAGTCCCATAAAGATGGGGATTCTGGGAGTAACCCAACAGTGTAAGTCCTATAAAGATGGAGATTCTGGGGTAACCCCATGTAAGATTCCAGGAAGACTCTACGATCATGAGGGTACATGTCGTAAGTGATCAAACCAAGAAGCATATGATACGCTATGAAAGTGAACGCACAGAACATAGAGTATCCGATGCTCCCTAAGGATAACATCTCAAGAAAGGATCCATATAGTACCAATCCGTGTGTCCAACGTGACAGTACAAGTAAGTAATCTACTGCAAAAATAATTCTAAGCAAGATAGAAATGATCAGAGAATGTACTCGCCTCGATAACCTGAACAGCTGATAAGTATAGGAGGTCCCACTGAAGCCACAGAGTCCTATTTAAAGCAACACAGGTTACAAGGTGTTTAAGTTGAAATAAATGAATCCCTACAGGCAATCTATATTATTATAGGTTCTTCTAAGTCAAATTAACTCTAGGTCGACTCGGTCAATAATCTAGTCAAACTAGGTCAAGTGTTGACTTACAGTTGACTTTGGGTCAACTGGTCAACTCTGGTCAAACAGGGTAAATCTAATCTAATTATTAAAGTGTACTTCGTTATTTTACGTCGAAACTTACGGCACGCAAATCGAGATAAGAAAATTATCGATAAGGTTGATAATCTTCATAGTCGTATCCAACTTGTCAATTTCAGCTGTGAGATCACTGGAATTGACTGATCTCAGTTTCGTTGTACTAATCCCGAAATACTCATTATATGAATTAATTATTAATTAATTATAAAAGGTTAAACTCAGAGAAATTATCAACAAACATTGTCGGACGATGAATTAAACATCGCCAACGTGTCCAGAATGCTCAAATTAGCTAGGATAGCCTACCCAACGGTCCAATTGGACACAAGGGCAAAAGGTAATTTCGGATCAAAACGGTGTCCGTGTCGGAGCCGTTTTGCACCGAAAAACGTGCAAGAAAACAAGTCTATAAAATATAACAAATTATATGTCCACGCAACCAAAGTCGATAGAACCAAATGGTATCTTCAGAATTGGATTCCGTTGACCGATCTCGTTTGGCCCGTTGACCAGAACTTAGAATTCCGGTTTGCACGAAATGCGTGCCGGAGCCAAAGTTCTCAAAACTCAACAAACTACCTGTCAACGAGTCCAGATAATGGTGTAACGAACTCACAGTATCTCCGGAATTTGATTTCGATGAGCCGATCTCAAAATGACCCGTTGACCCGGATATGGTATCCGACTGCACCGAAATGCGTGCCAGACCCAATGTCCACCAAAACCTAGCAAATTATATGTCAACGAGTCCAGAATGACGATACGAACTCAACGGTATATCCGAAATTGGATTCCGATGAGCCGGCGTCAAAAAGTCCCGTTGACCCGATATGGGACCCTTTGCACCGAAAAACGTGTCCGGGCCCACGTTCCCAAATCTAACAAATTTTATATGAAACATGCCAGAACGACGCCACAAGTCTAATGGTGGTGTCAGAATGAAATCTGGAGTCCCCGTTGTAATGCCTGTGGTTCGTATTACGTATTTGGAAATACGTGTACGTATTTTCTTGTATTGTTTCTTGTTTAGTTTTCTTTGCTTGGTTTAACTCTCGTTTGGGTCGGCTTGGTTTGGCCGGCTGGTTGCTTGGTTCATCATGAACCCAAGGGATGAACCTCTACCTACCACCACACATGATATTTATTTCCCCACCAACCTTCTCTCTCCTCCATAACTCTCATTTATTTCTTCTTCTTCTTCTTCCTCTCCACAACTCCCCAACCTTAGGCAAGTGCAACTTGCTTCCACAAGAGAGCTTGTTTTTATTATTCTATTAGCTTCCCCCATGTTTCTAAGACACTTTAGAACTTGTCATTTTTTATTTGAAGCTTAATTCTTGTAGACTAGAAATTGTTATTTTCGGGTTTTGGTGGTTTTGATCTATCAAACTTCCTCGTTTTCAAGTTTGATGGTTTTATGGAAGAGAATTTTATTCTACCCAATTTAGACCTTGAAAAGTTGGATTTGGACTTATTTGACCAAGTTATGGACTTTTGAAGCTTTGGGTTCTAACCATGGAGTTCTGCTGGTTTGGAGAAGACAGTGAGCAGTGCACGAGCTTTTTAGCTTGTGTCACTGAGCTGTACGCGCTCTTTAGCGCAGCGCAGTCCCCATATGCTGCCTTTTGGGAGCGTATGACTCGCATACGCTCGCTTGCTTGACAAGGAGTCGTATGGAGTGCATACGCTGCCTTTTGGGAGCGTATGCGCATACGCTCGCTTGCTTGACAAGGAGTCGTATGGAGCCCATACGCTGCCTTTGGAGCGTATGACTTGCATCCGTTCGCTTGGATAGCCAGGAGTCGTATAGAGTCCTTACGCTGCCTTTTGGGAGCGTATGACTCGCATACGCTCGCTTGGGTGACAAGGAGGCGTATGGACTCATACGCTACCTTTTGTGAGCATAGCCTTACCTGAGCGTAGCCTGACTCGAACATAACCTGACCTGAGCGTATGCCTTTGGCTGACTGGTCTTATGTCAGCATGTCACTTTGGTTTTATTTTTCCTTAAGTTTGACTCTTCTATACCCCTATATATTGATATTTTATTAGGTATTTAACGTCCATTTTATATCCTTACGCCTTTTGTCATGAACTTGATAATCACGAATTTACTTGACATGTTTGGAATTGATAACTAAGCCTGACACGATAGTGACCCGTAGGTGCACTCCTGACATGAGTAACCTGACATGACCTGATAGTGGCCCGTCGTGGCGCACTCCTGACTAGTACACTTGACTGATAATATGACATGATTTACCTTGATAAGTGTTGCTACGGCTACCTGACATGACATGACTTGACAAGAATGAACATCCTGGACACCGTGGGCGATTGTGCTTGTATAATTAAACCAGTCCTGTCTTGCATCATGTCTAGGATGGGACTCCTGAGTACTACGGTCAGGAGTACCTATTGAAATGAACTAAGGACTAATAACTAGATTAATATATTAGTCATGAAGAGATTTCCCAGCTACAGGCAATCCTGTTACCTGGGCGCGCCTGGGATCTGTAGCTTGCCGTCGAGTAGGGCACATTTCTAGCACACTGTCATGTGTTGCACCCTTCAAGCTACCTAAGGGTACATTCATTTCCCGGACGATGTACCCACCTGAATTCAACCATAATCTTTCGACCTGGGTAACCTGGATGGTCTGCAGGGCTTGTGGCTGTGGAATAATCTCGCTGCATCTTGTTAGGAATTAGGCTTGTGACAACCCTAATTAGTTAAAGTATCAAGCCGTAATTCTTGCTTGGCCGTGAAATGATTGGATGGAGTCTAACTTGTCTAGTTTGCCCTGATCATGTTCCAGATTACTGCATGACCAGAATGCTTGTTTATTTTACCGATAAATGGTGAGAATTCCAAGTTCTGTTCAGACGAAGGGTTACAACCCGGTCCTTATTTGGTTTACGGGTTGTAACCTGGTTATCTGAATAAGTTCCATGGTTATCTCGTCGTATATCATCCTGGTGTATTTCTTTTATTTTCAGTTCTTACTTTTATTTATATCTTGTGCTGATTGCTGGTTTTAGTTCTTAAGTGAAGCCTCCTTTGTGGCACTTGCTCTTTCTGGGGTCTGACCCAGCTGGTTTGTGTGGCCAGATTTCGGAGCAGCTCCAGAGGATCTACCGACCTTCTTGCCGGATGGTGAACACTAGAAGGAATCCCGGCAATGAGTGGGTTTTATTTTGCTCTCCCACTCCCTTGTAAAATATTCTTTTGAGGCGTTTAGCCGACGAGCACCTGTTTAGCTCAATTGTACTTTTACTTACTGTCTGCCTACGGGCTGTAACATGATTAACATATCCTAGGGTTGATCATGTATGACTAAAAACTCTTGCTAGTCCTGACATTTTGTACGACTAGCTTCATGATCAGCTAAATATATAATATTTGGGACGTCTTATTATTGTATATTTAATGATCATACATCTTGTAACTTTACTTACTTGCTCGTGATTGAGACACTAGGCTTGTTCAGGACCTTAAAGACTATTGGCTTGTAGATAAACCCTCATGTATCCTAGACAGCCGTGACCGTATAGTGAGGTGGGTTGCACTTCAATATACGTAGCTGGCTATGTCTGCCCCCGCTCTCCAGTATTCTGGTTCTGGGGTGTGACATGGTTTAAGTGGTGGCCCATACAGGTCTTGTAAATCAAGATATGTGAGGGTTTACCGAATAGATGTCTCAATCAGTATTCGTCCTTGATCTCTGCTCGTATCTTCTGAATCCTTGGATTCTTGTCCTGATCATATGCTTGTATCGTTGATCTGTCCTGGTCCTTCCTTATTGTTCCCTATGTCGTCTTCTTCAGCGGCATCATTCGTGGTCCTACCGATCAGCAAGGCGGAGCACCTCCCGCGAACCAGCAGCAGCCTGGAGATCAAGTCCAGCATTCTGGAGTAGCCTCCAGAGTCGAGCCTATTGGAGAAGAACCACCAGTCCAGCCAGTTCAGCCTGCCGAGCCTGATGATGGCACTTTGGTAGGGCTCGTCAGGACCCTGATAGCTTCTCAAGATCGTCGTGGAGATGCATTGCAACAGGCAGTGGCGGATACTTTGACCAGAGGTGGTCATCCAGGGAACAGCGCGGCCAACAGCTTCAAGCGCTTGAACTCTCCATTCTTCGACGGTAGTGAAGATGCTATCGCAGCAGATGCATGGCTTCAGGACATAGAGGTGGTTCTAGAAGCGGCCAGGACCCCAGAGAGCGAGAAGGTGGCCGTTGTACACCTGCAGTTGTTAGATCTTGCCCGCAGCTGGTGGGCAGCGCAGGCCGTTGGATTAGCAGCACCCATTGCTTGGGCAGTGTTCAGAGAGAGATTCCAGACCAAGTATTTTGATGTCGTGGCTCGGTACGATCTACAGATGAGGTTCACTAATCTGAAGCAAGGAGGCAGGACGGTCGACGGATATGCGGCTGAGTTTTCCAGACTCAGTCGGTTTGCTCCCACCTTGGTGGCAACCGAGTATGATCGAGCCCAGCGGTTCCAGCAGGGACTTCACCTGGAGATTTTGTTGGCAGTTGAGCAGTTGAGCATCAGACTTTTGATGCAGTCTTGAGAGCGGCCCGGAGGCATGAGTATACCTCCCAGAGGATTGTGGATAGGACGGGGGTCGGAAGAGATCCCATGGCCAGATGAATCAGTCTTCAGCACCAGCCCCGGCAGCCAGGGCTTTGACTATTGGAGCTCCGAGGCGAGCGGCCTAAGTGACGTCGGTTCAGCATTCGACCCGACGTACCCTCAGCAGCAGCAGCAGAAGCAGAAGCAATCTTCCGCAGTAGGATGTTCTCATTGTGGGAAGCCAGGCCATGTGGTGGCAGAATGTCGCAGGGTACAAGGATTGTGCCTGGTTTGTGGAGCACCAGACCATAGGGTGGATCCTGCCCGAATAGGGGTGGTTCATTCGTCCAACCTTCTAGCTCTTCGGTGAGAGGACCAGCACCAGTCCAGCAGCAGCAGCAGTATCCATTGATGAGGCCCTTGCCGCCTCAGACCCAAGTGTTCCAGCAGCAGAACCCCCAGCAGTATGCACAAGCCCAAGCCTTGAGCCAGACTAGGCAGCGAGGATTTCAGCAGAGGGGACCAGCACCCCGAGGTCACGGTCAGGCTATGGTGATGACCGTGGAGGAAGGATTGGCTCCAGGAGAGGTAGTGGCAGGTACTATTCTCGTCAACTCCTTTCCAGCTTCAGCTTTATTTGATTCTGGTGCATCGCATTCATTTATGTCTGCACGATTCGCGACACGGGTAGGATTGGAGCCCGAGTCATTATCAGTAAGGCTCAATATACTTACTGGTAATGGTCTTGTGGGAGTAGATAGAGTTTTCCTCGTGTCGGATCGTAGTTAGCGGTAGATAATTCCCTGCTAGATTGATAGAATTCCGATGGCCGATTATGATGTGGTCCTAGGGATGGATTGGTTGAGGAACCAGTATGCTAGGATAGACTGCCATATTGGCAGGGTTATTTTTAGCATTCCAGGCGAGCCAGAGTTTCTTTCTCCCGAGGCAAAGTTGAGTCATCTCCTCCAGTATTGCGGATGGCAGTAGCAGCAGTTCAGTTGCCCAGGATAGTCGAGGAGTTTCCAGATGTTTTCCAGAAGAGCTTCCAGGTATGCCTCCGGAGCGGGAGATTGAGTTCACTTTAGACTTGATTCCCGGGACAGCCCCAGTGTCAGAGAGAGTCTACAGGATGGCACCGTCAGAGTTGGAGATATTGTACAAGATGATTGAAGAACTTAGAACCAAGGGATTCATTCGTGCTAGTGGATCGCCTTGGGGAGCCCCGATGCTTCTTGTGAAAAGAAGGATGGTACGTCCAGGTTATGTGTTGATATCGTACCTTGAACTCAGTAACAATCAAGAACAGATACCCTCTCCCAAGGATAGATGACTTATTTGACCAACTCAAGGGGGCTTCAGTATTCTCGAAGATTGATTTGCGCTCAGGTTATCATCAGATCAGAGTCAGAGAGCAGGACATCCCGAAGACGGCTTTTAGATCGAGATATGGGCATTGGGAATTCCTTGTTATGCCTTTTGGAGCAACCAATACGCTGGCGGTATTCATGGACCTCATGAATCGTATCTTCATGCCTTACTTGGATCAGTTGTGATTGTGTTCTTGGATGACATTCTGGTCTACAGCAAGAGTGAGGCGGAGCATGAGCTGCATCTCGTGTGGTTCTTCAGACTCTCAGGGAGCACCAGTTATATGCCAAGTTCAGTAAATACGAGTTCTGGCTCGATCGTATTTCGTACTTGGGTCATATCATCACTCGAGGAGAAGTAGAAGTGGATCCCCAGAAGATTGCGGCTATTGAGTCATGGCCAGTGCCCAGTACAGTTGCAGAGGTTCGCAGTTTTCTTGGATGGCCGGCTACTACGGCGGTTTGTTTCGGATTTTGCTCGAATTTCAGCACCATTAACGTAGTTGACCCGCAAGGATGCGCAGTTTGCTTGGACAGCAGAGTATCAGAGTTCTTTTGAGCAGTTGAAGCGAGGCCTGATAACAGCTCCTATTCTCTCGCTTCCAGATGGGACCGGAGGATTCTCAGTGTACTGTGATGCTTCAGGCAGAGGTTTAGGGTGTGTTCTGATGCAGCATGGGAAGGTAATAGCTTATGCGTCACGAAACTTCGTGATCATGAGAGGAATTACCCAACCCATGACTTGGAGCTGGCAGCAGTAGTGTTTGCACTTAAGTTGTGGAGGCACTACCTATACGGAGACAAGGTGAAGATTTTCACCGACCATAAGAGCCTGAAGTATGTTTTCACCCAGAAGGATCTTAACATGCGTCAGAGAAGGTGGCTGGAGCTTCTTGTGGATTATGATGTCAACCTGCAGTATCATCCTGGGAAGGCCAATGTTGTAGCAGATGCTTGAGCAGGAGAGCGGAGCTTATTTTCTAATAGCGCAACCAGAGCTGTTAGCAGATCTTCAGAAGATGGGTATTGAAGTTGTTCTCTCTTCCAGTGTGGCATTGATGACCAGTATGCAAGTTCAGTCCACTATAGTCGAGAGGATCCGGATGGCGCAATCAGCAGATTCCAAGCTTCAGCGACTCAGAGCAGAGTGTGAGGCAGGACGAAGACCAGAGTTATACGTTCACGAGGATGGTACACTTTGACATAGTAAGCGTCTTTGTGTACCCAGCGGAGATATCCGGCAGAAGATCATGTCGGAGGCTCACAGTTCGCAGTATTCCATTCATCCCGGTGGCACGAAGATGTACCGTGATATCCGACAGCATTTCTGGTAGAATGGCATGAAGCGGGAGATAGCTCGGTTTGTCTCTCGGTGTTTGGTTTGCCAACAAGTTAAAGCCGAACATCAGAGACCGGCTGGACTTCTTCAGCCCTTGCCGATTCCAGAGTGGAAGTGGGAGCATGTGACCATGGATTTTGTGACTGGATTACCTAGATCCCCAGCTGGTAGAGATTCTATTTGGGTTATAGTTGACAGGCTCACGAAGGTGGCTCACTTTCTTCCATTCAGAGTTGGTCAGTCGACGGCTCAGTTAGCAGAGATGTACCTCAGACAGATTGTCAGATTGCACGGTGTGCCAGTCAGTATCACCTCAGACCGAGATTCAAGATTTACGTTGCACTTTTGGCGTAGCTTGTAAGAGAGTTTGGGAACTTATCTCCAGTTTAGTTCAGCATATCACCCACAGACAGATGGCCAGTCGGAGCGTATGATCCAGACTCTTGAAGACATGTTGCGGTCTTGCACACTTGACTTCGGTGGTTCATGGGAAGATCACTTGCACCTGGTGGAATTCTCGTACAATAACAGTTTCCAGGCCAGTATCCAGATGGCACCGTTCGAGGCACTGTATGGTAGAAAGTGCCGATCCCCGCTAGCCTGGGATGATATTGGAGAGAGACAGATGCTCGGTCCAGAGATGATTGCCCAGGCAGTTGAAGTGGTCAGGCGAGTCAGAGATCACCTTCGAGTTGCCCAAGATCGCCAGCGCCATTGGGCCGATTCTCATCGGCGTCCTCTCGAGTTTTCGGTCGGCGATCATGTATTCCTGAGGATTTCGGCTTACCGTGGCGTCATTCGTTTCGGCGTACGGGGCAAGCTTAGTCCTAGGTATATAGGACCGTTTGACATTCTGGAGCGAGTAGGAGATGTATCCTATCGTCTCGCTCTTCCGCGTCGCTAAGCGAGGTGCATGACGTGTTCCATGTATCCCAATTACGACGGTATATTCCGGACCCGAGCCACATCCTAGATCATTCGAAATTGGTTGTTGGTACCAACCTTTCATATGAGGAGAGGCCCGTGTCTATAATGGACCGAAGAGAGAAGATCCTTAAGAACAAGTCTATCAAGTTAGTCCGAGTTGCTTGGGGTCATCACTCTTTGGGGGAGTCAACGTGGGAGCGTGAAGATGATATCCGATCGCGATATCCTGACTTATTTGACTCGTGAGGTATAATGTCTTTCTTATGCCTCATGCCTTCGATTCCTTGCTTGCATGATTGATTGATTGCCTAGTATAGCTTGCTTGTTATTAGCTTGTCATTGCTCCTCTAGCCTCTTGATTAAATTCTGAGGACGGAATTCTTTTTAGGTGGGTAGAGTTGTAATGCCTGTGGTTCGTATTACGTATTTTAGAAATACGTGTACGTATTTTCTTGTATTGTTTCTTGTTTAGTTTTCTTGGTTTGGTTTAACTCTCGGTTTGGGTCGGCTTGGTTTGGCCGGCTGGTTGCTTGGTTCATCATGAACCCAAGGGATGAACCCCCTACCTACCACCACCCATGATATTTATTTCCCCACCAACCTTCTCTCTCCTCCATAACTCTCATTTATTTCTTCTTCTTCTTCCTTCCTCTCCACAACTCCCCAACCCTTAGGCAAGTGCAACTTGCTTTCACAAGAGAGCTCGTTTTATTGTTTATTAGCTTCTCCCCATGTTTCTAAGACACTTTAGAACTTGTCATTTTATTTTGAAGCTTAATTTTTGTAGATCTAGAAATTTGTTATTTTCGGGTTTTGGTGGTTTTGATCTATCAAACTTCCTCGTTTTCAAGTTTTGATGGTTTCATGTGGAAGAGAATTTTATTCTACCCAATTTAGACCTTTGAAAAGTTAGATTTGGACTTATTTTGACCAAGTTATAGACTTTTGAAGCTTTGGGTTCTAACCATGGAGTTCTTGCTGGCTTGGAGAAGACAGTGAGCAGTGCACGAGCTTTTTAGCTTGTGTCACTGAGCTGTGCGCGCTCTTTAGCGCAGCGCAGCCCCCATATGCTGCCTTTTGGGAGCGTATGACTCGCATACGCTCGCTTGCTTGACAAGGAGTCGTATGGAGTGCATA
Organism: Iris pallida; assembly: GCA_029216955.1. Classification (NCBI taxonomy): domain Eukaryota; kingdom Viridiplantae; phylum Streptophyta; class Magnoliopsida; order Asparagales; family Iridaceae; genus Iris; species Iris pallida. The sequence goes on along the minus strand of JANAVB010018450.1, from coordinate 32,550 downwards.
CGCTGCCTTTTGGGAGCGTATGACTCGCATACGCTCGCTTGCTTGACAAGGAGTCGTATGGAGCCCATACGCTGCCTTTTGGAGCGTATGACTACATCCGTTCGCTTGGATAGCCGGGAGTCGTATGGAGTCCTTACGCTGCCTTTTGGGAGCGTATGACTCGCATACGCTCGCTTGGGTGACAAGGAGGCGTATGGACCTCATACGCTGCCTTTTGTGAGCGTAGCCTTACCTGAGCGTAGCCTGACTCAAGCATAACCTGACCTGAGCGTATGGCCTTTGGCTGACTGGTCTTATGTCAGCATGTCACTTTGGTTTTATTTTCCTTAAGTTTGACTCTTCTATACCCCTATATATTGATATTTATTAGGTATTTAACGTCCATTTTATATCCTTACGCCTTTTGTCATAAACTTGATAATCACGAATTTACTTGACATGTTTGGAATTGATAACTAAGCCTGACACGATAGTGACCGTAGTGGTGCACTCCTGACATGAGTAACCTGACATGACCTGATAGTGGCCCGTCGTGGCGCACTCCTGACTAGTACACTTGACATGATAATATGACATGATTTACCTTGATAAGTTGTTGCTACGGCTACCTGACATGACATGACTTGACAATAAGACATCCTGGACACAGTGGGCGATTGTGCTTGTATAATTAAACCAGTCCTGTCTTGCATCATGTCTAGGATGGGACTCCTGAGTACCACGGTCAGGAGTACCTATTAAATGAACTAAGGACTAATAACTAGATTAATATTAGTCATGAAGAGATTTCCCAGCTACAGGCAATCATGTTACCTGGGCGCGCCTGGGATCTGTAGCCTGCCGTCGAGTAGGGCACATTTCTAGCACACTGTCATGTTTGCACCCTTCAAGCTACCTAAGGGTCATTCTTTTCCCGGACGATGTACCCACCTGAATTCAACCATAATCTTTCGACCTGGGTAACCTGGATGGTCTGAAGGGCTTGTGCTATGGAATAATCTCGCTCTCTTGTTAGGAATTAGCTTGTGACAACCCTAGTTAGTTAAAGTATCAAGCCGTATTCTTGCTTGGGTGAAATGATTGGATGGAGTCTAACTAGTCTAGTCTTGCCCTGATCCTGTTCCAGATTACTACATGACCAGAATGCTTGTATTTTTTACCGATAAATGGTGAGAATTCCAAGTTCTGTTCAGACGAAGGGTTACAACCCCGGTCCTTGTTGATTTACGGGTTGTAACCTGGTTATCTGAATAAGTTCCATGGTTATCTCGTCGTATATCATCCTGGTGTATTTCCTTATTTTCATTCTTACTTTATTTATATCTTGTGCTGATTGCTGGTTTTAGTTCTTAAGTGAAGCCTCCTTTGTGGCACTTGCTCTTTCTGGGGTCTGACCCAGCTGGTTTTGTGTGGCCAGATTTCGGAGCAGCTCCAGAGGATCTACGACCTTCTTGCCGGATGGTGAACACTAGAAGGAATCCCGGCAATGAGTGGGTTTTATTTTGCTCTCCCACTCCCTTGTAAAATATTCTTTTGAGGCGTTTAGCCGACGAGCACCTGTTTAGCTCGATTGCACTTTTACTTACTGTCTGCCTACGGGCTGTAACATGATTAACATATCCTAGGGTTGATCATGTATGACTAAAAACTCTTGCTAGTCCTGACATTTTGTACGACTAGCTTCATGATCAGCTGAATATGTAATATTTGGGACGCCTTATTATTGTATATTTAATGATCATACATCTTGTAACTTTTACTTACTTGCTCGTGATTGAGACACTAGGCTTGTTCAGGACCTTAAGAGACTGTTGGCTTGTAGATAAACCCTCATGTATCCTAGACAGCCGTGACCGTATAGTGAGGTGGGTTGCACTTCAATATACGTAGCTGGCTATGTCTGCCCCCGCTCTCCAGTATTCTGGTTCTGGGGCGTGACACCCGTGTTCAAAATAGAATTTTACAAGTTGGAAATTACGAATTCGGACGGCCAACTTTGGCGTCGAATTCAACCAATCAAACAAGCTCAAACTGAAATGAAATCTAAAGGGGGCAGGAAGGGTTATCCAGCTTCGTACCGGAACTGGTAGCACGCCAAACGGAGCTACGATGGAGGAGATACAAGCTGACGAAGTTGGCCCGCAAAACTGTCCAAATTTAATACAATTTAAACGGTCAACTTGGTGGCCGGTTTTCATGTATCAAACGATAAAATTAACGGACGAAAATTGACATGAGCGAAGGTGGATATACCGAGATTGCGACGGAGCGAAGAAAGAATCGTCGATCCAACGGTCGGATCTCCGGAAAATCGCACGCGAAGTTGCTGTGACGGGGCGCCAAAACGGACTCGACTCCGCGCGCGTCACGACGGGATTTCGTGCGAAATGCACGAATCGCCTATACGTCGCACTGGAGGAGGAGAGGGCAGACCCAGGGGTCGCTGGAGGGGCGCCCAGCCTAGGGGGAGGCTACGGCCACGTCGGGCGTGGCCGACGACGATAGATCGGAGCTCTCGCGCGCGCGCAAGGGGGCGCACGGCTGCCCACGCTTGCTGCCGAGGCCTCCGCGCGTTTCTGCGGTGGCCGGCCCGGCCAGGCGACGGCGGGGGACTGCGCGCCTCGACGTGGGTCGGGCGGCGGCGCACCGACCAGGGCGGAGGCGGCTGCGAGGGTGGTTGGCCGACTGGTGGCGGATAGGTGTTGATGGTGAGGGTGGTCGGACGAGATGGAGAGGGGGGAAGGAGATGGTGTTGTGGAGGAGGCCATGGCCGACGGCCAGGGGTGAGGTCGGCTGGCCATTGAGGTCGGGTAGGAGAGTGTGGTCGGGACGGAGTTGGTTGCATGGTGCTGTGGTTGTCGGGTTTGTGAAGGAGGAGGAGAGTTTTGTGTGTGTAGGTTTGAAATGGAAAAAGAATATAGAGAGATAAAGAGTACATGAGTAATAAATGAGATGAAAGAGAGAAAAAGTAGCCTAGGGCCGGCTGCACTTTGCCAAGGGAGTGAGGAAAATTTCTATGTAGGATTTTTAATGGGTAGGATTTGTTAGTAGGATCAATGGCTAGAATTAATGGTAAATAAATGGGGGGGTCATTCCATGGAATTTAATTCAACAAAAATTCCCATAAATATAGACAAATATATAAAATGGGTACTTGATATTTTTGGGCAAGAAATATGAGGGAGTCATGATGGAGGGTAACATGGGACTGGACTGGACTCGGTGGAGCCGGATTGGATCAAAACTGGACATTGTGCAAAAATCGAATTAAAATTAGATGTTGATGATCATGTGTAAATAAGTAGCACATGGAGATTCCAATAAATGGGACAAAGTGGCGGACGGATAGTAGGCTCAAAGTGGGCCATGTCTATAGTTGGGGCTGACAGGTTTTGGTCGACAGGGGACCCACAAATCAAGTTGGAAAATGAATGTGACGCCGCGACGTGAAATAAATCGGACCACGTGTCAGAAAAGTTGTGCGAATCAAATGGAGCCCAAAATGACATGAATGAGTGGGAAACGAAGGTCATTGGTGACGAACGTCTCGAGTAGATCATCAATGAGGAGTTGGTTTCAAGGAAATGACTGGTCTGGCGCTCCCAATTTAAATGTCATGGTAACGCGCTGAAAATGATCAAGGAAAAAAAGTGGGAAAATAAATATCAATCAAATGGTCTAAACCGACCCGAAGTTCAGCGAAGCAGAAAGAGCACAAGAGAACAAGTTTGGATGGAACACTATATACCATCATGAAGGTAATCATGTCCACTCCAAAACCCATGAAGAAGATTTCCAGAATTGAACATCCCTGATACTGCAAATATCAATGGCATGAAAGTGTACACTTACAGATAAATAAATAAAATAAAATATTTATCCAAAATCAAATAATCAGAAAAAAAAAAAAAATTCAATCCGAAATTCAGGGTGCTCACACATGGGAGGGGGAAGACAGTTATTAGGCGCAGGGGATTTCACACATTTACTTTTCTCTAGCTGCCATTAGTGACTCAGCCGAGAGCTAGTGCGCCATACACTTATTTACTTTTTTCTAGATGCCACTTTGATCGTCTTTGCTTCGCTCACCAAACTCATTTCATTTTTCATGTATTTTTCTCTTATTTATTGGTAGTGGATTTATCTCCGCCCAACATATTGTATCAAGATAATTCATTATCATTATATGATATCTTTTATTCTTTCATTTTGTGGATGAGATTAGTTTGTTATGGTTTACTACATTTTACAGCTTATGTATCCATACGAGGCCCATGTACTTTGTATGAATACAGCTAGCATGTCCTACGTATTTTGGGACGGGGGCGTTACATATTTTGTGGTGGCCCATGCAGGTCAAGATAAATTGTATGGTTACTTTACCGTACCAAGCAAGCCTGCCTATAGGATTAAAATTCTAGGATCTCATCCACATACTGACCTCTTCCCTCGATTCCATATTCGAACTACCGTTCGACTCATCGGTAGCATCTTGCTTGATTCCTTCTATCATTATCCTTATCTTTCCTTCGTGCTTGCTAGAGATTGACCCTGCTAGTTAGATGTCCCAAACACCCTTAGCTTAATTCTTTTAAGTTGGGTAGAATATCCCACGGCCTGACACACCCTCGACCGCTAAAGAGAATACAGATAGTATTATCTAGACTATAGAGACTAGAAGAATTTAACCAATTTGGTCAACCAAGCCTTGGTCAATAAAACCGTAGAATGATAGTAATAAACAAGACTTAGATTCTCATGACTCTTAGACTATTCATATTGGTTCTTATTTCATCTACCCTCGTGCCTATGTTTTACTATCTAAACTAATGATGCTAATATAGCCTAGTATTTGCAAGATAATCCTTATCAAGCTTGATCGAGATATATGTTATTGAGCGGCCCGCTCACTAACATATTGTCTAATCAGAACCGGTGCATGATGGTCTGGTTAACCGAGAGCACTTTGGTTCGCTTTTGTCTATCGTTCTACGTGGATGGAACATAATTAAACTTGGCCTTTAGAATCCCATCCACGACTGCCTTGACAATTCCTTTAAAAAAAAAATTCGGTCGTCTTTGAACCACGTGTTTGTATTCGATAATATCGTCTTTGAACTTTTTATTGCTTTCGTCTTCACCTATTTTAGAAGGACGAAGGCGTTGTGCTAGAGCTTTCTCTAGCCTTCCTATCGATTATTACCATTAATACTCAATGTTGTTATACCTTCATTCTAAACTACTCGTCCTTTTTTCTCGGCCCTATCATGACCTTCTAATCACTTAACTTAGGAGTGAACTTAATTCATTCTTTAATCGTGCCTTCAACCTACTCTCAAAATATATCTTTAGGTCTCCCATTTATCCTCTTGATACCATATTACTCTTTGCATGTTATCATGACTAACTTTAACCCTTAACTTTTTAATTGTTGCTTAAAACTCATGACCCTCATTCACTACCCACGACCATACCCGTATTATTTTTCTATGATCTAGATCGCAACTTCTTACGACATGATTTTGTTGAGCCTTATAATTGATTGTTCCCCACCGATGTCCCTTGTGTCTTTTCACCCCCTTACTAATTCTTAATTTCGAGGACGAAATTCTTTTAAGTTGGGTAGGATGTAAAATTCCTAAATTTCTACTATTTTTTTCTTTTATTAAATTTGGTACTAATTTTAAAATTTTCGTATTGTACGTCGCGTAGTCGTATTGTACGTCGCGCACAAAATATTGCTTTTCGTAATTGCTCGTCGAGTGCGAATATGTGCAAGCGTACATACTTTTAGAAAATATTTTCGATTTTATTTATGTAATATAGTTTTCAAAATAATATGTGGCGATGATTTTAATTACTTAAAATATTGGAAAATGGCGCGTCGAGATTTCCAAAAATCAATTTTTGATATTCTTAATTTATTGTACAAAATAAGCAGTAGTTGAGAAAATTAATCTTTTTATTGATATTATCGGCAAGCGCGTACATGAAATTCAATTCATGTATATATTTTGAATTTCGAGATTTAGTAATTATTTAATATTTATTACACTTTCGAAATTATTTTATCCTAATTTAATAAAAAGATAATTTTAAGTATTCACTATTAATATTTAAATATTGATTTTAATTTTCGAAATTTATATTATAGTATATTTTTAAATATTTAAAAAGTCAAAAATTTTAAACTAGTTATTTTACGATCGATTGAAAGATTTATTAAATAAATTAAATAAAGATTTAGATATTATTGGATTTTGTCTACAATTTAAACTTTATGTAGATCAAACTCAAATTTGATTTAAATAATAATTTTGGGTCCAATTCTTATCCAACTGGAAATTCTCACATCCTATAAATAGGCAGGTACTCCTCCATAAATTTCTCACATCCACAAATTCTCCACAAAAATATGCATCGTGTCCGTGTCCCCTCCCCGTCTTATTCCATATTTACATATACATGTTCCACCATCTTCGTGTCGGACATTCCCCGACAAATCATCCCGATGAGCCCCATCCCCGTTCCCTCTCTTCTCCGACTCCACCCGATCCCTCTCGCTCACCCATCCTAAATCCCTCCACTCTCTCTCCCTCTCTCTGTTTGCTTAAAGAACTCTCCTCCCCCTTTTCTAAGGACTAAGAAACAGTACTGCTGCTTGACGTTTTTGTTTTGTTTTTTTATTAGTAAATTTTATTATTATTATTATTATTATTATTATTATTATTATTATTATTATTATTATTATTATTATTATTATTATTATTATTATGTTCCTCTTGATTTTGTTTCATTTGAATTATTTTTATATTTGTTTTGTTGTGTTGTTGACTAAGTGATTCTGTTAGTCCTTGTTTTGTATTATTATTTATTATTTTATAGTTGTTTCAGGATTGGGTTCTTTATTCTTTTACTATATATATAATTATTATATTTATTTATTATTATTATTACTATTATTAATACGACACTGACCTTTTGCAAAAGTAAATGTATATCATACTGTTATATTTTATTATTCAATATTAGATTTTATCATAATTATTTGGTAATAAATATAGTATCGAGGTTAACCCTATATGTAAGTTCAAACGGGATTACAAAAGAAATTAGGAATATAATATTAGATTATTTTATAATATCTTAAATATGACTTCCTAGATTTCCAATATATTTATAATGATGAAAACCTAGCTTTTTATCTAAATATCCGATTCTGACAAACTTAAAGTTTTTGTAAACCAATTTCTAAGTTTTTTTTATTTTATCTAAAAGTATATTTGACTAATACAAATGTGGTTTCCAAATTATTTTCATGTATTTACGTAAAAATTTATCTTTTAGTTTTTTTCTTTTTTCGTTCCCAAGTATATTATTATAAATATTTCCTAAAATAGTATAAGTACTTTCTCCCCAAATTCCTTTGATTATCACCATGTCCAATCCCATTATTTCGCTCCCTTACCAACTTTGTACTTCATATCATCCCTAGCTAAATTGACCGTTCTGGACCCAATGGAACTGTCCGTACCACCATCCGAGGTCACCTTGTATAGTTGTTACACCAAAGTCGCAGTTCGTGCTACCTTGATCATCGCAGCACACCAGGCGTCCTACCAGGCAAGACATCTTGCCTTTACTGCTTAATTTCTTGCTCAATATCATGCATGTTTTATTTCTTATAAGTTGTTCTTTCAAAATCATATGTAGTTGCAAATTATTATACTTTATGCATTTGGCCTAGAGTTAAGGGACCACCTTTGTTTGTGCCGCATTCATTGGCCCGACACCTGTGTGCCATGATGTCACATGTCTCATATAGATTCGGACTTGCGTACCGATCGTACATCGGTGCGTACAGGACGAGCGTTAGGATATAACTGCTAATATAATTGCCTAGAAGACTTAGCGGTTATTAGAAATATCATGGTGTAGATTCAGCACGAGTAGTGCATGGGGAAGGGGAAGACAGTTATTAGGCGCAGGGGCTTTTACACATTTACTTTCCTCTAGCTGCCATTAGTGACTCAGCCGAGAGCTAGTATGTCGTGCACTTATTTACTTTTCTCTAGATGCCACTAGTGCCTCGGTTGAAACGCTAATGTGCCGTGCATTTATTTTCATCTAGCTGCCGTTAGTGATTACCCAAGAGCTAGTGGCCGTGCATTTATTTTCCTCTAGATGCCCCTTAGCTCTCACCCAAGTGCTAATGGGTCATGCATTTATTTTTTTCTAGATGCTACTTGTACCTTGGTTGAAACGCTAACGTGTCGTGTTTCTAGTCTCGGAAAGCCCTTGTGTGGAACGTTGTCTTCAAAATATATTTTCACATAGAATGGTTAAAGACCTTTATCTGTTTAGTCATATATACTTTTTTGTTGAGCTTTTATTATTCAGTTATTGGCATGATATTATGTGTCTTTTACGTCCCTCTGAGGACCTGGTTATCTCGTCAGGTGTGTGCTCTTATCTTTTGCAGGTTTTCTAGCCGTGGCCATGATCACCTCTATTTCTTCGAGGATGATTGCACTTTGATCGTCTTCGCTTCGCTCACCAAACTCATTTCATTTTCCATGTATTTTTCTCTTATTTGTTGGTAGTGGATTTGTCTCCGCCCAACATATTGTATCAAGATAATTCATTTTCATTATATGATATCTTTTATTCTTTCATTTTGTGGATGAGATTAGTTTGTTGTGGTTTACTGCATTTTACAGCTTATGTATCCATACAAGGCCCATGTACTTCGTATGAATACAGCTGGCATGCCTACGTGCCTAGTACTACAGATTTTGGGACTGGGGCGTTATATATACCTCCTGCGATGATTTATATCGACGAATCCAAATTGTTTATCGATTCTCCAACCGATATTTGGTGTCGTATCGAACCACTCACATTTGACCATCACAATATGCATATCATATGGGGCACTATATTGTAAATCTATAATATCCCGAAGCATTCCATAATAGTCAAAGTCCGGCTCGTCGTCATAGATGGTGCCTCTTATGCAAACACCAGAATCCTTAGTACTGAAGTTGTCATTGACAAATTCGGCATTTATAGCATGCTGAGTTGCCTTAAACTTGAAGCCATTAACGACATAGCCTGGCCAAGTCTTCGCATGCTTCTTCGGTCCCAATGCCAAATAACGAATGCTCTCATTTGTGAGTGTTATTTCAGGCAATAAAACCTATAAACAAATAATGATAATTTAAATATTTTACTTGCATATATTTTAATGGTAGCCGCATAAAATATTATCTCAGTTACTTACGTATTTTCGAAACCAGGTTGGAAAGGTACAATCAACCTCTCTTTGAAGTCCCTCATCGATAATATCAGGTGTCCTTATTTTGACTTCATCTCTAAATACACTGTTAGAGAGAATAAAAATAAGTGTAGTCCCTTACTTCACTAAATTAGAGGTTATAACGAGGTGTAGTCACTTACTTCTCCAAATCTCTCACTTCTTGTATGTCACAATTTAACAAGACATATCGGTGCGCGGCATCATACTCATCGTCAGTCAACCACCGTTTCTTACTAGCCCCAATAGGCTTGCCCCTTAAATTGAATATACCTCCATCCTCAACATCTTCGTCATTCCTTTGAGGTCTATTTCGATTTGTCTCGACATGAGTATCGAAATAAATGGAGCAGAAGTTTGACACCTCCTCGATAAGATATGCTTCGCATATCGAAGCCTCTATATGAGCCTTGTTGCCAACTTTCTTCTTTAGATGGTGTAGGTACCTAGAAAGACAAATTATCTTGAGAATTAATAATGAATTATAAAATTTCACTTACATTATATCGATTTTTATTTACCTTTCAAAGGGGTACACCCATCGATAATGAACAGATGCACCGACACGAGCTTCGTATGGTAGATGAATCGGTAGATGCTCCATGCTGTCGAAAAAAGCTCGATGGAAATATTTTCTCTAACTTACAAATTGTTAAGACAATCTTCTCCTCAAGTTGTACCATATGTTACACCGTCAGCTTAGTTGAACAGATATCCCTGAAGAATATAGACAGCTCGGCCAACGGAACCCATACAGCAGAAGGCAACAACTCTCTCAAAGCAATGGGCAGTAATCTTTCCATAAACACGTGGCAGTCGTGACTCTTCATTCCTGTTAGCTTGCGTTCATTGAGATCAACGCATCTAGACAAATTCGACACATAGCCGTAGGAAAATCTTAAAGTAGATATCCACTTGCAGATTAATAATCTATTTTCCTTACTCAATGTATATGGCGCTATAGGCTTAGTTAATTACCCACCAGCTCCCCTTTCTATCAAGTTTAGATCATGACGTTTGTATATCTCGGCCATGTCTTGTCTTACTTTTGGATTGTCCTTCGTCTTTCCTTTAATATCCATGACGGTATTAAAGATATTATCGAACACATTCTTTTCGATATGCATGACATCAAGATTATGTCTTATAAGATTATCTTTCCAATAAGGCAAGTCCCAGAAAATACTCCGTTTGGTCCAGTTATGGCTTTGTCCGAACCCCTCGACATGATTGTTCGATGGATCTTCCATTGCGGTGGGCAATTCCTTTACAACTTCCCAAATATCGTATCCCGACAATCTGGCAGGAGGATAAGAAAATTCTTGTTTCCAGATCTGAACGCGTCCTTGTTCTTTCGCCAATGATGGCTCACGGGCGGAAATTGACGGTAACAGTCAAAGAAAGAAGTTTTTCCTCCATGCCTAAGGCGAAATGCCTTACTATTTTCCATGCATATCGGACAAGACATGTTGCCGTGCGTACTCCATCCCGACAGCATACCGTATGTTGGAAAATCATTGATTATCCACCTGAGTGAAGCTCTCATCTGAAAGTTTTGTTTCCTAGAAATATCATACGTCGTGACGCCGATCTCCCACGGCTATTTCAGCTCATCCACCAACGGCTGTAAATATATATCGATGTTCTTCGTCGGATTTTTGGGACCGGGTATGATAGCTGTCAAGAACATATAAAGAGTCTTCATACACATCCATGGGGGCAGATTGTAAGGGGTAAGAATGACCGACCAGCATGAGTATTGAGTTCCCTACTGTCCGAAAGGGGCGAAGCCATCAAAACATAGCACAAGGCGTACATTTCTAGGCTCTACAGCAAAATCTGGATGACACAAATTAAAATGTTTCCACGCCTCTCCATCCAAAAGATATGACAATTTTTCTTCGTCCTTTATGCGTTCTTCGCTGTGCCACGTCATGTGTTCCGCTGTATTCAGAGACATATACATCCTCTGCAAGCGCTTCGTGATCGACAAGTAATACATATACTTGTAAGGATGTCGTTTTCTAGTTGACTTTCCTTTTCCCTGTACTGGTTTGTAATGATCCGCATTACAGAAGCTGCAACTTTCTGATACGCAATTCTCTTTGTAGTACAACATGCATCCGTTGCGACAACAATCTATCTTTTTGTACCCTAGTCCCAGTTTTTGGACCATCATCTTTGACTTGTAGAAGTTTTTTGGGAGCTCTTTTGATTCTTTCGGTAACACCTCCTTGATTAGTTGTGTGATCCGATCATAGCAAGCTTGTGGCAAGTTAAAATCAGAATTTATGTTCAGCAACCGCATCGTCACTGACAGTACGGAATGAGTCTCACAACCAGGATATAGAGGAGTATCTGCGTCCTGAAACATATCATAGAACTCCTTCGTCTCGGGATTAGGATCCTCCGGATCAAAATTAGGCCCTGCCGTATCATACACCATATCTCGTGCAAGGTTCTGCACGTCTCCATAATCAACAGAGCATCTATCATCTTCGAGGACATCCATTGCAGCATTATCATCAAAAGCATAAGTAGCAGCTTCCGTAGCCTCTTTTTCCGAATATAATTCACCTTGCGATGACCACAGTCCGTAATCACGTACGAAATCATTACGGGTCAAATGATCTCTCACAGTCACCACTTCTTCGTAACGTTTATTGTGACAATTAACACATGGACACTTGATTTTGTTACCGTCCATGTACTGAGCTTTGCTCAAGGCATACTTAAGAAATACTTCCATGACTGCCTGAAAATCGTCACTCACACCAATTCTGCTCTCGTGTTGTCGTTTGTACATCCATATACGATCAACAAAGTAACGATTCATCCTCGATTTAGATGTGAAAATCTGTATCGTAAGACAAACTAAACATAAGAATAGCCCGATACCGATACTCATATAGGATTAGGGTTAGGGTTAGGCTCCGATGCCGATACTCATAGGGATAGTTCGATATCGATACTCATAGGAATAGCTCGATACCGATACTCATAGGAATAGTCCGATACCGATAACGATTTCGATACTCATAAGAATAGTCTAATACCAATACCGGGACATGCCAAACTGTATTGGTATCAGACAGTATCGGACCGGTATCGGTCAGTATCGGGTATCGGTTAGTATTGGAGCGGAACATGCCAAACTGTACACTACTTATACGTTGCTACACTACGTTCTATATCATCTTGATTAATTGTACATTAATCTTGGTTGTCAACTCTTGACCTTGATTGATGATCTTGATCAAGAATTAATAATCCTGAATTAATTATAATTATTCTTGACTAATTCCTAGCTAGATTGTTACTAAACTGTACACTACTTATACGTTGCTACACTCGTGTTGTCGTTTGTACATCCATGTACGATCAAAGAACGATCTATCGCAGATTGGAGGTAAAAATCTATATCACAAGACTAACATAATTACTATGTAATCATGTACTCACCAATAATCGGATGTAACTGGAGTCGTTGGACCTATCGTACAGTAATTGGTGGATCCGTTGGTATAGGCCGGATGTACTTAGTATCTACTGTATCATATTAGTATCGGTCTATCGATTTGGTATAGGACGTTTCACATTGGTATTGGCCTTAACAAATTGGTATCGTCCTATCCGATATGTACATGTATCGGCCGTATAGCTAGGATTCATATTGGCATTATCGATTTGGTATTGGTCATATCTGATAGGTATCGGCCGTATTGGATTAGTATCGACCATTTCGGATTAGTATCGTGGAAGGTTTAGTAACAACTGTACTTGGATTTCTCTCTTCTCGAGCTAGAATACCATTGCAAGAGAGTCACCAGATCGTGATTGGCCAGTTACAGTAACATACATGCTTCCTTTTTCATCAGGAAAAACAAGATTGAAAAGGAAGCATGTATGTTCTGTAACTAGCCAGCTACGCTCTCGTGACTCTCTTGCAATGGTAATCTAGCTCTAGAAGAGAGAAATCTAAGTACAGTTGTTACTAAACCTTCCACCATACTAAACTGATACTGACGATACTAATCTGATATGCCGATACCTATCGGATATGGCCGATACCGAATCGATAAGGCCAATACGAATCCTAGCTAAACGGCCGATACATATCGGATAGGACGATACCAATTCGCTAAGACCAATACCAACCGATACGGCCTATACCAAACTGATAGACCGATACTAATTCGATACGGTGAATACTTATAAGTACCTGCGGTCGAGGAGGTTGATCCGCTGGTACATGGTATCCACGGTATCCATTTCAATTTGGATGTGAAAATCTGTATCGTAAGACAAACTAAATATAATTAGTTCGATACCGATACCGATACCGATTCCGATACTCAACGAAATAGTCTGATACCGATACCGATACTCATAGGAATAGCCCGATACCGATACTGATTTGGTTTTAGTTTTGATTTCAATTTCGGTTTCGAACGTACTAAATTTTAAAAAATTCGGTTCGGTTTCGGTTTTGAATATACTAAATTCGGTTCGGGTTCGGTTTAGAATATACTAAATTCGGTTCGGTTTCGGTTTTTAATACACTAAATTCGGTTCGGTTTCGGTTTTTAATATACTAAATTTACTTATCCGATTTCGGTCCAAAGTTTTTATATACTCCTCAATATATATATCTACTCCTCGAATACATATATATATATGTGTGTGTGTGTGTGTATATATATATATATATATATATATATATATATATATATGTGTGTGTGTGTGTGTGTGTGTGTGTGTGTGTGTGTGTGTGTGTGCCGATAGCATCCCCTCCCCGATCCCCACCCCCACCCCCCCTTCCCGACAGCACCCACCCCCCCTCTCCAACCCCCCAACCCCCCACCCCCTCCGACCCCCCCCTCCCCGACAACATCCCCTACCCGACCCCCTCCCCCACCCCCCCCTTCCCCGATCCGATACCGATTTCGATTCCGATGACGATTCCAATACCCCCCTCCCCCGATCTGATACTCATAGGATTGGTCCGATCCGAAACCACCTATACCCCTCCCCTGATCCGATAGTCCGATCCGAAACCACCGATACTCATAGAAATGGTCCGATCTGAAACCACTGATACCCCCCACCCCCTCTCCAACCCCGCCGGACAACAAACCCCCCTCCTCCTCCCCCACCCCCCTCCCCCACCCCCGACAGCCCACCTCCGACAGCAAACCCCAACCCCACCCCCTCCCCCCTCCCGACAGCAAACCCTAAACCCTGCCCCCCGCCCCGCACCCAATACCATCCACCGCCCGCCCCCTCCCCCCTCACCGCCCCCCGCGACAGCCGAAACCCCCCCATCCGAAACCCTACCCCTGCCCCAAAACCCTAAACCCTACCCTGCCCCCCGCCCTCAACACCCTACCCCCGCCCCCACTCCCTCCCCCTACCCCGCCGGCCCCAGCGACAGCCGACCCTCCAAACTCGAAATCCTATATGTTAAACAGAGAGAGAGGGAGAGAGAGAGAGAGAGAGAGCATACCTGAGAGAGAGAGAGTCGCCGGAGAGAGACCCGTCGGAGAGAGAAAGTCGTCGGACTATGTGAGAGAGAGAGGGGGAAGAAAGAGAGTCTTTTTGGGGGAATGAAAAATCCCCCCCCCCCCCGTCGGTTCAATTTAAGTTAGGTTACAGTATTTAGCGACGGACTACCGACAGATATATTTGTCGCTAAGTAGTCGCTAAATACCCACTAGATTACCGATGGAACGTCCGTCGTTAGTTAGACGCTAATTTATCATGCCATTTTTTTCATATTTTGCCGCCACAATATGCGACATATTAGCGACGGAGATCAATCCTTCGCTAAATTTTCGTCAAATTAGCGACGGATGTGCGACTGATTTTGACACTATTTACAAAAACAAAAGAAGTCTTTATTTCACAAACTTTGTAAGAAGATTACAATTGAATTCTGGGAAAGTACAACTATAGGAATCCGATCTGAAGACGATCGCTTTATCCCTTGGACGATGTGAACTTTGAAGATGATAGCCTCTGAAGAATGCAGCAGCACTTTGGCAAGAACTCCTGATCTCTGGTGATGATCTTGAATGATTTGATGTTGATTCTGATTATCTCTGATTCTCCCTCTGATCCCCCTTATGAAGGACTTGAAACTCTATTTATAGAGTTCTGGAAAATAACTAATTAGTAGTTATTTCTGGATTGCGCAGGTTGGATTGCGCAGGCACTGGACAGCGCAAGCAACAAACTGCGTTAGCAGTTACTCTATCGTGGGCCAACTGTATGAGACGCGTGGCATTGTTTGATTGAAATGCGCTTGGTCGTGTACAGACGGTTGCCACGTGGTGAGCAATTGATGGCATGTATGCCACGTACAGAATATCAGTTATCTTGATGGATTGTGCCACTTGAACTGCGCTAGCATCAGACTGCGCTTCCAATGGGTTGCACTAAGACTCGGATTGCGCTGAGGTTGAGCTGTCAGACCGCGCTGGCTTTTGGCAGCTGGACCGCGCTAGACAGCTGTCATGGCAACGTGGCACAAGAAACGAACAGTTTTCTCATTCTTCGGGCTGTCAGTTGTCAGAAGATCTGATTTTGTGTCAGGTAATGATGATGTTGCCACGTCGACAAGCGCGTTTGGATGTGTGTGCAGTTCAGCTTGCGCAGTCAAGTTGTTGCACAATCTATCTCCTGCGTAGTTCATTTGAAGGATGCACAATTTAATTTTTATTACTTTTTTGATTGTTGCAACTTGATTTTTAGGACCTACAATACCCCCTTCAAAGTTTTCAAAATTTAAAAATGTTTAAAGTTTCGAAATACTTTGAATTTCGAATTTAAAATCAAGTTGCGCAAGTGATGCTTTGACTGTGCATTTGGTGGAATCAGCTCCTAATTTCTCGGCACAATCTGTGGCGACTGTTACTTTTGAAAAACTATAAATAGTTTCCATTCTTCTTTCTTTCATTCTTCACTTGTTTCCGACTGTTCAAGAGAGAAAAGCTTTTGTGCCAACTCCGACTACTTCTCTTTCTCTTTGCCGTCGACGTCAATGGCCCCCAAACGTTCAGCCACCGAGAAGGACAAAGCCTCCGCTGAGTCTTCGACTCGGGTTGTGCCCCGAATTTCTCGTCATGAAGTTGGCCATCCCACGCTACAAGGTAGATGATGAACTCGATCAAAAACCCTTTTTAGGGTTCTTGACATTTTCGAACCTTCATACCTCTCTCTTTTTAGAGATTTGATGGTATTGTGCCGTCCTGTTTAGGGTTTTGGTTGCACACACACAATAGTTTTTATTTTTATGAAAACTATATTCTTGCGCAATCGGTTGGAAAGCGCTGTTCGGCACAATCTATCGATTTGCGCAAGTCTGTTGAGTCAGTGCAAACTGATACATTGCGCAAGCAGGTTAGCGCAACCTAATGTCTTACGCAAGTGGATGTGTTGGCACAACTGGATATTTTGCGCACGTAGGCTGCATTAGCGCAATCTGATGCTTTGCACATACAATCTGACACTTGCGCAATTTGCTGATCTTTTGAATAGACTCTTTGATTTTGTATGTACTGAATTTTGTCTCTTTGTTTGATGCAGTAACCTCAGGGAAGACCCCAATTATGAGGTCTTTGCAGGGACTTTGGCTGAACCTGAGTTTAAAGAGGATCTTTCCTATGTAACATTTCCTCAGTAT
Source organism: Iris pallida (assembly GCA_029216955.1). Classification (NCBI taxonomy): domain Eukaryota; kingdom Viridiplantae; phylum Streptophyta; class Magnoliopsida; order Asparagales; family Iridaceae; genus Iris; species Iris pallida. Next base: position 15,550 of record JANAVB010018450.1, on the reverse strand, counting down.
GCCCTGCCATTGTCTCGACAAGCCATCCTAACAGCACAAGACAATGAAACATTGCTGAGTCTGATGAACGGGCAGCCGCTGCAAACTGCTGACGCCGTTATTCATAAGAAGCCTCTGTTTCTGTTCGGTGAGGCTCTTGACAAGAGTTCTCAGCGCAGACCTCGAGTTGAACAGAGACTTTTTCAGAGAGGCGAGAAAAGAATACTTCTACCGAAAATTTCCAGATGCCTTCCCCTATCTCGCTATGCTTTTGCGAGTTATCCCAGGAGAATGGAATGGGATATAACTCCTCTTCAGCAAGCCCGAACAGGGAACATTTGTGTGAAGAAGGGACCAAACAACAAGGACATGTTTTACAGTTCCTCTGAGCGTCACAGCTCCCTACTCAGAGGATTGAAACCCGGCTGCATTCCACCGGAAAACTCCTCTCTGCTGCTTCCAGTCAGAACGCCGATATTCGTAAATAAATTTGCGAAGGTTGAAGGAAGATATCCAGACCAAGATATCCGATTGACAGGTCTGGTGAATCCAGATAACAAGAGATGGAATTGTATAGCCAATTGGATATTGGCTCAATTCGAAGAGAAGCTCAAGGAGATTGAGCTATACCAAGCGGTATACTCTACCGTTTATGGCTTCCACCCCAATCCTCACATATTCCTTGCATTTACGGAGAGGTACAACTTCAGAACAGGGACTTTTTTGACACCCTACGGAGAGATTGGATTGGCTCTTCACGAGATGAAGTATATCTCGAGCCTGCCAATGGAGAATATCCCTTATGAGGAATTTTTTCCAACCAATGACGAGTTGGACAAACTTCGTCAGGTGAATGCTGATATGGTGGCCGTCTTTGAAGAGCTGTTGTGCCACTACAAGATTTGTTTCTTGTACTATAAGAGCAGTTCATCAGGCACCTGCTACTCAACGAAATGGTTACCATATCTCTTCCTCAACCACATTATGGAGAAGAAGACTAAGGAGCACGATAACTGCAAATCTAACTTCTTCAGACCACTTAGCAGCAGCGAAGTGATAGGATTGATGGAGGAGAACAAGGAGATGGATATCAAAATCGATGATAATCTTCAATACCCTCCTTTCAAGACAGGAGATATTATTGAAAGTTTCATGAGGATGGGCTATAGGCCCATGTCAAAGGAAGCCCAGCTGGTGGGTTTTCTCACCTACTGGCTTCGACGATTCGTCGTCCCTGGAGCCAGCGCCGTAGATCGCTTTCATCGAGGCATACTTTTTGCTGCCGTCCGCTTAGTCTTTGGCTATCGGATGGATCTTTTGTCAGCGATGACCTACAGAGTGAACGTTGGCCTCCGCCTTTTTGTTGATCAAATACTTAAAGGAAAAGGCGAGAAAGGAAGCTTTCCTCGGCTAGAGCTACCATATACATATTTATTCGGATGGCAGCTTCTGCATTATCCTACCCTGATGAACCCCGACATGGGAGCGGTAAGCGGCAGCTTCTTGAGGAGATTCTCCAAGAGTAAGTGGATATACACCAGTTTAAGAGATTGCAGACGCGCTCTGAATCTCGGTAAAGGATGGAACTTCTATTATGTTCCTCCTCCCGCTGGCTACGAGCACATGTCTACAAATCTGGTCGATTCTGGGAGACAGCCTTTGGGTTATGCAGTTTTTGATTGGCTGAGGACAATCCGGCCGTCACACCTGGTCTACCGATTTGAAGACGAATGTTATTTGGAGCCCTATCTTCCTAGCCGTTTTGCACGCCAATTTGGCTATGACCAGTTTCATGTAGGCAACGCCATCACGTGCCTACAAGAAAAAGGTTATCTGATCGATGGAGCACGGGCTTGGGCCTACTATAATGCTCGAGACACAAGAACAATATTCTCGATGCCAACGAAGAGCGATCATGGTCCTCGGATGATGTATACATATTCAATCTTCTATACATCGGCGAATACCTTTGCTGAGAACTTCAGTCTCGCAGACAGCTTTGCGACAGCGGCCCGATTAAAAAGGGAGCCTCTGTTGTGTCGGCTCCTGGCAATGATGAAGAGCATGAGCTGGTCGATGCATTGTTGGAAGCTTCGAGGGAAGCCAACTTCCCCGAAGAAGTCAACGAGCCACTGCGTGTCTCATTGAAGGTTGTCAGATCTCCAGCCAATGAGAGGAAGAGGAGGATAGAGGAACCTTCTTCTCCAGTTTCTAAGAAAAAGATTGTCTTGGAACCTTCAGAAAGGGTCACGACCCGGTCGCAATCTCGGCAGCATGCTGAGTCGACTCAGAGGGAAGAGGCGACAACTCCGACCTCTATTCAAAGACAAAAAAAATGTTATAGATGTAGAGAGTCCGGAAAGACCTCTACGCAGAAAGAAGATAGTTGTCAGAAGGAAACTGGCCAGTCCTCCAAGACCTATCCTGTCATCGGTCGTGGCTAGTACTGTCGCTGGAATCATAATGACGTCTCCTACACTTGTCCCTGAGCCTGAAGCTTTCAGTCCAGAAAGGAGGGATGAGGTTGTAGAGACCAGGGAGGAAGTCATGGAGAAAGAGGATGAAGTGTTGCGATCTCCTACACTTGTAGTGGAAACTACCCAGCTTCCAGCTACACCGAGAACACTTCATGATGAAGAAGATCGATTAATGATCGATGCTCTGAATGACTGCGACTTCGGCCTCCATGATGATGTGGATCCATTCGCTGCAACTGATAGTGAGGAAGCACCAGAAGAAAGTGAAAGTGATGAAGATACATCAACAGAGATTGTTGATGATACTGTGAATCCATAAGAGGATACTGATGTACATGTATCCTCAGAGAAAGATGCGGTCAAGGAAGTAGCACCTGAGGAAGTTACTGTTCCTGATCCCAAAGGTATTGAATGATATTATCAATCTTCTTTTCATAGATTAAATGAATGACATCTAAATTTTTATCGATAAAGAAATTAAATCTTCTCCAATTCCTTCCATATGGACTGACATAGTGCCAATAACGACGATAGCCAGTAGTAGCAGACATTTTTCGGGCGGCTCCGAAGCGGGTAGTAGCCATGCAGTAATGTCTGAAGCTACTTCTGCGAGGTTGCAACCCGTGTCAGCAGATGACAAACTTGTCACTGGACCCAGCCATGGTAAGATTTCTCTTACTTTTGATCTTTCTCGATAGTTGCAAATGACAGCCAACTGATGGTGTTTTTTTTATTTTGTAGAGGAACATCTGGGAGGGGCAACTAGCTCTTACATGGCCCCTTTATCTAAAAAGACCTCCACTCACGTGCAAGAAGCTGAACGTCCATCTGTACAGGCACCTGCTGCTTCGACATCCATGGAAGTAGCTGCTACACCTGGTGCCATAGCTACTAACCGATTCATAATTGGTTCTTTCACCAACCTCTTCTTCAATTCACTAGGACCCTTAGTAGAGAGGGTAATGGATAAAGAAGAGTTTGGTTTCATAACTGTTAGGGGTCCAACCTCTTATTTGATAGCTGCCATCCGGAGTCAAGGTGATGAAGCGCAAGCTGCTTACCTTGAACACATATTGGATGAGCTGGAAGAATCGGTTAAGATCTACAAAGATCTGAATCGGGGGGAGGTGGAGCCCTTGGTACACGCCGAGTTTGAGAGGATGTCTCAAGAGGCTGCAGTTGCGAAGGTTGATTTCCATATTATCTTGGACACTTTCACTGCCAAGTCTTCAGACTATAACTCTCAAATAGAGATAATAGCATCTGCTGCCGGGGAGAAGGAGAAGAAAGTTGTTGAACTAAAAGCAGAATTTGCCCGTCTTCAAGAAGAGTTGAGACTTGTTCAGCTTGCTCTGGAAGATGAGGCCACACAACATCAAGCTGTAGTTCAGCAACAGGATGCTCTAACCCAGGAAAGAAATAAATATGTCACAACTCATCAAGCTAAAATCTCCTGCAGACTAGTAACCTTACCGACTTTTGATGATAAGTCTAGAATGGAGGAAGCTAGGAGGCGAGTGATGGATTCTCGTAATGAGCGACTTCAAATTTTAAAGCAGCAGATGGCTAATTTGATGACTCTACCAGCTGAATGAGAAGACTTTTTGTATCTTCTATTTTGTAACATATCTTTTTGTACTATCTTTTAATTTTGATCAATAAAAAGACATTTTCTTTGTGGCTCTATTATTTGTTGCATATCTCATTCGGATATAAATAATAGCGATGGAAAATATATTCAGAGGTCCGGGACATGATATATTTCTTGATTTAGAAAATAATTATATTCATTATTGTTTTCCATAAATAAATTTACTTTATTTATTTTGTATCTGAGAAAATTACAACTATAGGAATCTAATCTAGAAGACGATTACTTTATCCCTTGGACGATGCGATGAAGAACACTCGAACTTTAAAGAACTTGGACAGCAACTGGGCAATCTCTCTGTTCTCTCTGACAATGATTGTACCTTGATGAAGATGAAGAAACTCTTTTTTATAGAGTTCAGAATAACTGTCCTTAAGCATACGCTCAGGTAGTTACTGGACGTGTGCATAACTGCAGGGACGCGTGGCAAATTCTGATGGAGACACATTAGCATACGGTTAAAAATAGTGGAGCATATTCAGGAGAGATTGATGGCATGACTGCCACGTTGCATAACTTCTGAAGAAGTGGATAACTGAGTGCAGGACACGTGAGAACGTGTGTTGACTGCACGTTGAAAGTCATTCTGGATACAACTGCTGTGATACGCTGCCTTTGGAGAAGAGTCATACGCTAGCTTTTGAAGGCACGTGTTTTACATACGCTGACTTGGCTAGCTTAGAGCCATATAAAACTGATACGCTCACATTATTGATGAGGAGTCGTATAGAATCTATATGCTCACTTGTTTGGCAAGGAGTTATATGAAGTCCATACGCTCACTTGGCTGGCAAGGAGTCGTATGAAGTCCATACGCTCACTTGGCTGGCAAGGAGTCGTATGAAGTCCATACGCTCACTTTATTGGCAAGGAGTCGTATGGAATCCATACGCTCACTTGGTTGAGTCGTATGTTTGAATAAGTAGACACGTGGCATGTTTGAATAGGTAGACACGTGGCCATCATCAATCTTCTTTGATACGCCGTATCTTCCAATAACTGACAAAATCTTCTCGAGCATCGTGACTGCGGATATGATGGCTGACAGACTGTCAAAACTGACAGTAATGATGACCTTTGCATTTATGAAGGCTGCTGAGTTGTCCTCGTAAAAGACAAAACCGACTCTTCGAAAACCTATGCGACGGCTAGTTTTCATTGGACAGCTGTCTTTGCACGAAAGACAAAGTGTCAGATTCATCCTTTATTAAATTATATGTTGTGCTGTCATCTCAGGAAATAATAAAATATTCACTGAGCGTATGGCCTTTTGATGAGCGTATAGCCGTGGCTGAGCGTATGGCCTTGAGCGTATGGCTTTGACTGAGCGTATAGCCTTGAGCGTGTGACTTTGACCAAGTCTTATGTCAGCGTGTCATAATTTTCACACTCTACAAGACCCCCTTCAAAGTTTTCGAACTTTATGAATTTCAAAAGTTCGAAATTACTTTGAATTTAAAAGTGAGAATAAGTCTTGACACGCTGGCATGAGTTTGTTATCTTCCTCAATATCAGTACAAATCTTTAGGGATTCTATTTAAAGAGTATCCGTCGCTTGAACTTCTTCTTTTCTTCTATAAATAGGTCTTCTAAAACCTATTTTATTTCTTTACCACAGCTTTTGCTTCGAGAGAAAAAAAAAGCTTTCAGAAACTCAAGATCCTTCTTCTTCTTCTTCGTCTTCAACTCCATCTCCATTAATGGCGCCCAAGGCTGATGTTGTTGCAAAGGGAAAGGGGAAAGCCCCTGAAGAGTCATCTCATCCTGCCGTCGACACTGCTACCACCAAGAAGACGGCCAGTCAGCGTGTTTCACGCAGTGAACGGCCATTAAAACCTCTCTATGGTGAGGACGAAGATGACGAACAATAACTATTCCCTTTTTAGGGCTCTGGTTAGAACAGAACTCAGAGAGCGTATCCCTCTTTAGGGTCAATACGTCAGCAAATACGCTTCCCTCTTTAGGGTTTAGCCGTATTCCATGTTTTTCGTTTTTACGAAAAATATGTTTGGAGCGTATATCTGTAAGATACGCGTATTTTTGTTAGAGATATCAAAATACGCTATCTTAAAAGAATATGCTAATGCAACTTGTCTCATTGAAATACGCTAACTCCTGTGTTAACGTAATTTTTAATGATCATCTTGTCAACCATACGCTGATACGCTCAAACTGATCATAAACTGAACTTTTAAAATCATTCACTTAAGAGAAAATCTGTTATACGCTTAAGGAAAACTGAGTGTATGCTGAACCTTGAGTCTGCCATACGCTTAAGGAAAACTGAGCGTATGCTGAACCTTGAGTCTGCCATACGCTTAAGGAAAACTGAGCGTATGCTGAACCTTGAGTTTGCCATACGCTTAAGGAAAACTGAGCGTATGCTGAACCTCGAGTCTGCCATACGCTTAGTAAAACTGAGCGTATGCTGAACCTTGAGTCTGCCATACGCTTAGTAAGAATTGAGCGTAAGTTGAGCTGTACGCTTAGTAAAACTAAGCGTATATTAAACTTTATACTCTCTCGATATTGAAGATTTCTAATACTTTATTCTTCATTTGCAGTGGATATTCTGGCTCAGGAAGCAGAATTTGAAGGAAGTATGGGAAATAATTATAGAAGTGATCTATCACATGTTCGTTTTCCCCCAATTTGACGGACCTTCCACAAGAATAGCTCTGTTGAGCAATCAGGAAGATGATACTTTGTTGAACCTGATGAGTGGACTGCCGTTACAGAGTGTGGATGGTGTTGCCCATTTGAAGCCAGCATTCCTTTTTGGAGATGCTATTGACATGAATTCCCAACCTGCTCTTGACAAAGTAGCTTACTCTTATCATAGGGATGGTAATGCAAATCAGCCTATGTATTTGACTGGTTTGACAAAGAGTATCAACATAGCCCGTTTATTCCATTCGGGCCAGCAAAGACAGATGAAGTGGGATATTACTCCATCCCGACAAGCAAAGGCTGGGTGGATTGGATATCATCAAGAAAGATTCCGTAGTGGTACTGAACCACATGTCACATCTCTGCGAGGACTGTTACCTGCCACCATCCCTCCTGAGGACTCGGCACTGCTGAAGCCAGTCAGAGTCCAAATTTTTTGCAAATGAATTTGCTCAACTGAAGAATGCTATCTATCCAAAACAGTCTATGAGGCTGACTGGTCTGGTAAATCCAGAGAACACTAGATGGACTGCTCTAGTGAGATGGATTCTGCAGAACTTCGGTGCACAGCTAAAGGCGATAGGTTTATATGATGCCATTAAGTGTACTGCTTATGGTTTCAAACCAAACCCAGATCTGTTCTTGGCATTAGCGGAGAGATATAATTATCGGACCGGCACCTTCATGACCCCAAAGGGCGAGATGGGATTCGCCCTTCATGAAATGGCATATATATCTCAGCTACCAACAGCAGATTTGCCATATGAAGAATATATCCCTTTTGTTGATGAAATGAATAAGATCTCTGAATCCAACCCACTAATTCTTTATGTATTTGAAGAATTAATGTGTCATTACAGCATCTGTAAAGCTTCTTATAAGGGACAAGGTGGAGAGGGGGACTCCAATTGCTATTCTTCAAAGTGGATGGCTTATTTGTTTCAGGGCCGCACTGACGAAGTTCAGAAGAAGAAAAAGACCGATCAGTATGTCGGTAAATTCAAACCCTTGAGTCAAGCCGAGATTAACAGATTAATCCAGGAGACCAATCATGACGATATTGTCGTCGAAGAAGACATTGACAGCTATAAGGCCGGTGATAGGTTAGAAACCTATATTAAGCAGGGTGGTCGAGAATTGTCCGCTGAAGGTCATCTGGCCGGATTCATATCTCTCTGGCTGAGGAAATTCGTAGTTCCTGGCACCTGTTCGGCAGACAGGATGCACAGAGGAGTCGTCTTCGCAGCAGTCCGTCTGGTTTTTGGGTATAAGATGGATTTACTAACGGCAATGACCTGCCGTCTGAATGCCGGATTAAGGGCATACACAGATAGAATGTTCGAATTGGCACGGAAGAGCCTTACGTCCTTTCCTCGGGTAGAAATGCCCTTTACATACTTGTTTGGATGGCTGCTTCTACATTTTGAATCCCTCATGAGTGCTGGGATGGCTAGGCCAGATGATACTTTCCTTGAAAGGTATAAGCACATACCGAAATGGAGATATGACACTTTAACCGATTGTAGAACTATATTAAACAGGGGAGAACTATGGAGCTTCACCTGTGTTCCTCTGCCTGTTGGTTATGAGACCATGCCCGGGAGATTGATTGACGGCGTTGGTGCTAATGAGTTGGATGATGTCCAACATGAATGGCTAAAGAGAATCAGGCCATCTCATTTAATCTGCCGTCGTGACAACATCACATATCTAGAGCCATATCTTCCGAGCAGATTTGCTCGTCAATTTGGTTACGATCAGTTGCATGTGGGCAATGCAACGACGTGTTTTGCTCATCAAGGCGGGTTGGTTGATGGTGCCAGAGCTTGGCTATATTACATTGCCAAAGGTACAGGAGCTACCTTCTCTATGCCAGAGCCGGTCACCTATCAGAGAGGAGCTAGGATATTGGCGTCCTATGCCAGATTTTATGTATCAGCCAATACCTTTGATGAAAAATTTAGCATCTTAGGTAAAAGCTTTATTCATGTTGAGAAAAAATCAACTAAATTAGCCCTGCCTAAGGATTGTCATGACAAAGAAGATCCTCTGGCCACCGATGAAATTGATGATGTTTTGGAAACTTTCTTCTCTGATGACCTTCATCAACCACTACATGTGCCTATCGGGAGTGCTAAAGAGAGTATATTTGTTGATAATACACCGAAGAGGAAGAGGAGTAAAGGTGCTGCGGGTCCTGCCGCAAAAAGAGCTACTCGAGCAGAGACTCGAAGTCGCGGAGGAATTACTATTCCTGGGAATTCTCCTATTTCTGGATGAGTCAGAGATGTTGATGAAACTGGTAGTGATCCAATAGACAATTATCCTACTGTTTCTTTAACCAAAAGAATAGGAAGGAAAGTAATAGTTTCAAAGACTAAATCTGTAATTTGTCTAGATGCAGAGAGTCCCACCGATCGTGCTATGCGATTGGCCGCAGAAAAGCAAGCTGCTTTTGATTTTTCTATAAAGACAGAAGAAGAAGAGATCCCTGAAACTGCTGGGTCTTCTAGACCTTCTGATATAGGCTCAGTTCCACCAATGGCCGATGATGCACAGGAAATTAGTCAACCTGTGGTAGAGGCCGAGCATCAGACTGAAACGGCTAATGACTTACTGATTTTGGGAGAATCAGTGAAGGAAGCCACTTCTCTCAAACCAATTACTGAAGTTTCAGAGCGAACCAGTTGACTATGAACCGTCGTCTCATTCTTCTGGAGAAGAAGACATGGAGATAGACGATGAATCACCGTCTAAGGTTTCAATTGATGTACTGAAAACTATTGGTCAGCACTCGGGGTTGACACCAGAACCGGAGAGGCATCTGGAAATAGAAGTTCAAGTTCCGAGTACTTCTGGGACGGGAAGCAGTAAAATAAATTTCGTGTCAGAAAGTACCCTGAACAGACTAAGAGTCGGACTGAATGATCCGAAGGAAACTGAATATGAACCAACTCCAGGTAATATTTATTCATCAAAGTTTTGTCTTGTCTTGGCTTTATTGTCTTTTAATTTTTGATCATGCTTCTTTGATTCCAACAGCTGTAGGAACTGCACCGGCTATGAGTTCTGCTCAAGCCCCACTTATTCAAACTGATGTGGGTGAGGGGAGTTCACATCTGCCGAGTTCTCCAAGAAGCACTAACTTCAGCTCCAAGAATAGAGGCTCCTCCTGCTCCTTCTCCTACTATTGCAGCGACTCCCAGTTTTGACACAGGGATAGCAAAAGTCATGGGGATGTATTCAGATATTATTTATACATATTTGGATACATACTCAAGGCGGCTCATGAAAGATGAGACTATGCCCTTTTCGAGTCTTCGAGAGGCGACTAGTTTCCCGCGTTCAGCCTTGAGACAATCTGGTTATGAGGCTCAATGTGTCTTCTTTGAACATCTCCTGAATGATTTAGAAGCCAACATCCAAAAATACTGGGAGATTAAAAAGGAAGATATTAATTCTCTGACTGCGGCTGAGATTGCTCAATTGGAGAATGAAGCTCAAGCTTAGCAGATTGCTCTGACAGAATTCCTCGCTCAGTCTTCTAAAGAGCTAAAGGCGAAAGACGAGGAAATAATAAGTACTCGTCAGGATATGGAGCGTCTAGAGAAAGATAAAGAGTTAAAAGATGAAGAGCTTAGAAGGTTGAGGGAAGAGCTAGCTCGTATTCAGGAGCAAATTACTTCCGTGGAAAAAGAACAATTAAATATTGCTACTGATCGTAAATCTGCAGTTGAACGCTGTCAAGTTTTACAGCAAGAGCGAGAATTGATGCAAACCAATCAAATTGAAGAAACCAATCGTCGGAGCTCTATTATTGTAGAATATGACCAACGGATGATTGGCGGAAACAGCAGAGCGAATCAAGAAAGCTCATGATGAGAAGATGAATAATTAATCGTTCGTATTCAGGAGATCATTACTCCTCCTAAATAGTTCTTTTTCATTTTTCATGTACTGAATTTTTGAAATCCAATTGTAATCAATGTTTTGATTCGGATTAAAGAAATGAACATCTTGGCTTGATTTCAATTCTGTGGATGACATTTTTTGTAGAAAACATGTTCAGAGGTAAATAATACATGACATATTTCAATAGAATAGAATATACAAATAAGCTTTGCAACTCTATCATGATATTAAACCAAAGATAATTTAGTTTAATACTGTTTAGAGAAAACAGAACTCAGATATAAAGCTACCTTTGAATTCTATTTTCCATGATCTTTGGACTCGGAAATCAAAAGACGAGATATCATTTTCATAGAATAGAAAATATGATACATAATGAGATAGAAAATTCAGAGGTAATATGGACATAATTTTCTATACAAGATCTTTATTAAATCCACTGGGGCTCTAATAAAACGAAATATCAAGTTCTCTGGGAAAATGATACATGGTGGAATATCAGTTTCTTCTGGGGATAACGATATCGAGATAAAGAAAAGAATTATATTTGTTGGGGAATGATGAAAACATTATACATAATATTTCTTTAAGAATTTGCCATTGATAGGCATCATCGTGACTTTTCCATCCATAGAGGCAAGCTGATATGCTCCATTAGAGAAGACTTTGTTTACTACGAATGGGCCTTCCCATTTCGCATCAAATTTGCCTTTATTCATATGCGTCATAGTCATAGGACGTCTGACAGTAAGAACTAGTTCTCCTTTCTGATATGCTCTGACTTTGACTTTACGATTAAAAGCTTTTGAAATTCGGGCTTGATATAGCTCGATATTTTGTTGAGCATACAATCGCTTTTCATCTAGAGCTTCCAATTCTTGAAGTCGAAGACGATCGTTTTTTCTGTTGTAAGTTCATTGGAGATTGCAATTCTTAAAGATGGAATCTGGATCTCGAGGGGAAGAACAGCTTCACACCCATATACCAAGGAGAAAGGCGTATATCCGGTCGCATTGCGAACTGTGGTGCGGTAGGCCCATAAACATTCACCAAGCTTCTCACTCCAATTGCGTTTATTAGAAGAGACAAACTTTTTCAAGAGTTTGATGATCGTTTTATTAAAAGCTTCTGCCAATCCATTAGCTGCAGGATTATATGCCGTAGAAGCTAAATTATTGATCCGATGGTCGTCGCAAAATCGTGTAAATTTTTGACTAACGAACTGCGGTCCGTTATCATGGATAATACGCTGAGGAACACCAAATCGATAAATAACATGATGTTTGATAAAATTGATAACATTAGAAGTTTTGACTTCAGATAATGGGATTGCTTCAGCCCATTTAGAAAGTAATCAGTTATTGCTAGAATAAACCGATGTCCTTTGATGATGGTGGGTTGATATGACCAATGACATCCATGCCCCAAACCTCAAAGGGCCATGATACCGCTGTTGGGTGTAAGAACTCTGACGGTTGATGGATAAAGTCTGCATGAATTTGACAGGATTTACATTTCCGAGCATATTGAATGGCGTCAGCCACCATCGTGGGCCAATAATAACCCATACGTCGGATACGTTCTTGAAGTTTAGGACCTGGTTGGTAAGCTCCACAAACAACATCATGTGCTTCACGAATTATCTGTTGTGCTTCTTCACCAGCAATGCATCGGAGGAGAAGACCATCGTAAGACCGACGATATAATGTCTTCGTTATATGATTATAAGAATCTGAGAGATCGACGTCGAATAGACGCTGCTTCATTCGGATTATCAGGAAGTATGTCATATAACACAAAGTCTAGAAATGGACGTCTCCAGTCCTCAGCTATGGCTTCTGTTTTTTAGAAAAGACATATTCCATTGTAGAATCGGAAGAAGACGACATTTTGTTAAATTTTAATCCAGCATCAAAGTTGAGAGAATCGGTATCTGGATGATGGGGAGAAGTCAAAGCCAGATTATTCTCAACACAGAATAGTTCTCGGTTATAAACTACTATCACTTGCTGACGTCTGATTAGTATGGCTAATACAGCAGCAAGGTTAGCCAAAGCATCAGCTTCTGCATTATAGGCTCTTCGAACATGTTCAATAAAGAAATCTTCAAAGGAGGAAGCCATAGAGAGTGCTGCTCGATGATAAGGTATCAAATCTTGATGACGGACTTCATATATTCCTCTGATCTGATTGATGATAAGCTTGGAGTCTCCATAAACTTCCAATATTGAATATCTAGATGTTTAGCCAGTTGAAGACCAATGAGCAACGCATTGTATTCGGCTACATTGTTTGAACATGATTGATCCAGAGAATAAGCCCTCTGAATAGTTAATCCTTCTGGGGATACAAGAACAATCCCAACTCCGGCGACAATGTCACCGTTAGAACCTATTCTAGATGCTCCATCAAAGAATAGACGCCAGGTAGGAATTTCTTCAGAAACCAGATTTGAATCCAGAACTTCATCTGGAATCTCATCATATAATTTAGAATCTTCTGGAACTGCATGAGCTGCCAGAAGATCAGCAAGAGCCTGTCCTTTAACTGACTTTTGAGGAATATAATGCATGTCGTATTGAGCTAATAAGATTCCCCAGTTAGCTAATCTGGAGTTGAGAATACCGGGTTTTCTTCATCATAATCCTGATGGGATTCACTCTAGAAATGACGTGAATCGTTTGACCGATAATATAATGTCACGTCTTCTGAATGGCAAACATTAATGCTAGGCATTCTTTCTCGATTGGAGAATAACGCGGTTCAGCACCTGTCATTGTGTGACTGAGATAATAAATAGCCTGTTCATGGCCATCTTTATTTTTCTGGGCAAGTAATGCACCAAGAGAATGATCCATGGCTCGAACATATAGAAGGAATGGTATTCCCGAGACGGGAGGTACCAAAACTGGAGGGTTCATGAGATACTGTTTGATATCGTCAAATGCTTTTGACATTCTTCGTTCCAGACAAAAGATACACCTTTCTTCAGAAGTTTGTTGAATGGTCTGCAGCGTCCTGATAAGTTAGAAATGAATCTCCTGATATAAGCAATTCTTCCTTAAAATCCTCGTAGCTCTTTTAAGGTGCATGGAGGACGCATCTCTTGAATGGCTTTGATCTTCTCGGGATCCACGTGTATACCTTTTGCGGTAATGACGAAGCCGAGAAATTTGCCACTAGAGACGCCCAGGAAGGACTTAGCAGGGTTCATTTTAAGTTGATACTGACGCATTAAATCAAAGATAGTCTTCAAATCTTGGATATGATCCTCCTTTCGTCGACTTTTAACTGCAATATCATCAACATAGCATTCGACTATCTTCCGGAGATGTTCGCGGAATATAGTGCTCATTGCTCGCTGATATGTTGCTCCTGCATTCTTGAGACCAAACGGCATTACTGTATAACAGTATGTACCGATCGGTGTTCTAAAGGAAGTGTGTTTTTCATCATCTGAAAACATGTTGATTTGATTGTATCCCGAATATCCATCCATGAATGACATTCGTTCGAAACCGCATGTGTTATCGATCATTACATCTGTAATTGGTAGAGAAAACTCGTCTTTAGGACAAGCAGCATTGAGATCACGAAAGTTTATGCAGACTCGGATCTTGCCGGTCTTCTTAAGGACAGGAACTATGTTAGCCACCCATTCAGGATGTTGCTCCTCTCGAATAAATCCAGAAGCCATAAGTTTATTGACTTCAGTTTCAATTGCATCCATAATGTCTGGACGAAATCATCGCTGTTGTTGTTGACTGGTTTAGCGTTTGACATGATATTAAGTTTGTGCATTGCAATCTTTGGATCTAATCCCGGCATATCCTCATAACTCCAAGCGAAGACATCAATATTTCATGAATAAGTTTGATCATGTCTTGTTTATCTGTTTCTGAAAGATTTTCACTGATGAATATTGGTTTAGGGGACCCTTCTTCACCAACATCAATTTGGATCAATTTATCTTCAGTAGGAGGTTCCCTCTGCTCGAACCTGAATTCCCATTGATTATCTAATCTTTGAGCCCATTATTCTGATTCGGGTGATATTTCAAAATCATCCTCATCTTCATCATTCTCTTACGGGCCATCAACAGAGACCATATTGATGGATAGTAGAGCGATGGAGATCGCCAATACTAGTGTCAGAATCCCAGGAGAGGGAATCGGAAGACTCAGATCGTTCGTCTTCATCGGATTTTAAATCTTCATGGACTATGTTGATAAAAGGGGTAGGAGCAGTATAACCTAAACCACACTTTGTCCTTCCGTATTTTAACGGAGGAATTCGAACAGTATTCTCTTCCTTTTTCATTATTGAGACTGGTTCTAAAGTCATAACCCATATTCTTGATGATATTTTTGGACTGTTGACTGTAGCGACGCAGTTGTAACCTTCCAGTATCGTCGTTTATATCATCTTCTTCCAGACCAGGAGGGTTTTGGGGTCCTTTATAGAAAAATATTGGATTTTCTCCTTTCTTTCAAGTAGGAACTACAAAGTATGATTTTTGTATGGACTCCAATGATACATCTGTATGAAGAGTTTGAACAACTCCTATAGTTAGTGGTTCTAAGCTATCTAACAATTGTAAATAACTTTGTACATGACTACAGACATCAATATACTGCAAAGGAAGATGCTTCATTAATATCAAAATTGTATTTACAACAGAAGGCTGAACTTTATCAGACTTAGTCAAATTAATAACAAAGGGGAGAGGAAGGGCGATCAGTAGTTTTGTTTCGATTAAGATCGATACAAAAGGCTCAGAAGAGGTGAGCTCCCTTGAAGAAGATCGTGGATAAGTAATACGTCCACTGACTGGTATGACCAGAGTATCTGGTCTGCCTGA
>JANAVB010018449.1:0-11061 GCA_029216955.1 Iris pallida | reverse complement strand
TCACGTGCCTGGGTTTATTTGAATTACTTTTCACTTTTTTAGTTTGATTGGGATTAATATAAGTCAACTATCTCTTTAACTTATTTTGCTATGTTATATTCTTTGTTTACCATTGATATCCTTGTTTAAATAAACAGGGATTGGTATGGAAATAATAATAATAATAATAATAATAATAATAATAATAATAATAAATATTAAATTTTTTATCAAAAAATTATTTACGGCACGCTACATATGTCATAAATGGCAAACATAATTTGTCAAAAATATCTTTTACGGCATCAAAATGTCCGTCGTATTTGATCCCGCGGGAATAGCTATTACGGCGTACATATATACGCCATATTTAACCATGTGCGAATATCTATTACGGCGCACAAATGTATGCCGTGAAAGAGAAAATACGGCACACTAAATATGCCGTAAATGGTTGTCAAAATTTTGTGAAAAAAACAATTACGGCGTTAATTTGTTTACATTTACGGCATTTTTTATCGCACCGTAAATAATAGGATCATTTACGGCATGGTCTTTTACGGCACCAAAATGTACGCCGTAAAAGATCATTTACGGCGCGTTTTGCGCGCCGTAAAAGATCATTTACGGTGCATTTTGCGCGCCGTAAATGATCATTTTTCTTGTAGTGACAATTATATTATTTATGAATATCGATCTTAGCAGATGGCACCCATGACACGAGGAGCGGCACGCCATTTGAGGAAAGCAGTGAATGCTGAGGTGGCTCCTCCTACTGTTAAGGAGGAAGTAGTACCGGTAGCTAGTGAGACCGGGAGTTCTATTCATCCAGCACCGGTAGCTAGTGAGACCGGAAGTTCTATTCATGCAGCACTTGCAAGGGACTACATCTCTACTAACGCCAAAGATCCCACTTATTCAAGGTGGTTGCATGATCGTATCACTGAGCATTTGCGTGAGCTGCGTGGTTCTCATTAGCTATTAGTACTTATTTGTATTGGGTTGTTTTTGTATTAGACTATTTGTATTGGACTACATATATGAATTAGTACTGTGTCAATCTCTGGATTGTATTGGACTACGATATGGTGATCAGGACATATAGTCCCTACAGCCATTCGACTGGCGAGGCAAAAACTATGTAGCCGTAGATGAAGTTGACTGTCCTCCGACCCTCATCCTTCGGCAATGATGATACGACAACCAACCAGAGAGGATACTCTGAGAGATCCATCTGAGTAGGACGTATACTCTGAGAGATCACCTTTACAAGAATGATATCAGTAGTGGAATTGAGTGTTGGAGGAGATATTATCAGAGTATACGTCCTACTCAGATGGGTCTCTCACAGTTACTATTTTTTTCTGATAGCATGGTGGATGTGCTCCGTCAACAAATTCTTGCTCCGAGCCAAAACGTTGCCCCGGAGCTCAAGTGGATATCCTTCGTATAGAGCTCGAGTGAGAGGTTCCTGACAGCATGGTGGTCTCCATTGTCAAAGTATCAGTGCTCGTCCCATATTGGTTGTGGGACGAGCACAGATACTTTGATAAAGGAGACCACCATGCTGTCAGAAACCTCTCACTCGATCTCTACACGAAGGATATCCACTAGAGCTCCGGGGCAAAGTTTTGGCTCAGAGCAAGAATCTGTTGACAGAGCACTTCCACCATGCTGTCAGAAAAAAATAGTAACGGTGAGAGGCCCATCTGAGTAGGACGTATACTCTTATAATATCTCCTCCAACACTCAATCCCATTACTGATATCATTCTTGTAAAGGTGATCTCTCAGAGTATACGTCCTACTCAGATGGATCTCTCAGAGTATCCTCTCCGGTTGGGTTGTGTTCTGAGCCATCCGTTCTCACACTTAAAACACATATGAATTAGAACTGTGTTTTGTATTTTCGGCAAACCCAGGGATTGGATTATGTATTTTGTATTTTAGTTTTTGTATTTTGGCTCCAGCTCTATTTGCATTAATCTACGGTACGACATGGTGATCAGGACATAGTCCCTGCAGCCATTCGACTGGCGAGGCAGAAACTATATCGTCGTAGATAAAGTTGACTGTCCTCCGATCTTCATCCCTCGGCAATGATGATACGACAACCTATCACTATATCTTATATAGTAGTAGATGATGTTTTGGTATTACATTATGTGAGTTCATCTTGATTTTGTTATATCCTTCAGATACTAGATACGATAAGAACATATACTATACCATATGTACAGAACATAGATGATTCACACTAATGTATGCTAGAACGAATTTTGGGTTATGTTTTGAGCCATCCGTTCTGGTCAAGCATCTTTCTACTCCTCTCCTCCACCATGGCTCTAGACCCATCTGCTCCTCCCTACTTCCCTTCTTCTTATTTGACTCTCTCAGCCATATATGATATCCACCTCAAGTATAGAATCGGAGGAGAAAAAGTAGGCAGGAAGAGGAGGGAGAAGCAGCACAGCCGGCGGCATAACCCGGAGGAAGTACAGAGGTTTTCTTTAACATCCGTAGGAGAACTATAAGGATATATCTTTTCACAATATGTCACCTTGTCAAAGACCCTTAATGTGAATATCATGTTACCGCGGTGTCGGAAGACTAACATGTCATAATTTTTTAAGCCGTGTATTTTGACAAAATCCTTCCAACTCTTTCCTCCTATGTAGTAATCTTGCATTATTATATAACAGGAAAGAGTTTGGAGGATTATGTCAAAACACACGGCTTAGAAAATTATGACATGTTAGTTTTTCGACACCGCGGTAACATGGTTGTCACATTAAGGGTCTTTGACAAGGTGACATGTTGTGAAAAGATAAATCCTTATAGTTAACTACGGATGTTGAAGAAAACCTTTGTACTTACTCCGGGTCATGCCGCCGGCTGCGCTGCTTCCCCCTCCTCTTCCTGCCCACTTCTTCTCCCCCGACTCTGCACTTGAGGTGGATATCATATGTGGCTGAGAGAGTCAAATAAGAAGAAGGGAAGTAGGAAGGAGCAGATGGGTCCAGAGCCATGGTGGAGGAGAGGAGAAGGAAGATGCTTGATCAGAATGGAGGAATTGATGGATGGAAGAGAACTAGAAAGCACTGATCCTTCCTGTTGTGAGAACTTTGAAGATTGAGAAAGGAGAGGGGGGTCTTTGATTTTTGCGTTCATCATTATTAGATGTAGCTGCACTCGAAAAGTTGTGACGTTGATAGCATGAGAGAGGGAGAGGGTGAATGGAGGGAGGGAAGTGGTTGCTTGCCTTTGGCTCACTCAAGCAGTATTTGTGCGTCATCTGGTGGCGCTCCTCCAGCTCCGGGTCCAGCTCTAGGCGATCAGTAGTTTCTTTTTTTCATTTTTGGACTGTATAATATTTTTAACTTTGTACATATTTGGGGATATTCAGTTTTTTCGTTGAGGATACTGAGTTTGTACGTATTTGCGTTAATCTACGGTACGACATGGTTATCAGGACATAGTCCCTGTAGCCATTCGACTGGCGAGGCAGAAACTATATAGCCGTAGATAAAGTTGACTGTCCTTCGACCCTCATCCCTCGACAATGACGATACGACAACCTATCACTATATCTTATATAGTAGTAGATGATGTTTTAGTATTATATTATGTGAGTTCATCTTGATTCTGTTATATCCTTCAGATACTAGATACGATAAGAACATATACTACACCATATGTACAAAACATAGATGATTCACACTAATGTATGCTAGAATGAATTTTGGGTTGTATTCTGAGCCCTCCGTTCTCACGCTTAAAACATATAGGAATTAGTAGTGTGAGAGCGTCGGAGGGGGGAGGAGAGAGAGTGAGAGAGTAAAATGGTACGACATGGTGAATTAGTACTGTATTTTGGCTCCAGCTCCAGCTCCATTTGTATTAATCTACGGTATGACATGGTGATCAGGACATAGTCCCTGCAGCCATTCGACTGGCGAGGCAGAAACTATGTAGCCGTAGATAAAGTTGATTGTCCTTCGACCCTCATCCCTCGGTAATGATGATGCGACAACCTATCACTATATCTTATATTGTAGTAGATGATGTTTTAGTATTACATTATGTGAGTTCATCTTGATTCTGTTATATCCTTCAGATACTAGATACGATAAGACATATACTACACCATATGTACAGAACATAGATGATTCACACTAGTGTATGCTAGAATGAATTTTGGGTTGTGTTCTGAGCCATCCTTTTTCACAGTTGGAGATAAATAAATTTTTTGCTATTTTATATGACACACAAATACCGCTCGAGTAAGCCAAAGTCATGCAGCCACTTCTCTCCCTCCACCGCCGTACCTAGTGGAGGAGTATATTCGTCGGTCGCAGCAGGGATTGCCACCACCGGGCAATCGAACTCCTCCTCCTTAAAGTATTGAAATTTAGAAGATTAGGAATATTTGTGGGAATTTTGGAATATTTATGCTATGATCAGATTATAACGACGAATATTAGGTTACTCTTCAGGATAATTGATGTCTATTTTATATTAATTTGGTTTGGTCTATATGATTCTTGGATAATTGGTGTGCATTAAATTCGTATGTGCATATTTGGTCTATGTAATTCTTAGATAATTGGTGTGAATTATATATTTGGTCTATGTGATTGTTGGATAATTGGTGTGCATTATATATTGGTTTGGTTTATGCATATTTTTGTGAACAGGGAAAGTGCTGTAATTTTTTTTCAAAAAAAACTCATTTAGCGACGTAATAGTGACCGGTTAGCGACGAATATTTCCAGTTTTCGACTACCTTTCGACGGAAGTTCCGTCGCTAACTGAAGATTTGAAACTGTTTCCAGGTAGCAACGTGTGGTCAACGGAATATCCGTCGGCGATGTTCTGGTGGTATATAGTTCGACGGAATAGCGACGAAAAATCCATCGACAAGGTTCTGGAAAAACTTGACATTTCCAGAACATTGGCGACGGATAATCAGCCACAAATTAGTCGCTGTCTCGACGGTCTTTCGACGGAAAATCCGTCGCCAAGGTTCTGGAAATGTTAAGCATTTCCAGAACATGGTCGACGGATAATCCGTTTGTATTCCGTCGCTAATCCGTCCTTTGTTAGCGACGACGATCGACGGACTAGCGACGGAACGATACACTCTGATACGCTATTACGACGGTTTACCGACAGACCATTACGTCACTAGTGTCTACACAGTTCTGTATTTAATACTTGAAATGGACGATAGCCCGTCGAAAAGTCGTCGCTAATGCTTCGTATTGTGAAGTCGAAAAGCCGTCGCTATTTCGTCGCTTGACGACTACTTAGCGACGTATCATTATTAGCGACAAGCTGGCCGACGGATTATTTTGGCCAAGATCCGTCAATGATCGGTCGCTAATACAAATTTCCAACGGATGGATGACGGATGTGGCCGTCGCTAAATGGACATATTTTGGTAGTGAACATCATCTTTTGCAAACACTGCCAAATGAGTGTCCACTCCTTACATCACTGCTTTCGTGCCCACCCAGAGCTAAAGAAGCATAGCCCTCACCACCCGCACGCTCCGGCTGCCCACCAAGACCAGGACAATGTTAATCAGTCAAAGCTTTCCAATCTTCCCCTTCGGATTGACGGCCCTGCACCTCTACCCAGCCCCCGTCCGACATCCATGCCTAGTTCTGCGATCGTCCCATTTAATCCCCCCGCTATTTCTCTCAACAACTCCTTCGAACTTCTCTCTCGCATCTCCCCTGGCAGTGCTGCCGATCACAGTGAGCCCTCTTCGCCTACCCCCGACGGAGACGTCCAGCTTGATCTCCCTCAGCCCAGCCGTTCTGCCGAGCGATATTACCCTCCCCACTCACTTCAGCCAGGCGTCGACATCTCTCCCATCGATCCACCCCCATATCATCCGACACCTTATCAGAATTTTTTATCTTCCACCCCTCAGAGGACTCGTACTCTCCACCTAGTTCCACCTATCCCCCTCATCGGCCTGGAGAAGTTCAGACGGAAGTACCGGCAAGCCGAACATCGGGTTTTCGGGAATCACCAATCTTGTCTCACATCCGAAACGAATATCCCCTCATCAGTTGATGGGCCCCCTCGGCACCCTTCCCCTCACATAACAGACACCGAACCCAGTTTCAACCTCTCTTTAACCGGCAGGTTCTGGCAAGCCAAGGAAGCGAGTTTCTTGGACCGCGGCAATCCCTTATGCGCCCTAGAAGAAAACGATAATGACTATAATACATTCGTGACAGATGACAATGGCAACAGGGATCCCGGCTGGAATAGCACCGAAGTCAACGGGGCCACCATCATTCCTAACAAAAAAACCTCCTCCAAAAAGAACAAAAGCAATAAACAACAGACGGAGATGACTACAAGGTCCTCCTCGAAGCTTAATCACCCTCCCACTACCACATCAAATGGTTAACATCATCTGCTTGAACATGAGAGGGCTCGGTAACAAACTGATGCTGAACAAAATCCTCAGCCTCAAGAAAACTAATCGTATAGACCTCCTTATCATTATCGAACCTAAAATCCCTCAAAGAAAAATCAAAGCCACTCAGCTCAAGCTCGGATTCCCCCATGACATCACAGGTTGTAATGACATCTGGATTTTCTTCGGGTCAGATTTTAAATTTGGCATCTTAAAAGATTTGCCTCAAGCTCTTTCTTGCTGGGTCGAACATCCAGCCCTCAAGTCCCACTCCATCCTTTCCACCGTCCATGGAAGCTGTGATTCCCACGAGCGTAGATTACTTTGGAAAGACCTGTTGGAAGCTATCTTACCCTTCCAGGGTATTCCGTCGCTCTGTATCGGAGATTTCAACACGGTGTCCAGTAGAAAGAAAAAATTCGGTGGTTGTACTCCCCCCAGACTGCGATGGACGATTTCAACAACTTTATCTTCCACGGTAACTTAAACTCCATCCCCTTCTACGACAGTACTTTCACCTGGTGCAACATGCAGGAGGGCCATCGGTGCCAGTACTCTCGCTTGGATCGGGCGATGGTCAACGACTGTTGGTCTGACATGGGCCTG
The DNA here is from genome assembly GCA_029216955.1 of Iris pallida. Lineage (NCBI taxonomy): Eukaryota > Viridiplantae > Streptophyta > Magnoliopsida > Asparagales > Iridaceae > Iris > Iris pallida. Next base: position 4,038 of record JANAVB010018449.1, on the reverse strand, counting down.
ATCACTAACCTGACTCATCTAAACTCCATTGAGTCGGACCACTCTCCTCTCCTAATCATGATCAACAACAACCAAACCAACACTAAAAAAGCCTTTCGATTCCATGACTTCTGGTGGAGTCATCCCCAATTCCAGAACGTCATGGCATCCGCCTGGAACTCTGTTTCGAAACTTGATCCTCTGATACGCATAGCGGCTAAACTGAAAGCCACTCGTAAGGCATTATCGTCCTGGAGCAAAATGGCATTTGGAGACATTTTTCAGGCTATTAAAGCGGCAAAGGATGACGTCACCCACGCGGAGATCGTATTCTCCGTCGACAGATCTCTGGTTGCCCGTGCCTCGCTCAACCTGGCCAGAGTTAATCTGAACTCCAGGCTTAAGGTAGAAACAAATTTCTGAAGATAAAAAGCTAGATTGACCTGGTACATCGAAGGTGACCGGAATACCAAATTCTTTCATGCATGTGTCAAAGGACGCAGAAATCAATTGAAACTCCACCGGATTACCAATAATAATGGCGCCATGGTTGATGACCAGGACGGCATTCAGGCCGCGACAGAGAACTTCTACTATAAACTTTTCACTAAAGAGCATGTCGTCAAAGACGTCGCTCTTCTGTCTGAAATCCCATCCCTCATCAGCGACAGTGATAATAAAACCCTATTGGCTCCTCCTACGGCGGAGGTGCTTAAGACTGCTGTCTGGTCCATTAAAGAACATAGCGCCCCAGGACCTGATGGATTCAATGGTATCTTCTTTAGAGCTTGTTGGCACATATTAAAATCCGACTTTTTGGAGGCCACTATTGCCTTTTTCCAAGGGGCGAGATACCCCAATTCTATTTCTTTTGCCAACATCATCCTTATCTCCAAGAAGGACAACCCGGATACCTTCAAAGACTTTTGTCCTATCAGCTTATGCACCTTCACCAACAAGATCATATCGAAGATCCTTACCAATCGAATGTCGAATCTCCTCCCCAAGATCATCTCCGAAGAGCAAAGCGGGTTTGTTCAGCTTTCCCAGGAGACAAGAAATCAGCTTAACCAAACCTTGGTAGCTGGGGAAATAACGAGACAGATGTCATGAGCATATAGGTCCATATCAATGTATGAATGAATCAACATAACTTTCGAAAAAAGAAAACATTGATTTAATAAAATGAATGAACCTGATAGAACGAACGAACAGGTCTTTTCGGGAATGAAAGGTTGTTCTCCATTTCAAAGACCGGTTCATTTATAGTCCTCTTCTATAAATAGGTGAGAACTGCTTTGTAACATTTCATTCTTATTTCTCCTCCTCTATTGGAAATGTCTTCCGAGGATGTACGGCAAAAGAATGAAGTCTCCAGGAAAATTGAGGACATCATTGAGGCGTGCCCCGTTGAACCCACTGTATCAGGCCCAACCGAAATAGGTGGAAGCTCTTCTACGCCCAAGCCACCCCAAGACATCCTTGCCTTCTTAGTAGAGCCAGGGAAAACTCCTGAAGAAGAAGCATCGAGGATGGCTGTCTGCAAATTTTTTATGAGTTCAGGAAACGATGCCTTCTATGCATTGGCTGACTATGTATTCAATAAGGAAGGGAGTGGCCCTCGTCCTTAATCTTTTGTCTTGAACAAAAATAAATATAAAAGAAACTTTATTTTCATTCTGTCTCTTTTTTTTATACATAGTATTTCTTAAGAAATTTGCCATTGATTGGCATCATGAGTAGGTCTCCATTAGGCTTTGATAACCGATAGGTGCCATTGGAAAATACAGTCTCAATAACATAAGGACCCTCCCATTTTGCTTGGAATTTCCCTTTGCTTTTGTGAGTCATCACCATCAGTCTTCGAATAGCTAATACCAGTTCGCCAATCTTGAATACCCTCTCTTTAACTTTACGATTGAAAGTTCGAGATATACGGGCTTGATATAGCTCAATATGCTGTTGTGCTTGAAGACGCTTCTCATCCAATCCTTCAAGTTCTTGGAGTCGTAAGCGGTCATTATTCTCTGTAGTTAGCTCATTAGCAATGGTTATTCGAAGGGATGGAATCTGGATTTCCAATGGGAGGACAGCTTCACATCCATAAACCAATAAGAATGGTGTAAACCCAGTAGGAGTTCGGACTGTTGTTCGATAAGCCCATAAAAATTCTCCAAGTTTCTCATTCTAATCACGTTTATTAGAAGAGATAAACTTTTGAGAAGTTTGATGATCGTCTTATTGAAAGCTTCGGCTAAACCATTAGCAGCTGGATTATAAGCCGTAGAAGCCAAATTCTGAATTCGATTCTTATCACAGAACCGATAAAATGCCTGACTGGCAAATTGTGGACCATTGTCATGAATTATTCGTCGAAGAATCCCGAAGTGATAAATGATATGGTGCTTGATGAAGCTGATCACATTAGATGTTTTCACTTCAGCAAGGGGAACTGCTTCTGCCCACTTAGAAAAGTAATCGGTTATAGCTAATATGAATCGATGTTCCTTGACAGAAGGAGGGTTAATAGGACCAATGATATCCATGCCCCAAGCTTCGAAGGGCCAAAAAGCTGCTGTAGGATGCAGAAATTCAGACGGCTGATGAATAAAATTAGCATGAATCTGACATGCTTTACATCTTCTGGCATAGTTTACAGCATCTGCTATCATAGAAGGCCAATAATACCCCATTCTTCGAATATGGTCTTGTAATTTAGGGCCCGGTTGATGAGCACCACAAATACCATCATGAGCTTCTCGCAACGTTTGTTTGGCTTCACTTTCTGAGAGACAACGCAGTAAGAGTCCATCATATGAACGACGGTATAGCATATGCAAAGACGAATCATAATAGAATCTAAACGATCGTCTCTTGATTGATGCAGCTTCTTTAGGATCTTCAGCAAAATCCCATGAACTGCATAATCAATGAATAGAGTTATCCAATCCTTCTATTGGGAACTTGACTCTGTGATATAACTTTGTTTAATATGCAGATTATTCTTCACACGGAACAAGTCTCGATCCAACAATGTAATTGTATTTTGCCTTCGGATTGGGACAGCCAAGTCTGCAGCTAAGCTAGCAGGAGCATCAGTCTCCATATTCTGAGAACGTGGTACAAATTCAATGAAGAATCCTTTGAATGAAAGGACCAACTCGACTACCACCTGATGATAAGGAATGAGATCAGGATTTCTGACTTCATAAGTCCCTCTGAATTGATTAACGATCAATTGAGAATCTCCATAAGCCTGTAGGAATTCAATATCCAGTTGTTTTGCTACTTGGAGACCGATCAATAGAGCATTATATTCTGCTACATTGTTGAAGCATGACTCATTAAGAGAATAGGCACGGTATATGACCATTTTGTCAGGAGAAACCAAGACGATTCCAACCCCAGAGATAATATTGCCTTTAGGTCCCACTCGTGATGCTCCATCAAAATATACTTGCCATATGTCATTCTTCAAAGTCATGTTACAATCCACGACTTCATCTGGAATGTCCTCATATAACTTCGATGTTTCCGGTATAGGGTGAGCAGCTAAAAAATCAGCTAATGCTTGACCCTTTACTAATTTTTGAGGTATATAAACCATGTCATAAGGAGTAAGCAACATCGCCCAGGTGGCTAACCTGCACTACCAAAATACACTCAATTAGCGACTGATATTTAGCGACAGAAATTTTCCGTCGGTGTTAGCGACGGCTTCGTGGCCGCTCAGCGACTGAGTACCGACTACACGCCTTTGCCATTTTTTATTTTAATTTTAGGGGGAGGAAAGGTCGCACGTCCGTCGCTAGACTGTCGGAATTATAGCGACGGATCCCCAGTCGTCGCTAAGTAGTCGATTATTTGGCAGGAATTGTGTAGATAATTGGCGGGACATATCTTCGACTACGTAGCGACGGATATTCAGTCGGATAATCAATATTAGCGACTACTTGGCAACGCATTATGGGCAGTCGCTATGTCGTCGCTAAATTTATGTTCCAGACTTAAATAAAAAGGTGGGGGAAACTTTTAGCATTCCCCCCAAATTCAATCTCT
>JANAVB010018448.1:0-103878 GCA_029216955.1 Iris pallida | reverse complement strand
TACGTAGGGTGCGTAGTGTACGTAGGGTGCGTAAAAGGGGCTGTGTGTGTATGGCTGGCTGCATATTAGAGCGGGAACGGTTGCAGCAGTTGCGGCACGTTCAGGAGTGGTTCTGCCACTACCCTGAAGTTCAGGCAATTGCTTGGCAACCGCCCGTGGGCTATATATGCAGGTTCTCTCCCTCTCTAAGTGCAGTAATAATCAGAATTCCAGGAAGAAAAACTCTAAGTGTTCTTTAACACAACAGAGTAGTGAGCGTGTTCTTTAACACAAACACTAGTACTTTTTAGTACGCGTGGGTTCTGTTACTTCAAACAAAGAGAGAAGAGTAGAGCCATTGCCAGAGGAGTTCGCCGTCTTCCGAGGAGTCAGAAGAGCAGGAGTGTTCCAAGGTTTTCCGTCAACCTTGCTGGTTCCTGGAAGCTGTTCGCAGAGGGCGAATAAAGCTTTGAGCAACGGTGATTATTCACCCCAGCATTTCCATCTCTCGCCTGTCATCCTTCTGTTGCTTTTAGTAGTTCTGTCAGTATCTTCTCTTTAGAAGGCACTACTGCCAGTTTGCTACGATCACGAAAATCTCTTTAGATTATTCGTGTATTACGATATCTTTTTAGATCTCGTAATTTGTAGAATCCTTCTGGATCTCTGTTGCAAAACCTTCTTTAAGGAATTGCATTTGAAACGTTGTCTTTACAACTGTTTCAGTTTCTGTATTTTCCATCGAAAAGCGTGCCCCAACGTTCCCGGCAATAACATGATGTTCCTTGTAGTTATCAATCATGCTTTCGATATCCTTTCAAAAAATACCTTCAACAAGGATCGTGTCCTTCGTGAACCTATGTAGCATGAATGCATGAAATTTGTAGTTAGAATACAGGTGAGTTAAGATATATGTAATTTTCTTAAAGCCCTAAATACCCTCATAAATTTCGATAATCAAGTATGTAGTGCATCTAGTGGCTTTAGAAAATAATCTTAAAACAAGGTTTAAGAACATAAAATAAACGTCTTGCAAAAGACTAAATGCTAACAAGTCATTGCCGAACACTAGAGATGAGTTTCTTGTAAAATATATTCAAAATATGCACTACAGATGATGCATTAGCATGTCAAAATATGAAATATCATCAAGCACAACTAATGAAATTAGCATATCTTAAGAAAAGAAAGAAGAAATGAATCAACATCTGAATGACACTATGCAATATACCTTGTTCTTCATGGCCCCAGATTCTGGCAAGCGTAAGTTTCTGAGACGTGCAGGCTCAACAATGCCAGCCATTTTCCATCTCCAAACCTTGTCTACATCATGCAAAATTCTCGTACACACATTCAGCCAACCACCTTTTACAGTCTACTAAGGTCATTATCATGTGGGGCAACGATGCTATCAATGTAGATATACAAAATCTAGGCAGAAGCAATTGGGAACACCATTTGTTTCTCTTCTATTTTATATCTTTTTATTTCTTTCAATACCTAAAATTCCTCATATGGCAATACTATGCTTATGGGTAAGAAAACATCAGAGGGCATATATGAGCAGGTGATAGAATTTTATGCCCATGCTCTGCCGGCAGAAGGAACGCCAGGTTAGGTTCACATCATAAGCGATAATAAGAAAAACATCACATTTTGCACTAAGATTTTATACCTTTAAGACTTCTGCATAAACATGTCTAGATTTTTTTGGTAAAAACATTGGAGTATTGTTTCTAGCAGAAACACCAACAATAAAGGAACAACACTCAGATGGCAATAAATATTGGGTAAGCAAATTAATGCCCTCAACAAAGTCTCCACATGATACGAGCAACTAACATAGAAATGATAAAATTACTAATGACATTAGATTCACACTAAGACAAGAATGGAAGTACTAATATGTACTAACCAATTATATAACTAACGGGATCAAGTTAATTTAAGAAAATGGTAATTGGATTCAAGGATTATGACTCGAATAAAGTATGGCAAGTTCATAATTGAAATCAATCAACATGAAAAAAGTGACAACACTAACATATTACCTTGGCAGTGGATGTTGAAGTTCCCGATCCTCCCATAGCAGCTTGCTGAGTGGCCATCTATCTTTGGAGTTCTAATTGCAGTTTGGGTGCCTGCAGTAAAGAAACCATATTGAGATTTTGAAACAAATTACAGCAGTCAGTAAAATAAGGTGGCTCTAAAAAATGGAACAACAATTATATATATCCATTTGCATAATATATGTATCAATAATCATATTAGATCCTTTACTGAGTATAGTATAACCAATAACACTAATACATGCATCAGAAGATTTAAAAAATAAGAGCTTGGAATACAACTCGGTTAAATAGTTATTGTGACTAATTCTCAACAAATGGAAAATTTAAAACTTAAAAATCACATTGTTGCTTCCATAGAGATTATGAACATATATGACATGATTAATACATCGTGTTTCGTGATGAGAAGCCAAAGTGGTTAAGAAACATCTGTGTAGATTTATGAAAATGTAGGCAGTGAACATGGAAACGTGCTTTTCCAGATAGAGCTATCAACCTCCTATGACAAAGCATGTTCATACAATATACCAAAACTGCGAAATATTTTCAAATATTTCTCTATCTTCATTCAGTGGAAGGCCAAAAAAGATGTTATCATGCATCGCTCCCTTCAGGTTTTATATTGGTTTTAGCACTCAAATCATCATATAGACTCTAAATTAATGATTTCTTATTTTTGGACGTTATTAGAATCAGCCCTATTCTAGATTTCTTGAAAGAGTCATCATTCAAGATCCCTCTAGAAGACTATTTCAAGCATATTAACTTGAATAGTATCAGTAAATAGACAAGATGCTCTCCTTCCCAGATGAGAATAAGAGAATTGCATTTCAAAATATCTTTGGTGGCTTAATTCTTAGTTATGAAAATTGAGCAGATAAAAGTAAAAGAAATTCTAATTAGTCCACCAACTAGCTTAAACAAGTTAGAGAATAGCTTCCAACCGTGTCCAATTTGAAACTACTTGCATTCAAATATCAAGCTACAAACAAAGGAAGCAACATGCGTATAAAGGGCCATTCTGCTTTGTATTATACTCCATTAGATTTCTGTTATTCTACTAGAGCAATCAAAATTAGTAGAACATGAACAGAAACATTTGATAAAGTTCTTAGAAACATTATGTCAAATAGTTGATGAGCATTTGTTATCTTCCATTCAGTACTAAACCTTTTGACCAAATTAATATAGGTAACCATAGCACAGAGAAAGAGATCTCTATAACCATATGAGGGGTGCAGGTGGCCGGAGGGAAGAGATCTCTGTAACATGGAAAGAAAAAGTAAGAGAAAAGAATTGAGAAGATGCAGCTGAACGATGAAGAAAATAGAAGACGTTGCATTTCCTGAGGAGGGCATCTATGATCTACCTTGTGGAGTCATCTCCCTCCACCAACAACATCCACAGTGAGTAAATGGTATCATTGCTACTTATAGGATGGAGCTCTTCCGGTCATACTCGGCCAGGCGGACGTAGAGGAGGCCTATGATTGGGTCGAGGGAGAAGTTTCTGACGGAGCGCATGACTAGGCCGACCGGGAGCCCTTGGTGGATGATGAGGGAGTGGATCGAGTCGTCGGCAGTGAGGCGGAAGGGGGCGAGAGGGCGAGAACGTTAGGAGACAGAGATGGGAGCCTTAATTTTGATGTTTAGTTTTTTTTCAAGGAGATAAGAGCCCTAATGTTTGAGACTTAATGGTAGAGAGAGGGAAACAAAAGAAATATAGGTGCTTTTAATTTTGGGAAAAAATCTGGTGAAAAATCTGGTAGGGGGTGGGATCCGCGTGGGGGTGAGAGAGAAATGGGATGGAAAAATTTGCCCGGAGCGTGGAGTGGGGAGGGAAACGGGGATGAAATTTTTTTCGGAAGGAACCGGGATTTGGAAGGAGCCCGCGGGTGGGATTTTGCTCACTCCTCAGCTTCCTATTAGGGCTTGTTTGGTAAATGGATTTGTATTTTGGCTTTGGATTTGGAAATCAAAAATTCAAATCCAAATCCAAATTCTGGATTTCAAAATCCAAATCCAACTCCAGCCAAACATAATATTTGGATTTATGATTAATAACTAAATTATAGTCATAATCAATAATTAAGCTATTAATTAATTATGATTAATTATAGTTATTATTAATTATAAAATTAATAATTAACGATTAATAATTAACGATTAGTTATTCTTAATTATAAAATTAATAATTAACAATTAGTTAATTTTAAATTAAATAATGATTAATAAATAATGATTAATAACTAATAATTATAAATTATAATTAACGATTAATAATTAACAATTAATAATTTTTAATTAACGATTAATAATTATAAATTATAAATAATGATTAGAAATTATAAAATTAATAACTAAAGTTTAGTTATTTTTTTACATAAATAACGATTAATAAATAACGTTTAATAATTAATAATTAATAATTAATAATTCATAAATATTATTAATGATTAATAATTAATCATTAATAATTAATGATTAATAATTTTTAATTAACGATTAATAATTATAAATTATAATTAACAATTAATATTTTTAAATTTTAAATTTTAATTTTTAATAATTAATGATTAATAATTAACGATTAAATTTTTTTAAATAAATAATGATTATTATAATTATAAAATTAATAATTAATAATTAATAATTAACGATTAGTTAATTTTTAAATACACATTAGTTAGTTTTTAATTAACTATAAATTAAATATTTGAAAATTAATAATTATAAATTAATATAATGATTATTAGTAAATTATTAATTAAATTATCATAAAATATGATCCTAATTGTGATTAAAATATTATTAATTAAGATTATAATAAAATAGTTATTAAAAAATTATTAATTAATATTATAGTAATACTAATAGATTATTAATTATGATTATAATTGGATATTAATTAATAAATTATTAACTAAAATTATGGTTATGATTAATAAAATTATTATAATTATGATTAATAAAGTAATAAATTATTAATTAGGATTATTATAAATTATTAAATAATAAAATTATTAATTAATAAATTATTAACTTAGAATATAATTATGATAACTAATTATTAGTTATTTTTTATTAATTAACTAATTTTTAACAAAATTATTAAAGAATAAATATTTTAACAAAATTATTAAAGAATAACTAATTTTTAACAAAATTATTAAAGAATAAATATTTTAACAAAATTATTAAAGAATAACTAATTTTTTCCTCCCAAATCCAACCAAATCCAAGTTCTGGATTTTGTCGTACTTTCCAGATCCAAATCCATCTCCAACCAAACATAGGATTCCATGGATTTCTCTCCAAATCCATAAAATCCAAATCCCACCTCCAAATACGATTTACCAACATATTAATTATTAATCATTAATTATTAATTTTATAATTAATTCAAAATCAAGTCCTAAATAGATTATCATGGATTTCTGATAATCTCTCGATGTTACAACTAACGAAGTTCGAAAAATCTAACCCTTCTCTACTTGAATCACTCCCCTTCTTTAATTCTTTATATATTATCATGTATCTTAATAGATAAACTACAACTTAGAGCCCAAGCCGAACAACCAACTTTTACATGGGAACAGTTTTCAATTTTGTGTCTCAATCAGTTAATCGATCGATATGACCAATATCTTTTTTAGGCTTGATTTTTAAAGCAAGACCTCTCCAATAACCTTCACTAACCGCAACCACTAGGCCACCCCATATTGGCCCATGACTAATTATTATTATTATTTTGCATTGATACAATTTGTGCATGACAATCAATGCCGGTTTCTTATTGATCTAAGGCACAAGCATTTGCAGCCAAAAATAGATAGAAAAAGTTAAACAAAGATATCATATTGGCCCATGACCAATTTTATAATATTACTGCATAAACTTGAATGACTGCAAGAATAAATATCAATTTTTGAAAATTTTTAATCTATGCATAAGAAAGTAAAAATTAGTTACTTATAAGGGTGTATTTATCAATTTTAATGATTAATAAATAAATTTAATGATTAATAAAAATTAGTTAATTTTAATCTATGCATAAAATTCTAAAAGCTACTGTGTGTTTGATTGGGTTTTTTTCTCATCGAAAATAATTATATTACAGATTTTCTACCAATTGTAGTATTTGATAGCTTATATTTTTTATGAAATTATTTTCTAAAAAACTATCATTTTCCATATTTTTCTCCAAAATGGTGGAAAATGAACCTTGTCCAACACAGGAAATTTTCATTTTCCATAGAAAATGATTTTTTTTTTTGTCGAAAATAATGACATTCAAACACCAAATTATTTTTTCCATAACAAAATTTGAAAATTCCATGGAATTGTTTCCTAGGAAAATAATTCTGTGGAATTAACTTATTTTTCGTCTTGCAATCAAATGCACAATAGTGTTAGGAGTTATACCATATGGATGTATTTATGGTAATTATCCCTAAAAAAATTGATTAACCTCTGTGTACCATTAATTATGTCTCACAAAATATCCACCATTTAGTTACGCAATTTGATGAAGCGTAACTCCAAAAGAACAACACACGAATCCACCAGAGATTGACTGAATATCCAAGAGATTTTTTTAACGTAAAATCTGCAAATTCTGCCAACGTCATTTGTTAAATTTATTCAATCATATATTCTAAATCACAATTTTTGTCTAGTCGCACGGGTCATGACCCGAACCCACTAACAAAATTATATTCAATCCATAATCAACAATTCACAATATATCTTCTATTCCCTCCAACAACCAATGAAATCATGTAGAAAATAGAGGAATAATGTATGATATATGTTTTAGACATTTAAGTATGTTTATAATATTTTTATCGATTGGGAATTTTGGATCGATGTAAAATATTAATTATTACTCAATTTAAAATTCAAACGAGTAATATTGCTGCTTAAATCCTTATTGTGTATTAAAATTAACCAAAAAAAAAATCAAATTAGACATTGAACTTTGTAACAGTTATATACAAGTTATTGTGAGATCAGCACGTTGTAATAGTTATTTATTCTTTCGGCAATGGTTATCATAACCGTTGTCATTTAACAAAAAAAATTACAACTAATCACACAAAATCATCGCATAATCATTACACATAAAAAGCCCAATTAGAATAGGTTACAAAAAGCGTTAGACAGCCGTTACTAACAGAGAACCTTTTATAAGGCTTTATGTAAGTGTTGCAAAATACTAACAAATTTGCAACAATATTTAAAACCCTTGCATAACCATTTCAAATTCAGCTCATTCTGACAACACTTCCATAAAAACGTTGCTTGACCATTGTAAAAAGGAAAAACTTTTAGCAAGAATTTATGAACCATTGTAAAAGGTCTATTAGGTCACAGTTAATCTCTAACTGTTACAAATATATTTAGTTTATAAACCGTTATGTCAGCCGTTACTAAACTGTTGTAAATTATAGTTCCCGCAACACACATATAACCGTTGCACTAAAACTGTTGTGAAATAGGGGTAATTCTTGTAGTTGCATAGTCATCGAATACATCTAAGCGAAATACAACCCTTAGGCTGCTTAAGTGGGGATCATTCCCCCACTTTAGATTTGAAAGCTTTTTTTACAGTATAGACCGATACCGATACGATACTACCGATACCGATATATATTGATTTTTCTAATCCGATATCGTCGCTACTGATACTAACCGATACGGATGTTGGGAGTCTCTTTTCCAGTCAATTCAACAAAGATAATTGAACAAAAATGACCAATCATCAAGAGTGTAAAAGCATAGTAAGTTGTCAAAGCATATAAATGAAGAAAAATTATTTTTCTCAATGATTAAGCTTTAGAAATTCTGATAGTTGTTAGATATTTTTAGTGATTCATTAATTGAATATATGACATAATCTAAGCTAAAGCAGCATTTTAAAGAGTAAAATAGAGTTTGAGGAGTCATAATTTTTACAAGAATGAAGATTATAATGAGCAAGAAGCTATTTCATTATGCTTGTCTTTCGAAGCCGTGGAGGGATGGGTTTCAACACATGACATATCCATTTAATCATGAGATGCTACCAAGTGAGGTATCGACCTAATAAGACCAAAATTTCAAATAATATCATCATATAAATATTTTAAATATAAATTTACAATATTGTTCAAATATTGTGAAATACACATCTTCTACAACATTTTTTAAAGGCCGTTAAATAAACCCTTTTACAATGTTTCTTAAACATTGTAAAATGACATGACATACACAACATTTATATAAAGTGGTAAAATAAAATTAATTTTATAACATCAAACAAACTTTATAAAATATAAAAAATTGCAACATTTGATAAACGTTGTTTAACATGACATTTTTACAATATTTTAAATACATTGTCAAAATAAATAAATTTGACAACTTTAAATAAATGTTATCAAAATTAATAAATATTACAATGTTAATAAAACGTTGTTGAAGATAGTAATACACAACTTTTGTTAACGACAATTGTAGAAGCCTTAACGTTTGAATATAAACGTTGTTTGTACATGTATTTTACAACGTTTTTACTATAAAGGTTGTAGAATACCCCCATTTTTAACAACGTTTTTAGGAAGTGTTGTAGATGGAACATTGTAAAAGAGTTTTTTTTCTTGTAGTGACCCAATTCTAATCTCTCTCTAGATAGTGAAGTTTTTATATTTCCAATTTCTCTCTTTTGTTCCACAACGTTCTCATTTACGTCTTAGCAATCTAGCTAAGCGTTAGGGGAAGGCTGGCACAGGTGTTCGAGTACGAAGCTTGTGAGTCGCACGAGTTGAAGTGTAGCCTAAAATACTAAGTCTGTGACAAGTGGTATCAGAGCGAAGGTTGGTTGGTGCCATGTTGACATCTGAGAACGTCCAGGAGAGGCCCGCATCGGCTAACGAGGGGCATACCAAGGCTCATAAGAAGCAAGAACAAGGAGCCTACGATGGAGCGTAGCCATGTCGATCTTGCCGAGCGCATCAAGGTCTTGGAGACGGGTTCGAGGGACATGGGGATGTGCATGGGATTGGTGTAGCAAAACAACACGAGACTAGAAGAGTTCTATGATGGGTTGGAGAGTGACGTCGCTTCGTCCATGACAATCTTTCAGGAGCAATTCCAAGAGATCCAATCCGCAGTTGAGGAGGAGCTCAAGGGGCATCTTGCGAAGATTAAGGACTTGCATATGAAGGTTCGAGGCTACGTGAGCCATAGACCATGGTTGAGAGTTGCGAAGAACTCGAGACCAAAGTTGCCATCTTAGAGAAGGCCATTGCGAACGGTGGACCTTCGAGTAGAGAGGCACCTAAGAGAAGGAAGGTCTGCTGGCCGAAATCCTTCAGCGGAGAACGAGATGCCAAAGGAGTTGAGAACTTCTTATGGAATGTGGAGCAATACTTCAAGGTGTGGCACATCAATGATGGCGCCAAGAAGGTGGATATTGTTTCACTCTATGTCACTGACAATGGTATGTTGTGGTTGCGTCGAAGGTGCATGGAAGCCGAGAAGGGTTTGTGCTCGATAGAGACTTGGGAGGATCTCAAGAAGGAGATCAAGTCTCAGTTCTATCCAGAGAATGTAGAGTTTGCAGCGAGGTGAAGCTTGCAGCAACTCAAGCACACTGGGGCGATCAAAAAATACATTACGGAGTTCACACGCTTGATGCTTGTGATATGTAGCATGGACGAAGAGGATCGCTTATTCTTTTTCTTCGATAGACTCAAATCGTGGGCTGCTCAAGAATTGTAGCGACAGAGGGTGCAAGACTTGAACACCGCCGTAACAGAAGCTAAGAGGCGCGTCGAGTACATTTGGGATGACAATGATGCCAAGGCCAAGCGAAAGTCTATCAAGGAGAATGGTGGAGGAGAGCGAGAGAGCTATCCTAAGGAGGGTCCGTCCGAAGGAAAGAAGCACGAGAAGACCCAACCCGAGAGTAGTTTCGTACTTCATATGTGGATAAAATCACTTTGTTCGGGATTGTCCGATGAAAAGCATGCGTGTGAATATCGTCCGAAGCGAGGTGGTGGAAGACAAGGAGTGCAAAGTAGGAGCGTACTTGTCACTCCCCGTTCCCGGAATGCATATTTTTATATATGTACAATTCATGTATACTTATTTAGTATTTATCATGTATTATTCTGTATTTAAATTCCCATAATTTCATGTTAATTATCTGCACTTTAATTTTCATGTTAATTATCTGCACTTTAATTTTCATGTTAATTAATTTTCCTGCAATTTTAATTGTCTGTATTTTATTTCCTGCAATCTATTTCTGTATTTTATTTCCCGCTTTTAATCCTCTGCTTGCTTTCGGGTTGGCCTTGGCCGAACCCCCACGAACCCGGTCCATTAGCTCCCACCTACCATCCCCTTTGCTATTTAAAGCTCCCCTCTCCATTCTCTCTCCTCATAACTTCATTCTCACCATTACTTCTTCTTCTTCCTCCCATTACTCTCTACCACCTACCAGCAGCAGGAGAAGGCAAGTGCAAACTTGCTTCTCAATCATCCATTTTTATGGTTCATTTGCCTTCTTCTTGTGATTCCAAGAGAGATTAGTTCTTAGCATTTTTGATTTCTATGGCTTGTTTTCTCTAGATCTAAGTTGTAGTATTTCGGCTGCTCATGGGTTTTAAATCCACCAACTTAGCGTATTTTCGGATCAGAGAGTTCATGTGGTAGAACTGCTCATTTGGCACGTACACGTCTCTACGTGTTTGCGTGTATATCTCAGTCACGCTCGCGTTTGCGTGCGTGTATTTCTCAGTCACGCTCGCGTTTGCGTGCGTGTATTTTCAATCATGCACAAATCCATGAGTGTGCGTGTATTTTCAGTCACGCACACATCCAGGAGCGTGCGTGTATTTTCAGTCACGCACACGTCTCTGCGTGTCTGCGTGTATTTTCAGTCACGCACACGTCTCTGCGTGTCTGCGTGTATTTTCAGTCACGCACACATCCAGGAGCGTGCGTGTATTTTCAGTCACGCACACGTCTCTGTGTGTCTGCGTGTATTTTCAGTCACGCACACGTCTCTGCGTGTCTGCGTGTATTTTCAGTCACGCTCACGTTCTCATGAGCGTGCGTGTATTTTCAGTTACGCACACATCCATGAGCGTGCGTGTATTTTCAGTCACGTATACGTCTTTGCATGTATTTTCAGTCACGCTCACGTTCTCATGAGCGTGCGTGTATTTTCAGTCACGCACACACCCATGAGTGCGTGTATTTTTAGTCACGCACACGTCTACGAGTGCGTGCGTGGATTTCTTATCATTTCCCACACTCACACTGTGCATGCCAACATGAACCATTTTCACGCTCACCCTGACTAGACTTGTTGGCGTGACTTTTGGCCTTAGCTTAGACTTGCTGGCGTGACTTTTAACCAGGGTGTTTCTATTTGCTTTGTAACTTATTCATTTAATGATGGCATGATGATTCTTCTATCATATCCTTACGCCTTTTGGCGTGAACTTGATAAAATCATGACATGTTAATATTGTAAATATGGATTGTTGTGTAGAATGTGTCATGTGTCTTGATTAATCTATAGATACCCAGATTGACTGGAACTTAACTCTGAGGAGTTACAGACTCGACCCCATGTAATACTAATTGACTTCCATGCCTTGATACCATTGATAATAATGGTTATCTTGACTATAATTGATTATGTGTTCCTAGTTGGAACTAAGAGACTGGCTAGTCGTCTTATTGAATTGAATGAATGAGACACGTTCATGTAATGAACTATTGTACTCGATTAGCCAATCCCGAATATTGGCATACAGGCACATGCAGGTTTCAAATTAATTATTTATCTATTTTACAAAACAACATGTGTACTTTATGGTCAAGGCATAATTACTCCGTGGTTAGACTTGATTGTTGCATTATGCTATGTAAAACCTACAACCTAGCCGCACGGGTATCGTTGTAGAGTTGCGCATATCGTACCCCGTACGAAAGTACTCATTTGAACGACCATGATCCACGGCATGGAACTTCACGCAACGTAGAGACTATTAAGTTAAATAAAATAATAATGGCATGGAGAGAATGGATTTCCGAGTTCTTGCATGGCAGCCCCCTTGGGACTATTAAGTGCCCGACGGGCCGGCTGGTTCCCACAGATACTGTAAATCTGTCACACGGGCAGGGAACAGTATCTGCTTATATTATTGTACATGCTATAACGGCGGGCGTCCCGCTGGGACTCGTCTAACTACATGATTGGCGCAATTGATTGATTGGATAGACTAGCCTTGCTCGCACATAGTAAGAACTGAGGAATCCCTAATTGCATAATTCTAGGATAACTTGGAACTCACAATAGCAAGCCGTAGTAGTTGATTGGCCGTTCAAGATAATTTGTTTGTGTACTGTACCTACTATGTTGCCTAACTGAGATGATCAGAATGTCAGGACATGACGGGCTAACTTCTGTCCTTGTTTGGTTGGGAGGTTGGTTCGAAGTGTCGTATGTTATGTGAATCCTAGTGAAAAGCAGAGATCTATTGCTATATTCTCTTACTTACTGGTTTAGTCCTTCATATCGTCCTTCCTTGTGGTACTTGCTATTAGAGGTCTAACCTCTCTGGTTTTGCATGGCCAGATTTAGAGCCGGTCCCCGAGGATCCAACTTACTTCTACCTCCAAGATGGTCAATACTAGAGGGATGATCGCAGGAGGACTCGAGTGGGTTTCCTTACTTCACCGCTCGTTTTGTCATCTACTTTATACTTAGCCGTTTGGCATCGACATGTTAGTCGGATTGTCTTGCTCTTACTTTTGCATAATTGTAACTAAAAGTCAGACTGCAGCTGACAACAATTGTGTATATTTTGCTATACCATCTGGCTATGTTTTATAAAGCCAGATCTCCAGAACATTTTGACTGAGCGTTTGGGACGCCTTACTGCTTCATCTTACATGTTCTTTATTACTGTTTCTTATTTGAATGATTGAGACAATAGATGTGAAATGACCATAGTAAGACTTTCATGTAGTATGCACCCCCTCGTCTGGTTAGACAGCATTGATCGTATTATACGGTATTCATCTACCCGTAATACGTAGCTGGCTGAGTCATTCCCCCGCTCTCCAGTATTCTGGTTCTAGGACGTGACAAGGTTTTAGTGGTTGCCCATGCAGGTCTGATTTTAGACTTGTGGGGTGTTTCGATTTATAGGATGTCTCAATCACATGTGTTCCCCCTTGATCTCATGATTTATTATTCTCAACCCTTGCTTGACATTCCGGTATCCTTTGACTTTATTGATCCTTCATATCCGGTTGTTTGATTGTTCTCTTGTCCCTTTTCTTAGGGGTACTTCGACCGCATCGGTCAGAGCTGGACGGCAACAACAACAGCAAGAGCAACATGGACAACCTGACCTGGTTGGTCAGCAACACGGGCCAGTACTAACTCAAGAGACTACCCAGGAAGAAGTGATAGTGGAACCAGCAGCTGGATCGCAGTATCCGGACATTCCACCACCACCCACAGTTCCACCTACCCAAGTGGACACACCAGCCCTTCTGGAGATCATAAGAGGAATGATGGCTACTCAGCAACATCAGATGTTGGCCCAGCAGCGCATACACACTCAGCTACAAGAGCAGAATGTGTTGCTCAACCAAGGATTGCAGACGGCTTTGGAAAGAGGAGCGAGGACTGATTCAGGAGCATCAACCAGGTTTTGCAAGTACAACCCCCGCCGTTTTGAGGGCACGGAGGATGCCATATCAGCAGATGCATGGCTTAAGGATATGGAGGCTATTCAGACAGCAGCTAAGGTACCAGCAGAAGAACGTGTGGATCTGGTGAAGTTATTACTTCAGGATCTCGCACGTGATTGGTAGGAATCAGAGGAAGTGGGCATTAGACGTCCTGTGGCTTGGGACGATTTCACAGCAAGATTCAAGACCAAGTACTATGGAGTTGTGGCACGATTTGAGCTACAACAGAAGTTTATCAGCCTCAGGCAGGTCGGCAAGACTGTAGATACTTATGCAGCAGAGTTCTGCAGATTGAGTAGATTCGCCCCAGAGATGGTAGCAACAGAGAGCCAGAGGGCTATGAGGTTTCATCAAGGATTTCATCTTGAGCTCTTGCAATTGATAGAGGGGCACAACTACCAGACTTTTGATGAGATATTGACGGCGACTCGAAGGCATGAACTCACCATTCAGAGGCTTGCGACAAGGACTGGGGGTCAGAAGAGATCCCACAGTCAGATAGAAGGAGGAGGGGGAGCAGCGCCCCGAACAACAGCACCATCCACTGGCATTCGTATCCACGATGTGGCGATACGAGGACCAGCACCACCCAGGCAGCAGCAGCAACAACAACAGAGGAAGAACCAGCAACCCCCGACGGGCTGTACTTATTGTGGAAAGATAGGACACACTAGAGATATGTGTCGGACATTGAATGGACTGTGTCTGATATGTGGAAATCCAGACCATCGGGTTACCACATGTCCCATGAATTCGAGGACAGGAGGACCAGGGCAGCAGTTTCCTGTTCTGCCAGCACCAGGGGCAGGCCAGTATCGAGGACCAGCAGTGGCAGTAAGGCCGTTGGCACAGCGTCCGTTAGTACCACAGGCTCAGATGTTTCGGTAGCAGGGACCGCCGATGCAGCAACACCAGCATAGACCACCACAGCATCATCAAGGAAGGGGCCAGCAACAACATCAGGCTAGGTTGCAGCATGGAAACCAGCAAGGAGGTCGAGGGCAAGCGTTCACTTTGTCCTTGGAGGAGGCATTGGCATCGGGAGATGTTGTGGCAGGTAAAATTCTCGTCGCCTCATATCTCGCAGTAGCATTGTTTGATTCGGGAGCATCCCATTCATTTATATCTGCACAATTTGCGACACGACTAGGAATGGAGTTCGAGGCATTGCCAGGGAGGTTGAACATACTCACTGGTAATGGGCTCGTAAGAGTTAGTAGAGTTATTCTAGCGTGTAGCGTTGTAGTTTGCGGGCATTCCTTACCCGCCCGGTTGATAGAATTTCCTGTCGGAAATTTCGACGTTATCTTAGGCATGGACTGGCTGAAAGACAGTCATGCGACAATAGATTGTCGTAGAGGGAGTGTATCTTTTGATATTCCAAGCATGGAGCGGTTCATCTTAGTCAGATCAGAGGCAACTCAGTAAGAGCATGGAGTAGTAGCGGCGATGGAAGAAGTTCAGATTCCGAAGGTAGTTGAAGAATTTTTAGACATATTTTCTTAAGAACTTCCAGGTCTACCACCAGTTAGAGATATTGAGTTCAGTATAGAATTGGCACCAGGAACCAAACCAATATCAGATCGAGTTTACAGAATGGCGGATTCAGAGCAGGCCAAGGTATATCAACATATAGAGGAATTGAAGGAGAAGAAGTTCATCCAAGCTAGCGTATCACCGTAGGCAGCACCAGTGGTACTTGTGGGGAAGAAGGATGGGTCATCCAGATTATGTATTGACTACAGGAAGCTTAACACGGCAACAGTGAAGAACAAGTACCCACTACCCAGGATCGACGACTTATTTGATCAGTTGAGCAAAGCTAGAATTTTCTCCAAGATAGATCTTCGTTCAGGGTACCATCAAGTGAGGGTTCGGAAGGAAGATATTCCCAAGACAGCATTCAGGTCGAAGTATGGGCATTATGAGTTCTTAGTAATGCCGTTTGGTTTGACCAATACTCCAGCTATATTCATGGATTTGATGAATCGTATCTTTATGCCTTACTTAGACCAGTTTGTCGTTGTGTTTCTTGACAACATTCTCATATACTCTGCTAGTGAAGAGGAGCATGAAGACCACCTCAGGAAAGTGTTACAGGTTCTGAGAGAGAACCAGTTGTATGCCAAGCTCAGCAAGTGTGAGTTTTGGTCGGATCATATTTCATTTTTGGGTCATATCATATCAGGAGCTGGAGTAGCAGTAGATCCCAAGAAGGTAGAAGCAGTAGAGAGTTGGCCAGTACCCAAGACCGTAGCAGATGTGCGGAGTTTTTTGGGATTGGCAGGATATTACAGAAGGTTTGTGTCAGACTTTGCAAGGCTTTCAGCACCCATGACCCGCTTGACCCGGAAGGATGTGCCATTTGATTGGTCGGCAGAATGTCAGGCATCATTTGAGACTTTGAAGCAGAAGTTGATATCAGCACCTATTCTTACATTACCAGTTGGACCCGGAGGTTTTACAGTATATTGTGATGCGTCAGGTAAAGGACTTGGATGTGTCTTATGCAACATGGGAAGGTGATAGCGTATGCATCTAGGCAGCTTCGGGACCACGAGAAGAATTACCCAACTCATGATTTAGAGTTAGCGGCAGTAGTGTTTGCTCTGAAGCTATGGAGGCATTACTTATATGGTGACCGAGTGAAGATGTACACAGATCATAAAAGTCTGAAGTACATCTTTACTCAGAAGGAGCTTAACATGAGGCAGAAAAGATGGCTGGAGTTGATCAAGGATTATGATGTGGAGCTTTAGTATCATCCAGGCAAGGCTAATGTAGTGGCAGACGCTCTTAGCAGGAGAGGCGGCACATTTATGTTGACAACGCAGAGACATATCTTAGAAGACCTTCAGGAGATGGGCATCGAAGTTATACTTCCTAGTGATGTAGGAGTTCTAACAAGTCTGCAAGTTCAATCCGACTTGGTAGACAGGATCAAGATAGCTCAGGCACAAGATCCAAGGATTCAGAAGCTTAGGGCAGAATGTGAGTCAGGACTCATGAAGGAGATGAGAATTCATGAAGATGGTACACTTAGGTTTGGATTACGTCTATGTGTGCCTAGTGGAGATATCAGACAGGAGGTTATGGCAGAAGCTCACAGTTCTCAGTATTCTATTCACCCTGGAGGGACCAAGATGTACCAAGATATCAAGCAGCATTTCTGGTGGAACGGGATGAAGAGGGAGATCGCTAGATTTGTTTCCCGTTGCTTGGTATGTCAGCAAGTAAAGGCAGAACAACAGAGGCCAGCTGGGTTATTGCAACCGCTTCCTATTCTGGAATGGAAATGGGAGCATATTATAATAGATTTTGTGACCGGTTTACCGAGATCACCAAGTGGTAAGGATGCTATTTGGGTAATAGTGGACTGACTTACGAAGGTAGCACATTTTCTTCCTTTCAGAGTAGGGCAATCTACAGAAAAGTTGGCAGAATTGTATATGCAACAGATAGTCAGGCAGCATGGAGTCCCTGTCAGTATTGTGTCGGATCGAGATACCCGCTTTACATCACATTTCTGGAAGAGTTTACATCATGGTCTGGGTACCAAGTTAAGGTTTAGCACGGCTTACCATCCGCAGACGGATGGGCAATCAGAAAGGATGATTCAGACTTTAGAAGACATGTTGCGAGCTTGTACTCTAGATTTTGGAGGGTCTTGGAAAAGTCACCTGCACTTGGTCGAGTTCTCATACAACAACAGTTATCGAGCCAGTATCCAGATGGCGCCGTTTGAAGCATTATATGGTAAGAAGTGCCAGTCACCCCTTGCATGGGATGATATCGGAGAGAGGAAAATGTTAGGCCCAGAAATGATTGTTCAGACGGTTGAAGTAGTTAAAGGAATTAGAGAGCGACTTCGTGTTGCGCAGGATCGGCATCGTCATTGGGCGGACCAGCATCGTAGGCCGTTAGAGTTCTCTGTTGGGGACCACATATTCTTGCGGATCTCACCTACTCGTGGGGTCATTAGATTTGGCGTTCGCGAGAAATTGAGTCCGCGGTACGTGGGCCCATTTGTTATCCTTGATCGGATAGGCGATGTAGCTTATCGTTTATCCCTCTCGCCTTCGTTACGAGAGGTGCATGATGTGTTTCATGTATCTCAATTACGTAGGTATATATCGGACCCAAGCCATGTCCTCGATCACTCTGAGCTGGTTGTTGGTACCAACCTGTCTTACGAGGAACAGCCTGTGTCCATTTTGGACCGAAGAGAGAAGATACTCAAGAACCGAACAATTAGTCTTGTCCGTGTTGCTTGGGGTCATCACTCCTTGGGAGAGTCAACGTGGGAACGTGAGGATGATATCCGATCACGGTATCCACACCTGTTTGACTCACAAGGTATATCTCTTTTGTATACCTTGATTGTCTTGATTCTTCATGCTTATCACCTTATGGGTAGAATTGCTTGATATCGTAGATTGATGAATTTACATATATAGTACTTGCTTTTGATATGGTAAAATGATTGCTTGCTCACTAAAATTGCTTGTATTAGTTTAGCTCCGATATTTCTACCAGCTTGGATTTGAAATTCCGAGGACGGAATTTTTCTAAGGTGGGTAGAGATGTCACTCCCCGTTCCCGGAATGCGTATTTTATACATGTACAATTCATGTATAATTATTTAGTATTTATCATGTATTATTCTGTATTTAAATTCCCATAATTTCATGTTAATTATCTGCACTTTAATTTTCATGTTAATTAATTTTCCTACAATTTTAATTGTCTGCATTTTATTTCCTACAATCTATTTCTGTATTTTATTTCCCGCTTTTAATCCTCTGCTTGCTTTCGGGTTGGCTTTGGCCGAACCCCAACGAACCCGGCCCATTAGCTCCCACCTACCATCCCCTTTGCTATTTAAAGCTCCCCTCTCCATTCACTCTCCTCATAACTTCATTCTCACCATTACTTCTTCTTCTTCCTCCCATTACTCTCCACCACCTTCCAGCAGCAGGAGAAGGCAAGTGCAAACTTGCTTCTCAATCATCCATTTTTATGGTTCACTTGCCTTCTTCTTGTGATTCCAAGAGAGATTAGTTCTTAGCATTTTTGATTTCTATGGCTTATTTTCTCTAGATCTAAGTTGTAGTATTTCGGCTGCTCATGGGTTTTAAATCCACCAATTTAGCGTGTTTTCGGATCAGAGAGTTCATGTGGTAGAACTGCTCATTTGTCACGCACACGTCTCTACGTGTTTGCGTGTATATCTCAGTCACGCTCGCGTTTGCGTGCGTGTATTTCTCAGTCACGCTCGCGTTTGCGCGCGTGTATTTTCAGTCACGCACACATCCATGAGCGTGCGTGTATTTTCAGACACGCACACATCCAGGAGCGTGCGTGTATTTTCAGTCACGCACACGTCTCTGCGTGTCTGCGTGTATTTTCAGTCACGCACACGTCTCTGCGTGTCTGCGTATATTTTCAGTCACGCACACATCCAGGAGTGTGCGTGTATTTTCAGTCACGCACACGTCTCTGCGTGTCTGCGTGTATTTTCAGTCACGCACACGTCTCTGCGTGTCTGCGTGTATTTTCAGTCACGCTCACGTTCTCATGAGCGTGCGTGTATTTTCAGTCACGCACACATCCATGAGCGTGCGTGTATTTTCAGTCACGCACATGTCTCTGCGTGTCTGCGTGTATTTTCAGTCACGCTCACGTTCTCATGAGCGTGCATGTATTTTCAGTCACACACACACCCATGAGTGCATGTATTTTTAGTCACGCACACGTCCACGAGTGCGTGCATGGATTTCTTATCATTTCCCACACTCACACTGTGCATGCCAACATGAACCATTTTCACGCTCACTCTGACTAGACTTGTTGGCGTGACTTTTGGCCTTAGCTTAGACTTGCTGGCGTGACTTTTAACCAGGGTGTTTCTATTTGCTTTGTAACTTATTCATTTAATGATGGCATGATGATTCTTCTATCATATCCTTACGCCTTTTGGCGTGAACTTGATAAAATCATGACATGTTAATATTGTAAATATGGATTGTTGTGTAGAATGTGTCATGTGTCTTGATTAATCCATGGATACCCAGATTGATTGGAACTTAACTCTGAGGAGTTACAGACTCGACCCCATGTAATACTAATTGACTTCTATGCCTTGATACCATTGATAATAATGGTTATCTTGACTATAATTGATCATGTGTTCCTAGTTGGAACTAAGAGACTGGCTAGTCGTCTTATTGAATTGAATGAATGAGACACGTTCATGTAATGAACTATTGTACTCGATTAGCCAATCCTGAATATTGGCATACAGGCACATGCAGGTTTCAAATTAATTATTTATCTATTTTACAAAACAACATGTGTACTTTATGGTCAAGGCATGATTACTCCGTGGTTAGACTTGATTGTTGCATTACGCTATGTAAAACCTACAACCTAGCCGCACGGGTATCGTTGTAGAGTTGCGCATATCGTACCCCGTACGAAAGTACTCATTTGAACGACCATGATCCACGGCATGGAACTTCACGCAACGTAGAGACTATTAAGTTAAATAAAATAATGATGGCATGGAGAGAATGGATTCCCGAGTTCTTGCATGGCAGCCCCCTTGGGACTATTAAGTGCCCGACGGGCCGACTGGTTCCCACAGATACTGTAAATCTGTCACACGGGCAGGGAACAGTATCTGCTTATATTATTGTATATGCTATAACGGCAGGCGTCCCGCTGGGACTCGTCTAACTACATGATTGGCGTAATTGATTGATTGGATAGACTAGCCTTGCTCGCACATAGTAAGAACTGAGGAATCCCTAATTGCATAATTCCAGGATAACTTGGGACTCACAATAGCAAGCCGTAGTAGTTGATTGGCCGTTCAAGATGATTTGTTTGTGTACTGTACCTACTCTGTTGCCTAACTGAGATGATCAGAATGTCAGGACATGACGGGCTAACTTCTGTCCTTGTTTGGTTGGGAGGTTGGTTCGAAGTGTCGTATGTTATGTGAATCCTAGTGGAAAGCAGAGATCTATTGCTATATTCTCTTACTTACTGGTTTAGTCCTTCATATCGTCCTTCCTTGTGGTACTTGCTATTAGAGGTCTAACCACTCTGGTTTTGTATGGCCAAATTTAGAGCCGGTCCCCGAGGATCCAACTTACTTCTACCTCCAAGATGGTCAATACTAGAGGAATGATCGCAGGAGGACTCGAGTGGGTTTCCTTACTTCACCGCTCGTTTTGTCATCTACTTTATACTTAGCCGTTTGGCATCGACATGTTAGTCGGATTGTCTTGCTCTTACTTTTGAATAATTGTAACTAAAAGTCAGACTGCAGCTGACAACAATTGTGTATATTTTGCTATACCATCTGGCTATGTTTTGTAAAGCCAGATCTCCAGAACATTTTGACTGAGCGTTTGGGACGCCTTACTGCTTCATCTTACATGTTCTTTATTACTGTTTCTTATTTGAATGATTGAGACAATAGATGTGAAATGACCATAGTAAGACTTTCATGTAGTATGCACCCCCTCGTCTGGTTAGACAGCATTGATCGTATTATACGGTATTCATCTACCCGTAATACGTAGCTGGCTGAGTCATTCCCCCGCTCTCCAGTATTCTGGTTCTGGGGCGTGACAGTACTTGGGAGCGTTGCGCTTTGTCACGCCTCGATCCCGGAGGATCAAAAACTAGCCACTGGGCATGATGTAGTACAAGTCTAGATTGTACTTATACAAGGCAAAATTATTACAGTTCCTGGTAATTCTCAGAAAACAACGACACCACAGCAAAACCAAGAAAATAAATTAAAGTCACAACAAGATATAAAAAAATATGTCTCTTATAGATAATTGTAATAGATTACAAGACTTACAGCAGAATACATAGTTTACAACAGATTATATCGACTTTTGAATAACCAACTATATTACTTACCATTTAGGATTACAACCAAACATGCCGACTTGGATTACAATGAAGTTGCCTACTTGGCTTACAATCTTACTGGTACAACTGAGTAACACTATTCCATAAATTATGTCCCGTATAGCAGAAGACATCGTCTTACGAGAAGAGCTTCTGCACACCCATCCGAATCATCGATGCCAATCATTGATCAAATGATTTTCCCTATGCATGAGCACCTGTAATGATGCCTACAAACGTGGTTCAGTACATTGTCGTGTACTAGAGAGCAGTGCTGGCCCAACTCACCTAAGAAGACAACACTAAATAATCATGTGATAGAAACAATATTAATGTGGTCTTTCTCGTTGCCTTAGGGTCAATTCCAGTTTATATCCAACAAACTTAAAGCATGTAATTCTCATAGCAGCATAATGTAAAATATATGTGTTATCACCCTTTTGGTGATTCTTACTACGGTCATGTAACCATACATGTACATTTATAATACTTACTTTGTGTAATGCCCAGTCCCAAAATAAGTAGGACTAGGTACGTAGACATGCCAGCCGTATAATAAATATACGTAAGCTATAAAATACAGTAAACCATGATAGCTAATCTCATCCACAAAAAAGAATAATGATATCATAAATCAACTATGAATTGTCTTTCATACAAGTCGTTGGGCTGAGACAAATCCACTACCAACCATTTTAAATGAGAAGAAAATACAAGAAATAAATTTTATAAAGAAGTAACAAGACGACCCAAGAGCAATCCTCTTCGAAAGAATGAAGAAGATCACGGCCGTGGCTAGAACACCCGTGGAAAGTCACAAATACACACCTGAAGAATTCACCAGGTCCTCAAAGGGACGTAACAAGATACAAGAAACAACATGCCATATAAACTGAATAAATACTGCTCAATAATAAGTCAGTCGGATGATAACATGGTCCAATATAGTATTCGGACCACAACAAGGTTCAGTACCTTCTCATTGAAGCAGTGAACCACACCTATAACCAAGCAAGGACAAGGTGTGGCAAACTAGTCCGTGACAAGTTACAGTTCCAAGCCGTGATCCAACAGATAAGGTCACCTAACCACTCTAGGTGTAATGCAATCGAGAATAGTGCATGGTCGCATAACCTCCAAGTTAAGTCAAGATAAATAGTACCTCAGTAGCGAGTCTAAATACTATATACCATTCCTCAATATCGAGCGAGTCTATAGCATATAGTCTACCTATCGTTCCTCAGTAGCGAGCGAGTCTACGATAGACAGGGAGGAGGTCAACGCCCAGTTGTATTCTCCCCATCCAATGTTCTAACTCTAATAACTACCTGTTTTCTATCATGCAATCCTATTTAGTAGTTATAGCCTAACGAACGTCCTTACGTATCGGTGGCCAGTCGACCACACAAGTACGAGACCTATATATAACTCATGACTCGTGTATCACATGTGTCAAGGCCAATGGATGGAACACAATTAGAGGTGGTCTCTTAAATCTAGGTTCAATGTATATAAGAATAATAAGTAACATGAAATAGAACTAAACACCATAATTGTATCTAATTATGCCAATGTAGCACAGTTTATTTTGCAAAAAATAGATAACTAATAATTAAATGCATGTAATATGAGCTAAAATAAATATACAGCAAATGGCAAGGTATCTTGCCTGGTGATGGTGTAGAGAATAGAAGGTCCAGTCACTCAGATCGCCTAAATCTGACGCAAGGCAAAGTCAGATCTCGCAAACACCCTCGGATGCTGAAATAAACATCACGAATATTTTTGGTATAAAATATGTCTTAAAATACCTACCCAAAAGTCCAATTCTGGACACAGGGGTGAAATCAAAATTTTAGGCCAAAATGATGTCCGCCGTTGGACCTATTTTGCACCGAAAAATGTGACAGTACCTACGGTCTCTAAAGTCAACTACATGTATACGGGTCCGATTTGACGATATGAACCCAACCGTATATCCAAATTTGGATTCCTGTGGGCCGTGCACAAATTTGCTCGTTGGATCGGGTCACGGGCCAACCAAAATAGCGTTCCGGTCGACCTTCTCAAAATCGGACCAAACTTGGCATACAAGACCAGAAAAATACCAGGTCCTGATGGAGAAAATTTTGTCTCGAGATGATAAATGTGCACAAAGTTATGGGCTAGTTTGCAAAGTGGTCGATACGGGGTATCTCGACCGATACACTTCGATTTCGTCGCGCACGCGCAACGAAATCGAGTTTCGTCGAATCCCACTCGTCGACAACATCCATACGCGTCTTTCGATGCTCATGGGTTGCGACCACGTCGCCCGGTTTGTCGGGGCGCACGTCGTATCAAGAAATTTTCAAAAAATTTCTGTTTTAAAAAGTTATTTTTCCTGATTTTTGAAATCAATTTGCTTATTATGCATTTGATGAAATCAATAAGTAAAAGAAAGGTTTTATTCTCGTATAGGTTGTCTATGAAATTGTTCACTTGGATTTTGAAATTGTCCAAAATCCTGCTGGGAATTCGCCTTCAAATCTTGGTTTCGAAACCAGTTTTTGATCTTCTAATTTTGTGATTTTTCTTGATATTTTGAAAATTTTCATGAACAATCCAAGGGAAACTAAAATGATCTATTTGAAGGATTTTCTAGGGGTTCAACTAGGCTTCTCTCTGAATTTTTTGGATGGTAAAACGATCGAGCACGCATGGAGAAAGAAGATAGAGAAGAAGGGTACCTGAGCGCTTACTGCTGCAGTTGCTACTGTCCGCTGTTGTCGCTGTTTCGGCGTTCGGTCGATGACGGCGGTGGTGTAGGGAGGTCAGGCAGTCGTGGGTGATCGCAGGGGGTTGTGCTCAAGAGAATTGTGGAGATCGACAAGTTTTTCTAGGTGGATGTCGGTTTAAGGAGAAAAAATATGTATGATAGAAGTTAACTGTATACAGATATACTCGAGTTTTAAATCAGATTTCTCTTTGAATTTGGTTAATATTTGAATGAGGATTTAGAGAAATCTTTGAGAGAATGTGATAGGGAATTTGTTGGATTTTATCGGCTTAAATTCGGTGGGAATTATTGAGTTTGAGGAGTGCGGTCGAAGAAAGAACAGAATTTGTTCTGTTCTTGGGGCTCTCGGGCTCAATAGATGATGAACAATGCTAGTCACTGTTCATCAGTTTATATATATATATATTAAAAAACCCTTGTATATTAAAAATTCCCAAACAACAAAAATAAATAAATAAATAAATGTATCATAGTATTCCAGAAATTTTATAAAACTACAATAAAAAATTTATTTATAAAAGAAAACATATATTCATAATATTTATTAACTCACTATCATCATATAATAAAACTCTATGTCTATAACTTTATACTTTAACTACACAATAAATAAATAAAACTAACTCCATATATATATATATATATATATATATATATATATATATATATATATATATATATATATATATATATATATATATATATATATATATCAAAAATAAGAAAATAACCCTAGAATATTTGTAATCCTTGTTCCTAAAATTATATTTAGTAAAAATCTCATACTTAATAGTACTTAATCAAAAATAAAAATAAAAAATTCAATAATTCAAAATAATAAAATATGACCAATCTTATTTAATAAAAATGATTAAATTATATTAAAAAAATATTAGATTTTTAGGGGGTTTACACTTTACCTGCATAAGACATTGTTAGGAACAATATCATATTTATCATATCCGTCACCATTCATGTGATTCTTACTAACAGCCGACAATCTTTGTATATGATTAATAACTTACTCTGCTTGCATAAAACATCATTAACATGCGACCTGTCTATATGCGGGCCACTGACTATACGTCATCTCGGACTTGTGGTTATACGGTTCCCCTTCAGGGGCGGGTAGCTAGCCTAGTCCGGAAGGTTTCCGAATCACCGTGCTACTACTTCTATACTGTGCTACTACTTCAGTATTATGTTCCTCCTTGGACGATTTTGGTTCCGTGGCCTCGGAGTACCGTTCGAGGAACTATATATTGTCGACAAGTTGTCCATGATCATGCAAATATATGCAACTTAGCCATAAAAAAACATATAATGCACGATAACGAAAATTAAGTAAATAAGCCAACATTCTCATTCGTATTGTCATATATGCCTTGAGCCGATGCTCGCATTACCATCTGCCCAATCTAGGGTCGTAGTGTAATCAATATTCTACAACAATACCTGTTAATAGAATGTGATTACTCAATATCTTTTCCACATCTTTGATACCGTACATTCTTTCAGGTCATAACTCAAACATACTCACTGTCCAGTTCTCAGGTCTTATTATCTGTGTTGCCATCTATTCATTGAGCTGATGCTCGATATACTCATCGCCCAAGTATTTGGAGCTTTTGCTTTACCTGTCATGTATTTCATTGCAACAACATGCAAGCACACAATTCATACAATAATTCGCAACAATTTTCGGTCATGTGATTAATTATCTTTCATTATCTTTCTGGGTTCCTTGCAAGATGTTGTTTAGCAACTCAATAAGTAAACATAGCATAAAGTCCTTTTATTAAGCGTGAAGCTAAAGGATCTTCGAAGGACTCACACTACTCAAATTTTTAAGATGGTTTCTGCCACGATCGCATAGCCTTCCGAGCGATCCTTCCGTATATTCCCAAGTCTGACAAAGCTTCATCGAACCAACCACCCATTATAGTGCACCGTACGGGTCAGGGCACTACACAATATACCACTCAAAAAAAGTTTCGTCCTTGAAACTTAAATAAAACTCGTCTCCATAACTTTAACTGAATTTATGAAACTTTCTATTTACAACTTGCACTATTTAACATTTCTTTGCAATATCACAGTTGATTTCAAATGATATACCATCTCGCCACATGATTCCAATTTGATTCACAATAGTTTACCATCCTTGTTCTTTCCTCCAACACTCGTGTAATTTCTTAGCACATGATATTCCTCCCCTGTGGCTTCGTTTAAATTCAGCATACCACTTAGTTTGGATCATACACATATTTTAGGCGTCACAGAAATATATGCATTTCGACCAAGTTCAGTGATAGAGAAAGCGAACGAGCTACATGTATAACTTATTCTCGAATGTTAGCAATTCCTCTTGAGAAACTCGTGTAGTCTAACTCATTTATTCAATCCCCAACCAACTAATAATGCAATGAATGTTACCAATTCCAACTCGAGTAATTTCCTACGACCGATCCAAAATTCCTAAAGTATTCTGACTTAGTTATATCAAGTTTTTCAACGAATCTGGAGTTCTCTTTCAAGTCCATTGTCATTCATACCACCAAAAATTTGATAAAAGGCAATAACCAAATTTCATTTCGATACCATGATTCTCATCGATCAAATTATGTACCCATTATCGTTCACATCCATACACTTTATTTGCAACCCGTAAATTTTTCGATTATGATTCATCTTCTAAGTTGTACCATCTTTTGACTCTCGTAAAATCTCTCGATGTACTCAAAATTTTCTCGTATTGATTAAGCCAACATATTATCACCTCGCATATGCAACTCTCATTTCCAGCAGCATTAATTCTGAGGGTCATTTCAAAATTGCATTCGCTCTCGTCAATTTTGACTACATGCACTACCCCATCCCGTATTACACTTTTTTCTTAATTCTAATCTGATTATCCATCGATGAAATTATTCTGACTGCCTCAAGGCAACTACAATCAATTTGCACAGCTTAATATGATTCGATCGACCAATCAATTCAAACAAATTTTGACTTCCAAATAAAGGCAACCAAGTTCCGAAACCAATACGATCCGTCATTCCATCAAATGTTGTAATATCAAAAGTTTCAATCTCTATTCTATTTAGAAGTTTATTTTACGACATATTTCATTCATTCCGACTATACCCACGCAACATCAATAAGGACATCCTAATTGGATCTCCAACAAATAACTTAGTCTTCGGTCAAGTCTCTACGGTCAGCTATTCTAAGCTAAACCTGACATACAACTAACTTATCTGAGATGGATAACTAATAGGGACATACTTATCTCTTATCTTAGAGACAACAAAATTTTATCATAAGGACTCTATCTTATCTCAGGGACAATATATGATCCGATCAATCTAAGGGACACGGGATGCTACTCCAATCTCATGAACTTATTCTCACATTCTAACAACTAACAACTGAAATATCATCGTCGACCAATCTAAAACTTAGGCAACCAACTGACACTCTAGGGTCAAGTCTATCTACTCGTACCCATCCTCAGGTTATATCCAACGAAGTTATTCTAGACTTACCCACAATCGACAAAATCTATCCAAAAATTCTTCTGGGTCAATCTCGAAGCCGTCATATAAAACTTTATCAATCGAACACTCAAATCTTCAGTTTTTACTTACATAGACGGAGCATCTCCTGCTTGATCCGAATTGTATTATCATATTGTACTCAAATTGTGTCTTTTCAATCGGTCAACTATTTCAAGTCATAATCCAACATCGCTACTTCAATGGTTTGTCATTTATGATCTCTTTGCTTCGGTCTCTTCGCAACTTATATTCAATTTCCAGATTTTAGATCATTTGTACGGTCTGTACTCTTTAATCAATAAATAAGGCAACTGTATAATCATATTTCTTCTGAAAGTATGCTTTATGAATTTCTATTAGCACCAAACACGGTCATCTCCTAGCAATTCACGTTAACCATCAATATTTATTTTGCATCATCTCCTTGTTATTCCATATTCGTGTACCTATCCAATCACTATGACACTAATCATCTAGCATCCACATATCAGTTATCTTAGTAGATATGACATA
The DNA here is from genome assembly GCA_029216955.1 of Iris pallida. Lineage (NCBI taxonomy): Eukaryota > Viridiplantae > Streptophyta > Magnoliopsida > Asparagales > Iridaceae > Iris > Iris pallida. The sequence continues at coordinate 75,278 of JANAVB010018448.1, read as the reverse complement.
ACTCATTCAGCTAAATTATAATCCAACAATTCTATATTCCACCCAACTTGTCATTTATGCGACAATATTATCCGCCAACAGGATCTATTACATATTGGTGCCCCTCAATATTTACTTGTATTCAACGATTAGGGTCTCATAAGGAACATCTACTCTTTCATGCGTTAAGGGCAATTGCTCATTCTCTATGCTTCAAAATAATCAAGGGTCATAACTTGTTAATTCGGAACAAGTCTAATTCTCTCAAGCACAACTGCACATATGCAAAGGCTATCTATTTCCTCAATTCTATTCTCTATCGTTGGGTTGTTGATGCAACTTTCTGCATCTTTTGAATCATTCACAACATATCAATAAGCTCCTAACATCACCATCAATTTGTCGATGTCCAACATGCAATTTCTTTACTCAATTCCAACATCATTCAATATTCGGTCTATATTTGTTCTCCAAAAATCTTTTGATAGCAATACCCCACCATCATTACCGAACCTGCAATCCTTTTACCCAACTGATTCAAGTCATCACTTGAATCTATAATTTGCATAATTCTCAACCAAGGCATTCATTTCATATTCTCAATTTCTTATTACCCAGCATAATGCTAACCATCAAAATCTCGCAACGAGTTATCCGAACTTAATTATCAACGGACATGCCTAGTCATCATGCAGCAATCGTAATTCAGCTACGACTCGATACTACCCCATACCTTATAGGTAAGGCATCACTATACTATGAGTAGGTCAAGGGACATCTTATCATTAAGAGGGTAGAGGCATATACCACTCAGAACTTAAGCCATTTCTGATACAATATTTCTCTTTCGCACCAAACCAACGTCTATAATGGACTATCTATCCCGTGGTGGCTTTGCTGACCACAAGTACCAACCCATCTAAAACATAACCAAGCTCGCACATAAGCCAACTCAAAGTTTTTGTCGATTCCCATTCATTGAAGTCATGCATATTTCCTTTCCAACATACCATGCCATCACCCACTGCCGATTGCCACATAACAATCGACTTATATGAATCCCACACTTAAGGTACCAAGCACACATTACCAACTTACTATTGCATCATATTATTGTTATTTGTTTTGGTATCATTAAGAATTCAATAAAATACACATATTACAGTCCACATATTTAGACTTATTGTATGGAACATCCAGTGAGCGGCCAGGAGGATCAACGAATTTTCAGTCAAGAGGGCAGCTTAGAATAATTTGGAAGCAACAGTAAATAATCGCGGAAGCAACTTTGAGTAATCGGGGAAGCAACTTTGAGTAATCACGAAAGCAACTTTAAATCATCATAAGAGCAACTTTGATTTGAAACAAATTGAATAGGAATCCAAGGACGTACAGCCGTTCTTTGATACCATTCTGTCACGTTCCAATCCCGGAGGATCGAAAACTAGCCACTGGACGTAATGCCATACAAGTCTAGATTGCACTTGTACAAGGCAAAATCATTACAGTTGTAGCTCTATAAATCCATTTTTGTATATTTTGAACTTTTTCCTGAATTTTCTATTTTAGAAAATTATTAGATTTTATAAAAGCCGGTTTTGGATGATAGGTTCAACTTATAAGAAAGCTAAATTTTGTTTTCAATTAGTATTATTAATCCTGAGTAATATTTCAGTTATCAATTCTATTTTTAGTTGAACTTAAAACTTGTTTTGATTAATTAAAGATCTAGTTGATTATTAGTAGTTAAATTATGCTTTGGATGTTATTTAGTAATTAATTTAAATTATTATGTTTTACAAATTTTAGTTGGTGCTGTCACTTTTACTTACTATTGAGTTTGTTTTATGTTTACTAAAAGGAGAGTGATTAGTTATGCTTATTATTAACTAATCCTAAAATTAGTTGGTATGTAACTAATTCAGTTATGAATCTATTATAAGTCTACTCTAACACCCCCAGATCTGTTACTATTTACCAGCATTACCATCCAATATTTATTATAAATAGTGTATAGTCCTTATTATTTTATTATACTTTCTGACACAACCCAATTCCTAACCCAAACACATCACAGTACACTCTTCCCCACTTCACTGTTCATAACTGCTGCGGCCGAGCACCACTGCCCGCCACCGGGGGACATCGCCGGAGTTCGTCATACCACCACTACCAGTCATCACCACATCATCTCGTATCCAGATCGGACACTGCTCACCACTATTGAAGCATCACCGATCGACCCAGCCATCGGGGTCCTCGTCGGAATTTGCCATCAGGCCAGCTCCCTTCGCCCGACGACTGAGATCTACATCGTCGACCGGATCGACTTCGCTCGATGCCTTCAAAATAGATCTGAGTCGACCTCGACTGCTCCACCACACCACAAGTCAGAGGAACTCATCACCGTCCCTGCTCGACTTTACTGGAGCAGACGAGTCGTCATCCCTTTGAAGACTGTCACATCGTCGGAGCCTTCTTGTCCTCGACAGATATTGCCATGGAGCTCAGATCCAGAGCTGCTTGGACCTCCGGCCATCACGAGCCTCTTCGCCAGATCTGCAGCGTAGACGACCAGCTCGTTCGTCGGAGGCCGTACCACCTCGAGCTCGCTATTCGAGCTATTCCTCGATCGCTGCAAGCGACTCCTCGAGACCCGAGCGTATTTTGAGACTCGAGACGTCTCCTTGTGGACCACGCCAGCTTGAAAACCGAGCGCCACTGAGGAAGCTTCGCCGTCGGCGTCTTCTCTTCTCACGCTTTGATGAGTCAACGCCGGATCCCGTCTCGGAGCACCATATCAGCTGCCTTGGAGCCACGTTGAGCCGAGCCGAAGTAATTTTTTATCTCGATCTTCTCCCCCTTTCTTCTTACTTTTAGAGTTTACAATTTGGGGCTAGGGTTCTTGTGTGTCGGACTGGAGTAAAAGAGAAGATGGAGTTTGGGTTTGGGGTGAGTGAGTGAATTGCTGTAGGGAAGAGGAGTAGTGAATTAGGGTTTCAGGTGGGATTTGGAGAAAAGCCTAGGGTTAGGGTTTCCTTGAAGCTGCTAAGGAAGCAGAAGAAGTTACCTTTAGGGTTAGGGTTTCTGTCAAGGGTGTTTGGGGAAGATGATGTGTGAGCGGCTACTGACAAGGGAAGAGGATTTCCAGGGTTAGGGTTTGTATGCTGGAAAGAAGAAGGTATTTTCTGTCGGCTGGGGCTGGAGTGAATAAAAAATAAGAATGAGGAGCGATCGAAACAAGGTTAAATATTAGACTCTTATTTGGGCTGGATTTGTAGAGAGGTTAGGTTTATGAGTTGGACTGTTGGGTTTAGTAAGGAAATTAGAAAGAATCAAGAGAGAATAAATTAGAGATAGCAGCAGTAGTATAGTGTGATCATGGGCTTTAAGTCTTTTACAAGAATTATTATGTAGCAACAATAGAAAATATAGGCTGAGCTGATTACCAGGTTGGGTTGGGCCTGACTGTTTGGTAAGGAATGAGGAATTAAATCTGCTGCCATAATATTTTGGGTCTAAGAGAGGAATTAGAAGTAGAATGCTGGGTTGGATTTTATTGTAACCAATTTTCTGTGTTATAATTCCGGATTAATTATTAGTAGTGTTACAGTATTATTTTTATATTAAATCATTTTCAATTATTGATTGGTCATATTTGGTGAAAAGCAAATTGGTAGGATTTGCTAATTAAATAACTTTCTTCTTATCTAGTAAATTGCTAGTATATGTACATGTAACTTACTTTGATTAGCATATTATTCTATGAAAACTATTAATGAGTAAATGGTTACTATATATATATATATATATATATATATATATATATATATATATATATATATATATATATATATATATATATATATATCCACAACGTCGTAGGACTGACGAAAAATGACCACGATCTGGGCTGGCGTAGGATAGAATGGGGTGCCCCGTGCATGAAAACTCAACGGCTAGGGCGCCACGTGGGCGGTCGAGGACCGGCACTATTCTACCATGGGTATAAACGACGGCTGACCACGCGGTCCATCGTGCGGTGCCCAATGGGCGTCGGGAAGACGTCATAAGGGCATCGTACGCATAAAACTGGTGGCTGGGCGGCATCGGCTGTCGTAGGCGTCGTAAAGACGTCGGGGGCGCCTTCAGCGTCATGGGCGAAGCGAGGCGTTTAGTTGCCAACGTCAAAAGACGTCGGCCGTCCCGTCAGGCTCTGGAGCGCGCGGGGTACACGAGGCTTACGTGTAGGGCGATGATGAAAATGCCAGTGTGGACAAGATTCACACGAAGAGTCCGAAGCGACATAACGATCGGCTAATAATCATGTGCGGGGAGACACACGATTTAACTGAACCCGCACATGCTGGTTTAAGAAAAAAGAATATATATATATATATATATATATATATATATATATATATATATATATATATATATATATATTTTTTTTTTTTTGGTGTCCGCGCATCCCCATCCACCCCGTGGCCACTGCCACCCAGCCGGGTGGATACGGGAGGGGGGGCTCGATCCCGGGTCTCCCTGCCGAGAGCCCCCCCTCGTACCACTAGCGCTACGAGCGCCGGACATATATATTATATATATATATATATATATATATATATATATATAGATATATATATATATATATATATATATATATATATATATATATATATATATATATATAATTAGTATTATTTTTGTAAAAGTTAGACTATATGGCATAATTTGATTCCAACCCTTTTTCCTAGTAATTATCAATGTAAGATGACTAGCTTGTTATTTATATATATATGAAATTAGTTATTAGTAGCTATAAGATAATTTAGCTAGTTAGCCATCTTAGCTAATTGTCATGATTTCAACCCTAACCAAATTGTACCAAATGCTAGGTGGACTTTCAGATTTATGCTCTACTACTCTCATTCTTCCAAAGCAAGGCAAGTACACCGACTTTAACTCTTTACTTTGTATTCCTGTCATACTTCATGTTCTCATATTGGATACGAGATTCACACGATTGTATTGTGCCTTGTTCATCATATTGTGTCTCATTGTTTTCTTGTGGGGATTGGAAGAAATATTGACTAGTGTGTGACCACACCCCTAGCTAGCTATTATGAATAGCCTAATTGTACACCTCACGTACGATTAAGCCGAACCTTATTGTGATATTGTGATATTGTGGTCCAGTCGGTCACACATTAGTTCAATATTTCAAATTCACATGTGCATTGATTTTCTTGTTTATATTGATTGACTTGTTCATTGTTACAGTTTTTGTACTTCAGTTTCATATTGCAGTTCTTGTACCATTGTTTCATATTATAGTTTAATCTATATTGTCATCCTTGTGTATTTCAGATTACATTATAGACTATTTTTTGTTCGGGTTGTGCTTTGCTCTTTTCTTGACAGGATACGTTGCAGGTGAGCTTGAGGCTATATTGAGCTGGATGTCATCGTTGGAGTTGCAGCATCTAGTTTATTTCTTCGATTGTTTAGATTTCACTTCTAGATATTGTATTGAGATTTCATCATTGTATATTTATTCTTTTACCGGATTTATCCCCGGATGATATTGTATAAAAATGATTTAGTGGATTATGGTGATCTTTTCTGGAACATTTATAGATGCTGTGGACACTACAAAAAAGTGTCTTTTTGGGACGCCAAAAATTCGTGTTAAAAAGTCGCTAAATCGTCATAAATTGTTATTTGGGACGAATTTTAGGATGGATTGTAACAGTGCTATTAGGGTGGCATGGCAAAAAGTTTTAGGACGGAAAAAACCATCCTAATTTGGTTTTAGGGTCGAAAATCCCAACCGTACCAAAAGAGTTTGAATTATTATATTGTAATGACGGTTTATTAAACTATCCCAAAATATAATTATTTATGACGAATAAAGCCCGTCCTAAAATTTTTGACTGCGTCACAAAAAAATATCGTTTATATTTAGGACAATTATATACCCGTCCCAAAAAGTGATAACAACTGTGCTAGTTTTCATGAAATTATTGTTTCCAATTTCCACCTATAAAACATACATTTTAAATACATAAATAACAAAAATCAGATGGTCATGACTATTGTCAAGCTCATCCTCAGACCTCCAGGAGTCGGAGCTCCCGTACAAACGAAAAAGCTTAACAATATTAGGCATTCTTTACCGTCATTTACAAAATAGAAAAGCATATTACATTAATTAGAAGACAACAAAATCTATATATAACTATAATGTTCAATTGGTAAACAATAAAAAAGCTTAACAATAAGCATCCTTTACCATCATTTACAAACTAAATCCAAAATACAGTACATGCACCCACACCATCACTTACAAAATGAACCCATCACCATCTCCACAATTACATACAAAATAAACCCAAAACATAAGCACTACACCATGTTTATGTATCATCTATTAAACATTCACAAAATTAACCCAAAATATTTTCCATCATAAGAGTCGTCGTCCATCATTTGTTAAGTAAATCCAAAATACTTTTGAAGGACCTGCAAATGAAAAGAAGTAATACTAGTATATTAGCCATTAGCTGCTAACTATACAAACCAAAATATAAAAGTCAGTCCAGTAAAGAAAGACAAGATAATAGTTCTAAACTGTGCAGACAAATTGTACAAACAATTTACAAAAACCAATGTAAAAGTTCCAAACTGTATAGACAATATACAACCCTACGTCGTACGTTATCCAGTATTGCTTACACTCACTTATGCTCCGTGAGCAACTTTATCTAATAAAGCCCTACTCAATCCAATCCTTCTGCAACAATTGACATTCCTGCAACCTACCTCATCACTAGCATTGCTCATTTATAGTTGTCGAGCATTATTTATCACTCCGACCATTATATTGCATAAAAAATGTCGTACATTCTTCAGTATTGCTTACACTCACTTATGCTCCATGAGTCCCAGTGGCCATAGCCCATTGGGAACGGTAGAGCACCCCGGCGTAGTGGCGCAGGTTCGAGCCCCCTTGGAGGCATGCCCCCAAGCACCATTAAGAAGTGGACACCCGAAAAAAAACTATGCTCCATGTACAACTTTGTCTAAAAAAGCCCTACTCGATCCAATCCTTTTGCAGCAATTGACCTCATCACTAGCACTGCATATTTTTATTTGTGTACTAATAAGTTCATGTAAAAGTGCTGGTTATCAATTCCTTATATACACCTTCACGTGGTGACTTAAACATTTTGTAAGTAAATTCAAAAAATAAATGAACATTTATGCCCTAATGCAATTTTATGTTATAACTGAAAGATACTCCTCAATTTGTTAATACATGTATATGTGCATTTTAAACTTATTGCTTCTATATTAGTGGAACCATGACATCATTTGTGGTAGTCAATAATTTTGCCACTAAAACAACACAATGATGTTCAGGAATGGCAGCGAACATAATCTAACAAATAAAGATAGGTGATATACTGAGGTAATAGATAGTGAAGTGAACCATACCAAGCCTCACGAAAGTAGAGCAGATATAGGAATAGCATTGCCCCCATCCGACTTTGAAAAACTGGAAGCTCTGACACAAGCCGTCGGAACACAGCTTCTCGTGATGTATATGTCTTAACTCTTAAAACTCTTTAAAAATCTGACGTAGATTCAATTGAATGACTTTCCAATTATTTGGTTATCCTCTGTTTCCATGTTATATCCATAGTATTAGTAAACTAAGCATAAGCAAAGGATACATGCTAGAAAGGACATTAATAATTCAGGCAGAGAATTAGTACCTCATCCTTTTGACCATCTTCAGATGCACCCTCTGAGTGATTGTTAAAAACACTCAAAGTTGCAACAATAGTCCTTTGTCTAGATCCGCATAAAAATAGTATGTCAACCATACTGTGAACTAATGCTCTACATAAACAAATTCGTGCTCATCAGTACATACCTAAACTCAAAAGATCCAACTATATAGCTACAAAAATATTAGAACAGGGATATAATTATAAAGAAATGAGTCTTGTAAAAAATACCACCTATTTTCACAAGTCTCAGTTCCTACTTTAGAAACCTACACTATGTACAAAACCCTGCCAACTATATGCACTTTGTATTGCAAAATTTCAAGCTTATAATTCTATGATTTTTTATGGTATTTAATCTGTACCATGTAAATAAGATTGCAAGATTGTCAACAAGAATATTTAACTAGCGAATGAAACCACACAATTACCACCAAGAAAGCAGATCACATGTTCTAAATTTCCCCAAATGTTCAATGGTATATTTCTAGGAAACAGAGTCTTACCTTTGGAGGATGATTTCCCCAAATGTTCAATGATATCTTTTCTAGGATACCCAGTTTTGCCACTTGGAGGTTGGTTATGCAGCCAGAATACAATGCTCAACTCATATAAATATTGTAATGACAATACATAAAAGCGTATAACTGCAGAGGCAATGCACATAAAGACAGAAAGATAAACTTGTAATTTTTATATATTTTTATATAAGCATGAGTATTTTGAAACAAAGAATCAAATTAAACACAAGTACTAAGAAGAATAAAAATTGATGCTCCGTATTAAACATGACTATGTTGAAGGATCAAATAAACAAATGAATAAACATACATGAATTAAAAAGTATGAGTGGTGATGGCCACATAGAAGTATATGGTGAAGTAGGATACATTAAGAAGATTAAGCTACTCAAAGTTTGTTAAAATTTTGTGACAATATATAACTAAGTAATTTGTCATGTAGTTATCACCATATATGTTAAAAGGTGATGATAAACATGGACAAGATAGGAGATGCAAATATGATTTCAGATCAACAAGTAACCTATAAGTATTTTTTGGTAAGACATTGTCGAAATGTAAAAGAAGAAAAATAAGGGTTCATTGGGCATTATATTCATATGAAGTTCTTGATTATGCGTGTTCAAGGCAGCGAAGAACTGGACATGCATAAACTGTAACAAAGTATTTCTAATGAATATGCAAAAATTGGCAATGTATTTACTTGGCAAAGTAACGCTCCAGGTTGTGCCACTGGGGATCTTTACAACGGTTACCAAACCGAACTACTTCTCCTGAAAATATTTTCAACTCTTCCCTCTTAAATTGTCAAAAGAAACAATGTTTTCTTAAGATGCACAGATAAAGCCTTCAAATAAAGATAATTCTAAGTTTGTAAGACTTGCCCCCTTACTCAAACTCATCAAAAAAGAAATAAACAATCTGAGTTGCATACAATCCACACAAAAACTTACAAGATTTGCAGCTCAACACACCTTTTGTCAGTAGCAGCAATTTTAAGTAAGTCATCCGTATCTTTACATATTAAAAGTTGAATGCCTTGTGAGTTGAGCACAACTTCCTTCAAATGCTTAATGTTTTTTGCTGAAAGTGACTGCGTAAGTTTGGCACCTTTTACTATTGTGTTGGCAACTTCGAAAGACAAAATTGAAATTTTGTTGCCTTTAGTGGCCACCCCAGCCTCAATCCCACTACCAAGGCTTAAACCTGTCATGCTACTACCATGTTTGTCCAATACATCCACTGCTTTACCAAGTCCAACAGTACCAGCTTTGCCCAATAATGAGCTCACATCCAAAATCTGTTACAAAATTAAAGCTACTAAGACTAAGCATAAGAGTCTAAGCCAACATACTCAATTAACAACATAAATGTTTAAGAAATAAATTAAAACTTAACGAAGTGTGTCCCATAGTATAAAGATGTAGTATTACTTGCTACAGTCTAAGACATAAAGATGCATGTAATAAAGCACTAGAAAGTTGCAAAAGAAACTACCTCCTGTAAAACCAAACTTATCAGAGATTCAAATCCTATCTACAAGACTAGCTCATGAACTTTGATAGAGGCCAAATTACCAAAAGTGCATTTTTTCCTAAATTCTTTCACAACTTTGATGAAGCTAATCAAGCATTTTTCTCCTTTAATATTATCTAAGAATCTCATCAAGGATTACTCTAGCTTTACCACCAACATCCATGTTTCTCCCACTATAGCAAATAAAGGTGCAACTGGAGCTGAAGTAATCAACTTGCTCAATCTTTATTACGTTGAATTACTTCTTACAGAAAGTCTGTTTTACTTCTAAATTAAGGGTATATATCTAAGTGGGTTAAACAAGCATTATTGAACTGTAACGAACTATTGCGGATAATAAATGATGAAGATGACTTCATGAATAAATTAGTGATTTGCTATGGTTGCTCAATCTTCGTATATGTATTGCTCCTACAACCCTACATCGTGTATGGTTGCGAAGGAAGTGAGGGGGAGGGAATAGAAAGGAAATTAAATGAAAAAATTCCCAGAGATTAGTATAGTAAAAGGAATTCCTGAACATGGTTGAAGAAGGGAAATAAAGACGTAGCATGAAAGAATTCCTTTTCCCATGCTCTTGTTTTCATTTTCTTCCTTTCATTTTCCTTACTTTCTACTGAACCAAACTCAACCGTAGGTTGCCTCTAGAACCCCTTTGATTATCTTGCCTGATACCAAGAGTTAGCTTCTATGGTTATTGGTTGCAGTCGGTCTCACCATACAATTAACAGTGTCAAACTACTTCTATGAACATGCTAACCCTACCAGTATTTTACAAGCAAGTGAACTCTTTTACCCGTGACCTCTTGGGCATCGATAAATTAACTTGAGTACTCCAAGATGAAAAGAAGTCAAACCATTGCAACATAAATCGAGTTTCATGGTTGAACTTGTAACTATGTTTCAAGAAATATTTTCATTATTGACCGACACCGATACTATATGTTCAATACATATACGATTTTGCATGCCCCGATTTGATACTAAACGATAAAGAGGTTGGGGTCTCTTTCCGAGTCAATTCGATATAGAAAATTGAACGAAAATGACCAAACAATAAGGGTGTAAAAGCCTATAGGTTGTAAAAGCATGTAAATAAAGAAACTTTATTTACCTTAGGTAAACCAATGGATGTCTATTATTTTATTCAATTTAATTACTAAAAAACAAGATTATGTAAAACAATCAACAAGGATGGCTATTATTTCATTCAATTTAATTACTAAGAAACAAAATTAGCCCAAATATAGAAAATTTTCTAAATTTTCAATGATTATTTGTTTTCCAATACGAAAAATCTAATACTCCGATCATAACCATTGATAATGCTGAACCCAATACTCATAGGAACTGTCCGATACCGATCCCGATGTCGAAATTACGAAGCTTGGTTTTAAGTCAATAAGGTTGGATACAAGATCAAGAGTTTCTAAAACCCAGTCGAGGTAGATATACACACGATAATTCAAGAGAAAATAACTACCGCCGATGCTACGACATAGGTTAGACTTGGCTACGTACTCGTATCCCAAAAGTGGAAGCGGGTTGTGACACACATAAACCATATTTTGAAGCTTTGGGATTGCATATTTTTGTCACACATTCTTTTCCTATAGCTACCAATGCAATTAGGTTATTCTACTGCAATTTTACTCTTATTGAAGATGACCATCGTGTTTCAAGCTATGTTGCCGGCAATGATATTCATTTCAATGATAAAGATCTAGCGACGATCCTACAAATTCTAAACGTAGGTAAGCCACTTACCGATATCAATGATTTTGAATTTTCCAACAACATGACTTTGACCAATTTCAAGAATCAAATATGTGCTCCTGATCCCGTCTGTCCCGACAAGCTTAAAGCCATAAACTTGAGTTTGTACATCTATGAGTTACATTGGATCATCTTTTCCACCATACTACCCAAGTCCACCTCAAAAGACGACGTAACCAATATTGAATTGTCTGCTATCTACCACATTCGTCATGAGATTTCTTTTTCTTTCCCTAAGGCTATTATTCGAATGATGGCTAGGTGTCGTAAGATGAACATGAAAGTTCTCTATACAATGATCCTACCTATCATTTTTCAGAATTTTAAGATTGATCTATCTGCTTGTACTCGTGGCTTTGAGCCCAAACATCTACAGCTTTCACATCATAGTGCCTTTGTCCCTTCTGCTCCTCCTACTACACCACCTCCATCTCAGACCTATCTTATTTCCTTTTAGGGCATCTGCCAATATTTGAATGAGTTACGACGTGCTCAACTGGATGAGCAAAACTCTTTGTGAGCGTATGCGATCGAAACATTGAAGAAACAAGAGTTTCGAGATGCCAATCAATTTTAGGCCCTTGTAAACTCTTTTATGGATATGCATTTTGCTCAGACTAGTCAGCATGCTAGTTCTCTTCCACGAGATCCTACTGTTTCTTGTTTCCGCTATGAGGATGAGGCGGTTTATCATTTCTTTGACCCCGATAATGCCTATGATTGGTACCATAGTCCTGGTGCTACTCCACATCCGTTTTATGGAGCTGGTACTTCTGTTGTTAGACCTTCTGGATATAGTGATGCTACTACAGCTCGTGCTGATGATGATTCTGTCTAGATGAGGACTTGATCTAGACTCTACAATTTTGTCTAGATGTTATCTTATTTTACACTCTGATTATATCCATGTTTTATTGAAAATGCTCCTACATTCCAAGATAGTACTTTTATTTATGCACTTTTATATATGACTTTTGAGATGTTGAGTTTATTGTTCCAAACTCTTTTGATTTTATGCATTTTTGTTTTAGTGTTTATTTATATTGATTGTCCCTTTTGGTATGCACTTATGCTTAGTATTATCTTTTAGCTACTACTTCAAATCATAAACTGCTAGTAAAATTTATGTTATTTTCTTTATTGTCTCTATTTTTCTTTATAGTTTGTTGCATAAGCATAAATTACGGGGGAGCTTATCTCTTTGCAATTCTTTTGCTAAGTGACAACGGGAGAGAAAAGGATCTAACATCTTTCTCCAGGATAATATCTGCCAAGAGGAGATAGTACCAAACACATTTTGAGATTTTCAAATCAAGACCAAGATGTTATATCGGTCAAGGTTTGTCAATTATAAAAATAGAGGAGAATGTTGGCCCATTGATCATGGTTGAATCAGATTTTAATAATTGATCTAACCCTGTTTCGATATAAGGGCTACTTGGACGAACTGTGACAGCATGTGCCTGCTACCGTTCAAGACTTAGAGCTGTGTTTGTCGTCACGTCTGTATTTTAATTCTTAATGTACTTTTGTATTTTATTGAGTCTAGGAATACAATATAAACCGTGTCGTACTGGAAAATAGGCTACCTAAGAAATATTTTCAAAATACCCTTTCATTTTGAAATCAAGCATACTCACAAAGCCCAAACTACTTCCTAACTGCTTGAAAATTTGAAAGCCCAAAATCTGAGTTGCAAACCCAAGAACCAACCCATTCTGGACTAGAAGAATTCTGGACGAATTCGGCTACCCTGAACGTTGGATTTTAAACTCAGTCGTCTCGTAGTTACGGATGCAATGGTTATATACCGAGATTCTTTCATAGAATTCTGCCCAAATTCTTTCCGAATTCTGCCTAAATTCTTCCTTTGGAAATCCTATAAATAGAGAATAAATTCCACTATTTCAACACACTCATTTACTTTCATATCTCTTCTCTCTAAGCTTCCTATGATCTTCTAAAGCTCCACTAAGCTTTTAATTTCAAATCCTAAGCTAGTTACAATCCTCTAGTTGATTTGCCAGTGCGGTACGGTCTAGAAGTTCAGAGTGATTGTAATCAAGTAGCTTGACAGAAGTGAGACACTTCACAATTGAAGTCGGTTGAGCACTTCGGAAGAAAGCTCGTGTTCGTAGAAGTTGGCAAGGACTTCGAATTAAAACTTATAATTTTTCCATAGTGGATTTCAACTGGAAGTCAGAGTTCTCCCGACTAGATTAGTCCTCACAAGAGGGATACCAGTATATATCGTCGTCTTTGAGTTTTCTCTTTGCACTTTACTTTTACTTACTCATAACTGTGATATATTTCTGTGATCTTGCTGCTAATATTGTTTTAATAACTAATATTATGCTGCCTACTCTATTCACCAACCTAGAGTATATCGCTTTTTATTTCGTTCCTACAATTATGGCATATCATCAACTAGAAAGAAACATGTAAACACGACAATCATGGCATGTGACGACAATGACAAGGTAAAACAAGAAAATTGACACCTATCTAAGTATTTTGAAATACCATATTCGACATGTAAACAGCTATGGTACTAGGCAAGTAGTAGGGCAATGTCAGTTGATGACATGCTAACATTCATGGGATTGGGAAAAAGGCACGATAATTAATGACGAGCTAGTATTCAGGTAATTGGATATAAGGCATGTCAGTTGATGACATGCTAGCATTCATGTGATTATAGGTAAGGTACTTCAGTTGATGACATACTAGCAGTCACGTATTTAGGATAAGGTATGTCAGTTGATGACGTACTAATAATCATAGATTCGAGCCACGATACGAAGATTCACAAAACGATAATCACAATAATCTCGAAAACAAAATAACCACGAAGCACGGTAATCACGACAATGAATCCATAAAACACTAATCTCGTGTAACAAGTGTGACATGAATCAAGTAGCGCATATCTATAACATGTAATGGAGAAACTATCTGGAAATAAAAGCAATTAGTGTAAGTACTTGCCTGGATTAGTTTGTAACTCCTCTTTTCAAATTTTTTTGAATTTTTTATATTATTTATTTGATTTAAATGGTAATTTTTATATTTTTATAAATAATTATTTAATTAGTTATTACGGTAGATGACTTTAGCCATGGTTGAGTTTTAAAGTACAAGACGACTAGGAATTATGGCAAGGATAGTGCAGTGGCGTACTTTGACTAGTATTTAGCCATAGTAGGGTAATGTCGAGCCATAGGTGTGTTCTAAATAAGAAAATCATGCCAAGTTGCGAGTTAATCCCTATAAATGATTTAATTAGTTATTTATTAATTTTTTGACTTTTAGGAAATTCGGTTATACCAAACTAGTCTGGACTGGACCCAAACCAAGCCCAAGCCATGTAGTCGTGCGGTACGTCCAAAGACGTTCATGTTGATATATTGTTGGTATGATTATGCCATATTCCATTTTAATGATCTAATGCATGTTTATAAAGTATTTTATTAATAAATATTGTAGATATCAATATTAGTTGATATTCAATGATATTTGTATAAAATGTGTCCTTGTAAATTTTTGGATTATTAGACCGTATATATAATTGTATATACACCCATTATTGGTTTATTAAATTTTGTTATCATTATCATTATTATTATTATTATTATTATTATTGATATAATAGTTATTATAAAATATTACTATTAGTTAACTTGTGTTCTTAGGAAATATGCATTATTGGTAAGTACATTTGGAGATGTGTAACACCCTACCCCAAGGACAATATTACTAAGATTTCAGGAATTTTATGAAGTATTAAACATAGAGGCGATAGTATGTATTTATAGATATAGATAGATATTGTATATGGATAAAAAGATATATAGAAAAGAAATAAGAAAAACTAAATTAAAAACCAAGCCCATAAGCCCAAACCGAGCCGAGCCCAGATGAACCCTTTCCATTCAAACCATCTCAACCCGACAGCGCCCTTCGCTATATACATATATATAGATCGAGGGATAGCAAAACCCCAAAATCTTCGACGCAGTGCCTCCTCAACACCCCCACGATCCCGCCAACCACTTGGGCGGCCACCTACGGCCGCGCGCCGCCATGCGAGTCGCCGGACGGCGTAGAACCGCGCGCACGAAAGAGCAGGTTCAGTTGCAAGATTGTTGTCGAGGGCCAACTTCGCAACATGAAAACATCCTCCTCACTCGATCGTTTTCCAAACGAATTTCTCTGGTATGAAGCCTATATATACATCTTCAAATTCCTCTAATTACTTTTTATGTAGATGCTCTAGATCGGCCAAAAGATCGACCCAAAATTGACGGAAATCCTGTCCCGAAAACAGAGTATATGACAGTCCATGTAGCCCCGTTTGCGGACAAATTATTATTGACCTGTTAACAGTTTAAGAAAACTAATTGAATAACTTCATAGACAACCTATAGGACTAGAAGACCCTTTTTGTAGTTTTCGATTTTGTCAAATATACGTTGTTTAATTGTTCTCCAAAAGCAGGAAATATTTACGAAAATTGTCTTCGAAAAACTTAGAAATTTCCCCGATACGGGGTGCGTCACGCCAAACCATGCGACTTGGTCACATCCCGCAAGCATCGAAAGGCACGTACATGTGTTGTTGACGTGTGGGCTTTGACGGAACTCAAATTGGTCGTGTGTGCGCGACGAATTTTATACGTATCCGTCGAAAACCCCCATATCGGCCACTTTGTAAAAACTTTAATTACTTTGTTCACGTTCGTCAAATCGAGACAAAACTTATGCCAATAGGACCATATTATTTTTCTGGTCATGTATGCCATATTTGGTCCGATTCTGAGATAGTTGATTGGATCGCCGTTTTGCGGGCCCACGAACCGATTCAACTGGCGATTTTGTGTACGACCTGTCGGAATCCAACTTTGGATGTACGATTGAGTTCATATCATCAAAACGAATTCGTAGACATGCAATTTGACGACTTTAGAGACCATTGACTCTGGCACATTTTTTGGTGCAAAGCGGGTCCAACGGCGGATACCGTTTTAGCCCAAAATGACCGTTTTGCTCCTATGTCCAGAATTGGACTTAAGGACTGGCTATCCTAGCTAATTTGACTATTCTGAGAATTTTAGCAATGTCTGTTTCAGCTTTTGAAGACAGTTGTGAGATTTGGACTTTATGGCTTACCAGTTGACGGTATATTGTTGGTTCTTCGTGTTACCACCAGGCAAGATACGTTGCCTCCCTCTACAGTTTATTTTTACGCTTATAGTTTTTTCTGTTTTTATATATGTTATCATCTTATTCTCTAGTTGAGGTGAATTTATCTATATGCTTCCTGCCTTCCATGTTTTACTATATTATCGTCTTACTTGTATATCAGTTTCATGATTAGATATGTTTCACTTAACAAAATGCCTAAAATTGGCTTTTGAAAGAAAACAAGAAAAAGTACAAAAGTACAAGTAATTTGGGAAGTATTGCTTTGGAAGTCTGATCTGAAGGTGATCACTTTGTTCCTTGGACCATACGATGATGATGAAGAGTACTGCTGGAATATGAACAGCTGGAAGAACTTAGTCACCAGAAAGGTATCGACGCACTTGGGCACTGATGGCAAGGTCGAATGCTTTTCTGCTTTGTTTCACTTTGTTCTGGAAGAAAAGTTAAAGAAGAATGCTCTGGAAAATCAAAGTCTCTGGGCTCTGATCTCTATGTTCTCTGTTTTTCTCATATGAAAAATAAGTCTATTTATAGACTTGGCCCTTTGTGCGTAAAAAGCAACAAAATCCTGTCTTTACGCTAGTAACTGTCACCCACGATGGAAGCCACCCTCTATGCACGTTGACACGTGTCCTATTATTTCAACAAAATAGGGAGCACGTACATACGTTCCTCAATAAGTGTGGCATGAAATCCACGTAGACAAACCACGTTTTAAAGTAGTCAGGAAGGATCGGGCGTAAAAATGACCCAAAATATGCCCCGAGCGTAAAGTGGCAAACTGGCGTAAAAATAGCCCAAAATAAACTTCCCAGCGTAAAGCGGCAAAAATAGCCATGAGCATAAAACTTAGCCCAAATAGACTTTACGCCCACAATAGCTTTGAGCGTAAAAGCTCGAATAACTATAGTGCGTAAAAAGAAGTAATTTTATTGAGCGTAAAATAGCCTCCTCTGCACACCATACGACGAGTATCGGGTTTGGTAAAAATTCGATCTTCTCGACTTCTGTGCTGCATGCTGTCAGAAAAATCATTCTGTCAGATCAAATCTTCTGCATTAAATGCGGCCTGACAGTCTGTCCCCGGGCGTAAAATTCAATGAATAGCCTTGGCGTAAAGTAGCTCGCGTAAAGTTAAATGAAAATAGCCCTGGCGTAAAGTTCAATAAAATAGCCCTGGCGTAAAATAGCTCACGTAGAGAGTTGCTTGCGTAGAGTTCTCAATTTCTTTGACTTAGTCCATAAAGTACTTTTTACGCTCCTACAAGACCCCCTTCAAAGTTTTCAAATATTTTCAAAATTTGAAATACTTTGAACAGAAGCGTAAAATCGGGACATTTCAACAGTCTTGCGTAAAATTCGGGATACGCAACGGTCATCCGCGTAAAAGTTGGGATATCCAACAGTCGGCGTAAAAATCAGGAATTTGAACCGATTCAAAATTCTCTATAAATAGAGTTCTTTGAAGAGAGAAAAAACTTTACTTATCTCCCGTATTCTCGATCTCTCTCACTTTTCTCCCTCTTTCAAACTCTTACTTTCAATCCAATGGCTCCCAAGAAGTCGTCCGCTGCCGGCAGCAAGGGCAAGAAGCCCGCTGCCGATTCCTCGTCGGTTGACCGCACGCAAAATCCCGTCCGGTCATCAGCAGCGTCTCAGCAAAGCGACCCCGTCGTGGCTCCGGCAATGAGGGGTAAAGCGTTGAACCTCGGCCATGAGTTCGTCGGAGAAGAGGAACCAACGAAAATCAAAAAAAAAACTCTATGCCCACATTGTTCGTGCTAGCGTAAAAAAAAACCTTAAATACGCCCACATTTATTGTGTCAGCGTAAAACTTGAAAATACATCCACATCTACATGTGTCAGCGTAAAACTTGAAATACGCCCACATTTACATGTGTCAGCGTAAAACTTGAAATACGCCCACATCTACATGTGTCAGCGTAAAATTCATATTAAGCTCACATCTATATGTAGCAGCGTAAAATTCAAAATACGCTCACGTCTGTACGTGCCAGCATAAAATTCAAAATACGCTCACATTTAATGTGTGCTAGCGTAAAATTGGAAATACGCTCACGTCTATACGTGGTAGCGTAAAAATTCAAAAATACACTGACGTCTGTTCGTACTAGCGTAAAATTTCACCAGTAACAGTCTTTTGCGTAAAAAGAATTTTTTACACTTAAAAAAGTTTTTTTATCAACTTTAATAAGCGTAAAATTTGCATAATCAGAGTCTTCAATTTTTATGTGTAAAAGTCAGACCAAATCATCTACGTAAAAAAAAACTTCAAATTAGATTTTCACTAACTTGATTTTTTCTTTTTTCTTTTGGCAGTAGACTTGCAAATTCACCCTCTTGCAGAAATATTTGGCTCGCCGGCTGGTATGGTGGGCTCAAACTATCTGGAGAACTTATCACATGTAAAGTTTCCTCAATCCAACCATGAATACCCTGAAGGGAGAGCTCAACTGATAGCTGCTCAAGGGGACAGGATGCTACTGTCCATGATAAATGGAGAAGTGTTGGTGTCACTAGAAGACCAACAATTCTTGAAGCCAGCTTTTCTATTCGGGGATGCGCGATAGACTTCAAATCGCAAACTCACCCCAAAAAAGAGGCCTGGGTGTTTAAGTCTGGAGAAAGGACGATGTATCTCCCTGACATGGATAGGGATTACCCTCTATCTGCTTTTGTCCATACTACTCACCCTCGTCAGATGCTATAGAATTTGACTCCTAGTAGCTACGGCAGGCCGGGCAAGATTATTTTCAAGAGAGAGAGAGCTAGTGACATGGGCTACCACATTAGTACTCCCAGTGGTGGTGTCATCCCGTTCTCTGGTCTATTGCCCGGGTTCACACCAAGTGAAGACTCATCTCTGATCCAGCCAGTACAGACTCCCATGTTTATTAATAAGTTCATGAAAGCTGTTGTGTTATATCCTTAGACCAACCCTAGGCTGACAGGGTGGCTGACTCCTTATAGTAATAACTGGATTCAAATCAGTGCTTGGATCATGAAGAACTTTAAAACGGACCTGGAAGCTGTTGGCCTATATGAAGCGGTAGTCTCTACAAGTTATGGCACACCACCGAACAGTAACTTGTTCCTGGCTTTATTGGAATTGTATATGAGTTCAACAGGAACTTTTGCAACTCCACACGGTGAAATGGGTCTTGCTCCGCATGAGATGTAATTTATCTCGAAGCTGCCAATGGACGAAGCCCCTTATGAAGAATATGTTCCCTCCAATCGGGAACTAGCAGAAATAAGAGAGAAGAACCCTAAATTGGTGCAGGTCTATGAAGAACTCATGTGCCATTATCTAATTTGCACCAGTTTTTATGAAACTGGGTCACATTTGGCATATGTAACTAAATGGACAACCTTTTTATTTTACCATGAAAATAGGGTATCCAAGAATGAGAAGGGTAGATTCCGATAAAGCAAGACTCAAACCATCAACCTTTGCTCCATAATTCCTGCAGATATAATCCAGGAATTAATGTCTCACAGAAATCTCGAGACCAATATCTATCTACCAAGACCGGAGACATCCCTGCGGGGACTGAGACCTTAAGCTACCTGAGGCATGGTAGTCAGAAGATGTCAAGGAAAACCTTGCTAGCAGGCTTCCTATCCCTATGGCTACGAAGATGGGTCGTACCGGGGATCAGTACCATAGACAGGATCCACCGAAGCGTATTGTGGCCAGCAGTACGTTTGGTGTTCAAAGACAAAATCAACTTGCTGTCGGCAATGGTATGCCGAATAAATGCAGGTCTACGGACTTTTGGTGAAGAGTTGATTAATAATGCTCCTCACCGAGACAATTTTCCAAGGGTGGAGCTGCCGTATACCTATCTGATGGGTTGGTTATTACACCACAACTGCAATTTGCTGCCACCAGGCCCTGAAGATGAAGCAGAGATCTTCCTCCAAAAATTCAGCAAAGCCACATGGACTACCACGACAGTGGCAGACACCCGAGCAGCGTTGAATTACTCTCATGGCTGGAATTTTTTCTGCACAAGGCCACCAGTTCCAGCCGACTACCTCGGCGTGCAATTCGAAGACAAAGGAGAGAGGACAACTTTATTTCCAAAACCTGTCTTCCAATGGCTAATGTGCATCAGACCCTCCCATCTGATGTACCAGAACGAAGATAACTGTGCGTTTGAGCCTTATCTACCGAGTAGGTTCGCCCGCCAGTTTGGATATGACCAGCTTCACATTGGCAATCCTTCCACCAGCTTCCATTATAATGGAAAGTTGATTGACGGTACGAGAGCATGGAGATACTTCAGCACCGCATGTACTGGTGCTAAATTCAAAATATCTACTGCCACCAGTACAACCGAGCTACGTATACTTCACCCGTATGCTCGTTTTTACTCATTCATCCGCTCTTTCGCACATGGTTATAGTATGCAAGGAAGTCTTCGATGGCCCAAGGAGGGGAACATCGAGGAACCAATCAGAATAACTCCTGACATACCCGACAACACTACTGTTACAGATGAATTTTTGGCAATAATCCCTACATGAGCTGGAGAGATAGCAGCGGGACCAATAGTTATTGGAAAAACCCAAAAACGGAAGCAGAGTGCAGCTACTACTCTTCCAGTGAAGACTCCCAAAAAGAATAAGAAGGTCACCATCAAAAGGCCTTCCAAACCAAGAGCTGCTACTCCAGAGGGTGACATTCTTGTTGAAGAACCGCCACATGTCGCGTCTTCTTCAACTCATCCTGGAGAAGGATCCTCAGCCTCCCAATCAGCCACATCAACAGAAGCTATAGGGATTCTATCTCCAGGGCGCCTTAGCACTTCACTTTATTTAACTTTGCCACAAAAGACACAAGTTGTTGAAGGCGTCGCCCCAGAGCCTATCCCACTGGATGAACCAGCTCTTGATTTTGATGATGAAGACTGGGATGGGGATTATGACACATATTTGGCACGTTCCACACCTATTCCAGGTAAATAGAATTTATACAAAATCCATATAAAACTATGATTTTTTGTATATTGACTTGTTTTTGTTTAATTTTTTTGTAGATGTTATCATTGCGTCAAAGCCTATGGCTCCTCCTTCTCCTCAAGAAGATATTTACGAGGAGAATGTAGATTTTGAGGAAGAAGACTCTTCTTCGGAAGAAGAAGACTCTTCTTCGGAAGAAGAAGATGTTCATGAGGAAGTATCACCAAGCCCGAAATGGAGACCCTGGAAGAACGACCTTCATCTATGGAGGTTCAACAAGAGCCAGGAGTGCAGGCTCAACTATAATCATCTCCTCCTGTTGAGGGTGGAGATCAAGAACAACCTGTAGTAAAACCTACTATAGAGAAAGAAGCATCTACTGCAGAACTGACAGATTTCAACAACGAACCAGTTGTAGAAGGATCTACTGCAACTGAAATACCTGAAGTTCCTGCAGAACCAATAGCTGATGAAGGTGACGAAGGTAGAGTCAAATCATCAACTGAAGCTGGTGAAGTAGTAATGGCATCCTCTGCTGTTGTTACTGATCCAGTACAAGTTCTTGAAGAGGCAAGGCCCGAACCTGAGTCAACTACCACAATTATCAGCCCACTCGTACCAATCACCGTCACCGAAACTCCCGTAGTTTCAGTTCTAGATACGACTGGAGCAACAACTGTTGAGGACCCTATTTCTGAGGCTCCTGAGAGTCAGTTAGCTTTGGTAGCAGTAACAACAACGGCTACACCTCAGCCTACTACCAAGGCAGCATCTGCTCCCAGCCTTCATAGAAGGGATTTGATAGACATCGCTGCAACACCGAGTTTAAGTGTAGAAATGAATCTCTTAGTTGAGATTCATACAGATACTTTTTACAAGACTCTGGCAGCTTTAATCAAGATGGTCCTGAATAAGGGTCTCAATTATGAGAGCTTGAAGGCGGCGATGGCTCTTAACATCAGAAATGTTGCTATGTTCAATGATGCGGTGAGAGCAGCAGCATTAGAGAAAATCGTGGAGGGACTTGAACAGCCTATCAGAGAGTATCTTAAGCTGTCAAGTGAAACCGTTGAAAGTCTCATCCAAGAAGAGTATGACGCTTTAACTGCTGAATAGCTCGCTCAGGAGACGACTTTCAATAAAGCCCTCCATGAGCACAGTATAAAAGTTGCCAAAGAAAAAGCTTTTTTGGCTAAAGCAAAGCCCGAGCTGGAGAGCCAGAGAGGAGCCTATAAAGCTTCAAATATAAGAATTCATGAACAAAATGATAGAATTCGCAAAGTCGAGGCTGAATTAGCTCGCTTGAAGGCAGAGAGGGAGCAGATGATCCTAGCCCGTGATCAGCAGCTTACACAGAGCTCGATTTTGGAAGAACAAGTCTACGGAGCTGAGGCTACCATCAAAACTCTTGATGAAGCTAAGGACAATATGGTAATCAGTTTTATTGGACTTTCTCAAATTTGCACTCCCGAAGCTCGACGCGCCGCAGCTACCAAAACTGTATTGAGCTCTTGTGACAAACGCTTGGCGGAACTACAAAAATTACTTCAAGATATCTCTGCCCCGCCGTAGGCAAAATAAAAAGGCTTTTTGTAATCTTCTATCTTTTCCATTTTGTAATGTTTACAAAAATATGAATAAAAGATTTGTTTTGAGGTCCTATCATTTATCTTGGATTTAAACAATAGGTATGAGATAGAAAACACTTATCAGAGGTAATATGGACATGACAAGTTTTCTGAACTCAATAGAATATATCTATCCAGAGGTAATGTGGACATGATAGATAATGAATCTCTTTTTTCTATTTAGAGTACATGACACTATCAGAGGTAATATGAACGTGACAGATCGTAAAAACTCAAAGAAAAATAGATTAATATCTATTCAGAGGCCAAATGGACATAATAGATAGGAAAAGAAGTAGATTTAATATTTATTCAGAGGTCATGAGAACATGATAAATAATAAATTTCTCTTCTTTAATCAACTGATAAGACAGAAGATCACAATTCTCTTCAAAGAAACAAGTAATCAGCTTAACCAAACATTTGTAGCTGGGGAATAAAAAAAAAATTCAGATATAATATTTCTTCAAGAATTTTCCATTAATCGGCATCATGAGCAGATCTCCATTAGGTTTAGACAACCTATAAGCACCATTCGAGAATACTAACTCAATTACATAAGGACCTTCCCATTTTACTTGGAATTTCCCTTTGCTTTTATGAGTCATCACCATCGGTCTTCAAATGGCTAGAACTAGCTCACCGACTTTAAATACCCTCTCTTTAACTTTACGATTGAAAGTTCGAGATATGCGGGCTTGATATAGCTCAATGTGCTGTTGCGCTTGAAGACGCTTCTCGTCCAATCCTTCAAGTTCTTGGAGTCGTAAGCGATCGTTGTTCTCTGTAGTTAGCTCATTAGCAATAGCTATTCTAAGAGATGGAATCTGGATTTCCAATGGAAGAACTGCTTCACATCCATAGACCAATGAAAATGGTGTAAAACCAGTAGGAGTTCGGACCGTCATTCGGTAAGCCCATAAACATTCTCCAAGTTTCTCATTCCAATCACGTTTATTAGAAGAGACGAACTTCTTGAGAAGTTTAATGATTGTCTTGTTGAAGGCTTCAGCCAAACCATTAGCAGCTGGATTATAAGCCGTAGAAGCCATATTCCGGATCCGATTCTTATCACAGAATCAATAAAATGCTTGACTGGCAAATTGTGGTCCATTATCATGTATTATCTGTCGAGGGATCTCGAAACGATAAATAACATGATGTTTGATAAAATTAACCACATTAGATGTTTTTTACTTCGGCAAGGGGAATTGCTTCCGCCCATTTAGAAAAGTAATCGGTTATAGCCAGTATAAACCGATGTCCCTTAACAGAAGGAGGGTTAATTGGACCAATAATATCCATACCCTATGCTTCAAAGGGCCAAGAGGTTGCTGTAGGATGTAAGAACTCAGAAGGTTGATGAATAAAATCAGCATGAATCTGACACGCTTTGCACCATCTGGCATAATCTATAGCATCTGCTATCATAGATGGCCAGTAATATCCCATTCTTCGGATGCGATCCTACAATTTTGAACCTGGTTGATGAGTACCACAGACACCATCATGAGCTTCACGAAGTGTTTGTTTAGCTTCATTCTCAGAGAGACAACACAGCAAAAGTCCGTCATAAGAACGACGATATAACATATGTAAAGAAGAATCATAATAGAATCGAAATGATCGTCTCTTGACTGATGCAACTTCTTTTGGATCCTCAGGTAAAATCCCATGAATTGTGTAGTCAATAAATGGACTTCTCCAATCCCTCTGCTGGAAACTTGATTCTGTAGTATAACTCTGTTCTATACGCAGATTATTCTTAACACAGAATAAGTCTCTATCCAACAAAGTAATAGTATTTTGTCTCCTGATTAGAACAGCTAAATCTGCAGCTAAACTGGCAAGAGCATCAGCTTCCAAATTTTGAGAATGTGGTACGAATTCAATGAAGAATCCTTTGAATGAAAGGACCAATTCGATTACCACTTGATGATATGAGATGAGATCAGGATTTCTGACTTCATATGTCCCTCTAACCTGATTAACAATCAGTTGAGAATCTCCATAAGCTTCTAAGAACTCAATATCCAATTCTTTTTCTACTTGGAGACCAATCAAGAGAGCGTTATATTCTGCTATATTGTTAGAGCATGGCTCATTGAGAGAATAAGCACGGTATATGACCATCTTGTCAGGAGAAACCAGGACTATTCCTACTCCGGAGACAATATTGCCTTTAGGTCCGACCCGCGATGCCCCATCAAAATATAATTGCCAAATGTCATCCTTCAAAGTCATATTGCAATCCATAACTTCATCTAGAATGTCCTCATATAGCTTCGATGTTTCAGGTATAGGATGAGCAGCTAAGAAATCAGCTAATGCTTGACCCTTCACTGACTTTTGAGGTACATAGACCATATCATAAGGAGTAAGCAACATCGTCCAGGTGGCTAACCTAGAACTAAGGATGCTCGGTTTTCTCATCAACACTCGAATAGGATTTATTCGGAAGATGACATGAATAGTCTGTCCTGACACATAATGCCGTGTCTTTTGAATGGCAAAAACCAAGGCCAAACATTCTTTTTTTACAAGAGTATACCTATGTTCAGCTCCAACCATCATTCGGCTGAGATAATAAATTGCCTGTTCGTGACCCAAATCACTTTTCTGTCCAAGGAGAGCACCAAGAGAATGATCTAAGGCTCGAACATATAGCAAAAATGGTCTTCCTACCACTGGAGGTACTAAAACAGGGGGATTTGTAAGGTATTGCTTGATGTCATTGAAGGCTTTCTGACATTCTTCATCCCAAACAAATGATACTCCCTTTTTCAATAGACGAGAGAAAGGTTGACATCTCCCAGATAGGTTAGATATAAACCTCCTGATATAAGTAATGCGGCCTTGGAAGCTGCAGAGTTCTTTTAGATTTTGTGGAGGACGCATCTCAATAATTGTTTTGATTTTGTCAGGATCAACATGGATACCTTGAGAAGTGATGACAAATCCCAAAAACTTGCCACTGGAAACCCCTAAGAAAGACTTAGTGGGATTCATTTTTAATTGATGTTGACGCATCAAATCAAACACCGTCTTTAAGTCTTGAATGTGGTCATCCTTTATTCAACTTTTGACAGCAATATCATCTACATAACATTCAACTGTTTTTCGTAGATGCTCTTGAAAAATATTGCTCATAGCCCGTTGATACGTAGCACCGGCATTTTTCAGACCAAATGGCATAACCGTATAGCAGTAAACTCCAAGGGGTGTACAAAAAGCAGTATGCTTTTCATCTCTTGGATGCATCTTAATTTGATTGTATCCTAAAAATTTGTCCATGAAAGACATGCGTTCAAAACCACATGTATTGTCTATCATGACATCGGTAATCGGAAATGAAAATTTGTCTTTTGGACAAGCTGTGTTAAGATCTCAAAAATTTATGCAAACTCGAACTTTTCCGGTCTTCTTTATAACATGAACAATGTTGGCTACCCAGGCTGGGTGTTGTTCTTCACGAACAAAGCCGCATGTAATCAGCTTTTTGACTTCTGCTTCAATTGCATCCATCATATCAGGTCGAAAATACCGTTGCTGTTGTTTTACAGGCTTGGCATTAGGAAGAATATTAAGTTTATGAGTAGCAACTTTAGGATCTAATCCCGGCATATCCTCATAACTCTATACAAAGATATCAATATAATCTTTAATCAGCTGTATCAACTCTTCCTTTTCATCTTCAGAAAGGTTTTTACTGATGAATATTGGCTTAGATGTAGTTCCATCACCAATGTCAATCTGAACAATCTCATCCTCTGTAGGTGGCTGTCTTTGTTCAAAACGAAGCTCCCATTGAGTGTCCATTTGCTGTGCCCAAGGATCATTCTCAAATGACTCAGATTTACCGTCAGTTTGAACTATGTTAACTGAGAAGATACACTCAGATTCATCATAATAGTCTCCTCCATAAGGTGAAGAACTGGAAAAAAATTCTTCTTTATGTATGTGGGATGTATCCGACTCGATGAATTGGACTTCTTCAGAATCTGAGGATTGTGAAGAATTGGAAGAGAATTCTTCTTGTATATCCTCATTAGATATGTGGGACGGATCGTATCCCAACCCATGTCGAGTTTTCTGGTAAAATGGATCACCACATAATAGTAACCGTCTATCCTTGCCTTGATTGAGACCTTGCATAGTCTTCAGACCATATCCCATATTCTGGATAATCTTGAGAGATTGTTGACTATATTTGTCAATTCGGATTCTTTCTTTATCTTTTTCTCTAAGATCATCTGTCTGAATAACAGGGATATTTCTAGCTAAGCCAAACACAATTTGGCGCTCGTTTTTTTTTAGACGGAATCACAAAACAGGATTCTTCATGACGTCTAAAAGTTACACAAACTTGTGATGAAGAGGTTACAGGTAGGAGGTATAGAGAAGACGTTAGGAACCTTTGAGCATAAGGTCCTACATCGACATGAGGAGGAAAAGAATTTTCCTTATGATCAATATATAAGGTTTCCTCTGAATTTATGTCATTTTCACGTTGATGACTTTGATCATCAGAAGATAAAGTCATTCTCTCAACAAATTTGACAGCCATATACTCGAAAAGGAAATCTTTATTGATATTAGAAAGTACAAAATGATCAATATTTACATCATTTACAACTTGACTACTACGCTTCGGATTGATCCTCAATGGACCATCATCCATCTTCTGCATAGACTTGCCAAGACTGATGATCAGTGGGGGTTCTGGATCATTCATACGAGAAGTACGTCCCTTGACTTTGATCAAGAGAGGTTGAACTTAGCTCTTGGCAGGAATACTCACTGATTCCTCAGACGAAGCCCGAGTTCTTCCTTTGGCCTTGATCATCAGAGGTTGATCATTGGCAGATTGGGGTTGGATTCGACCTTTGACTTTAATTTTCAAAGGTTGCTCTTCTGGAGGATCTTTATTGATAGTCTGATCTTCAGCAGATGATCTATCTTCAGCCATATCTGATATCTCTTTTATATGCTCCTGTTTATAGAGTATTGAGTCAGAAAAATAAGCTTCAACACCCTTGAAAGGATTGATATCAGTGAACTCAGTCTTTACAATCCCTTGAGAATCCACATATTTGAAGCATTGGTGGAGAGTTGAAGGCACAATTTTATGCTCATGTATCCACGGTCTTCCGAGAAGGATGTTGTAGGATACGTCTGAGTTGATAACATTAAAAGTTGCCATAGTTCGAAGATAACCAATTTAAATCTTCAGACGAATCTTCCCCAATGGTTTACTCTTGCCAGAGTTGAAACCAACTATCGTGGTACTAATGTAAGTCAAATCACTAGTAGGAATCCTCAACGGTCTTAGCATACTTTGAAGAATAATGTTAATAGAAGACCCAGGATCAATATAAATCCTGTCAATTTCAGTGGATTCAATATACCCAGTATAACACAAAGGCCTGTCGTGCTTATTATGCTTCGACAACATATCTTCTTGTGTGAAGGTAATGTTAGGAATTGTCTCAATCACACTATGACATTATGGACACGACACTGGTGTATTGTCAGGACTCTTGAGATGAGCTAAGCATGAGTCTGCTTGTAACAAAGCTTCACTCAAAGTCTCCCTGCTTTTTTTAGAAAGACGAAGCAGCTCGAATATAGAAAGTCTAGCCGGAGTATTGGCTAACTGGACTAAAATATCAAATTTGTAGGGCTTCATCACCATACCTTGATTTGAAGCAGATTTCAAAGGGACGTCAAAGCGTACTGCTTTTTATTTTCCCTTTTCAACCACAGATGGTTTAGCAGGAACAGGAGATGGTTGTGCTGATATTGTTTCAACAACGTCCTCTACTTCTTTGGAAAATCCCTCATAATCTTTATGGTACTCTTTTCCAGATCTCGTACCAGCAAAGCTTTCTTCCTCAGACTCAGGAGAAGGAAGTACCATATTGCAGTATTTAGTCTTCTTTCCTTTAGTCTTCTTCTTTCGAGGATTTTTATGAGGAAGCTCAGAACCCAATCCAACAGTGGATTTTTGACTTTGAATTTGTAAAAGAAGTCATATTTCTTTATCATAGTTCAAACCCTCTGCCTTTTGAAAGTCATAGTCCATCTTTTTCATGAGATGGACTGATTATTGACTGTATAAATGAATGGGCAGCGAACTTTTAATAGATGGTTCGACAGAGGAAGAAAAAGCAGAAACCTCTGTAACTACAGGAGAAAGAGAAATAGAAACCTCTGTAGCTATATGAGGAGTATTCGGGACAAGAGGAAAAATTCGGGTAGGAGCTTTTTCATAAGCAGTAAAGACTTGTTGTGCCCTGTATAAAGGAACACTATTCATAGCTAACCACTGCTGATGAGTAAGTTTGAGCTTGGTAGGAGGAGCCAAGCTTGGAGGGCATATATTCAAACCTCTCAATCTATCCTCTAAAGGAATGCCACCCCATAAATGATCCAAATCATCATGGTCTAGGATTAAAACATGAGAAATTATGTTGCAGGTTTTGACTTTTTTTATCCTTCTTGGATTTTGAAATTTTATCTTCATTCTCTATTTCAGGTACTAAGTCAGGATGTACCCACATGATTTCACCATTCTTCAGTGTAAGGGGCAAAAGTCCTTCATTTTGCTATCTGACAGGCGGAATATTTACAATCTTCATCGTCGCCTTTGGAATTTGGACAATATCATCCGGGACTTGTTGTGGAGGAAAACCTCCAAATTGAAGAGAAACCATATTGGTTGTGACCGTATGCTCATCGTTAGTTAAAGCGATGGCATTGGTATTTATCAGCTCCTGGATTTCCTTCTTCAAAACATAACAAGCCTTGGTAGGATGATTTATGTATCTGTGATAGATACAATATTTGGGATTGTCGGTCAGATTCACCTCATTAGGCCTCTTTGGCTCTGGAATTTGGAGTTTACCACTCTTTACCAGATATTAGAATATCCCTGGGATATCACTATCATCGAAAGAGTATTCTTCTTTTGGCTTGGAAGACTCCTGATTATTCGGCGTCATTTTAGATTTTGAAAGATTAACCACAAGGGTTTCCTTTCCTTTCCCATTACGATTGCCAGAATTATTACCAGAAGAGCCTTTCTTTCCTTTATCCTCTGAGGCAAAGATCATCCCGTGTTCACGAGCCAACCTACCATTGGTCTCGGTAGAAACTGCTGCTATAATAAACGGAGCCCAGTCTGTGAATTGGGAACCAGTGAAGATAGCAATGGATGGTCGCAGATTCATCTTGCATGTATCAATTAATGCTGAATCTGGCATACCAGGAGGCATCTTCAGAGTTGCCTGTCGAAAACTTTTGATGAACGTTCGAGTATCTTCCTTCTCCTTTTGTTTGATCTCTATTAAGGAGGACATATTCATGTCCATGCCTCCTTCACAGAAGCGAAAGAGAAATATTGCTTTAAATTCATCAAAAGACGATATATAATTATCGGGTAAACTACGATACCAATCGTAAGCTGAACCCGTCAGACACCGGATAAAAACTCGAGTGAGAAGAGCATCATTCTTCTGCAGATGTACCGTCATAATATCAAAGTAATTGATATACTAACTAGGAGAAGCCGTTCCATCAAATAATACCATTGATTGTGGCTTGAATTTCGGAGAAAAGGGTACATCATTCTAATGAGGAGGGTAAGGTTGCTTAATCCCTAACCTCTGGAGTTGATCTTTGTGCTTCAGAACTTCAAACTATGCTTTTAGTTCACGTACTGCTTGAATAGCTTTACTAGTTTGAGGAAGAACATTCGATTGAAGAGTTGTTGGATGTACCATAATCCCCACTGGAGGTGGTACATCTTCTGGAATGGTAGGATCTAGAGATGTAGAATTTTGATTGACAACAGGCTCTTGATTATTCAAAGGTATATCAACCCCTTGACTATCTTGAGTTTGTGCTGCTACTTGTACCGGTATTACTACTGCCGGCTGAGCAGTTTGCTGAGTTATTATTATTTGGTGCATGCTTTGCATCATGGTAAGCATGTCCTTTAGTGATTGCTCAACAGCAGAGAGACGATGTTCTGTATTAGCAGATGACGTCTCTGGTTCATCTCCAATAGCATAGGATTCAACTTCTCTTGAAGATACAGAGGGATTGGTATAGAGGTATGAATCAACACTATCAGTTTCGGACTCAAAATACTGAGTACCCCCAGCTTCTGAATCAGACGTCTATAACTGTCTTTGTCTTCTTGATCGAGTATTCTGATAAACTCCTTCAAAGGAATCAAGAAGTCTGTTAAACTGTTGTTAACCAGGAGTCTGGGACGAGTTGCGTCTTAGACGTCGTCCTCTGTTGGTATGAGATGCCACGTTGACTGACGCATATAACAACTCATGTTCTTGGTCATCAACCAGTTGCTGAGGCTCATTATAGCTTAATCGGTCAAAAACTGACTGCTTAGAAGCCGAACAACAACATTTGATTACAATCTGGTGACACTCACAATGATGATTTTTTGGGGGAGTGTCACAGGAGATTGTCTATTTTTACGCTTTTGTACTAATAATTCGCGTAAATCAGAAGGAGTAGAAGGAGTAGTCTTCTTTAATACATTTGGGTTAGAAAAATGTTTAGTCCCTTGTGTATAAAGAAGATTACTGGCTGCATTAGCAGAACCAAACTGTACATTTTTACGCGCTTGGAGTTGCGTGCGTAAATCCTGAGATTTTTGAGCACAAAGAACTCCATCAGCATTACGCATAATTTGTAGGTTTGGTACCTTTCATAAAGAAGTGTAAGAAGGTTGTTGGTGTAGAACCGAAGCTTTACCAACAACATTTTTATGCTGTATGAGTGCGGGTAAATTCACTTTAGATGCAAAGGTATCATTGTGAATTTTATCTACACTGTCACAGACAGGAGATTTACCTTTACGCGTGGAGCATAAAACATGATTATCTGCCACGTCACAGACGGGAGATTTTCTTTTACGCGAGGAGCGTAACTTTTGTATGTCTACCGCGTCACAAACGGAAGACTTGTTCTTATGCACAAAGCGTAAATTTTGGTTTTTACACGCTGGGCGTAAAACCTCGCTTTTATGCGCTGGGCGTAAAACTTGGGAATCTTCCCCGTCACAGACGGGAGATTGGTTTTTACGCTCAAGGTGTAACACTGAAGTAAAGACTGTCTCGTTACAAATGGGAGCCCCTACAACAGGAGTGGGATAAATTCCCTTGCCATCAGAAGCAACAGAGAGATCAGAAGCTGTTTTGGATTTAGGAATCCAAACTTTTTGTGCTTTCCGAGATTTTTGAACATTGGAGTAGCGAGCACTACCCCCAGTTCGGAGCATTTCTTCATAAGCAGTCTGGTCGAACTGAACGACCAGAGTCTTCTTCGTCGATCCAATCGACATATCATCATATTGAGCAATTGCTTTCTCGTCGGAGGTGAAAGTCGTCCCCAGCAGAGTCGTCATTTTATTTTACTTAACAAAATGCCTAAAATTGGCTTTTGAAAGAAAACGAGAAAAAGTACAAAAGTACAAGTAATCTGGGAAGTATTGCTATGGAAGTATGATCTGAAGGCGATCACTTTGTTCCTTGGACCATACGATGATGATGAAGAATACTGCTGGAAGATGAACAGCCGAAAAACTAAGTCACCAGAAAGGTATCGACGCACTTGGGCACTGATGGCGAGGTCGAATGCTTTCCTGCTTTCCTTCACTCTGTTCTGGAAGAAAAGTTAAAGAAGAATGCTCTGGAAAATCAAAGTCTCTGGGCTCTGATCTCTATGTGTTCTCTGTTTTTCTCATATGAAAAATAAGTCTATTTATAGACTTGGCCCTTTGTGCGTAAAAAGCAACAAAATCCTGTCTTTATGCTAGTAACTGTCACCCACGATGGAAGCCACCCTCTATGCACGTTGACACGTGTCCCATTATTTCAACAAAAATAGGGAGCACGTACACACGTTTCTCAATAAGTGTGGCATGAAAGCCACGTAGACAAACCACGTTTTAAAGTAGTCAGGAAGGATCGGGCGTAAAAATGACCCAAAATATGCTCCGAGCGTAAAGTGGCAAACTGGTGTAAAAACAGCCCAAAATAAACTTCCCAGCGTAAAGCGGCAAAAATAGCCATGAGCATAAAACTTAGCCCAAATAGACTTTACGCCCACAATAGCTTTGAGCGTAAAAGCTCGAATAACTATAGTGCGTAAAAATAAGTAATTTTATTGAGCGTAAAATAGCCTCCTCTGCACACCATACGACGAGCATCGGGTTTGGTGAAAATCCGATCTTCTCGACTTCTGTGCTGTATGCTGTCAGAAAAATCATTCTGTCAGATCAAATCTTCTGCATTAAATGCGGCCTGACAGTCTGTCCCCGGGCGTAAAATTCAATGAATAGCCTTGGCGTAAAGTAGCTCGAGTAAAGTTCAATGAAAATAGCCCTGGCGTAAAGTTCAATAAAATAGCCCTGGCATAAAATAGCTCACGTAGAGAGTTGCTTGCGTAGAGTTCTCAATTTCTTTGACTTAGTCCATAAAGCACTTTTTACGCTCCTACAAGATAGTGTAGTTACACCAGGCTTGTTCACTTTATAGTTCATGCTAGAGTTGTCCTTACCCGTGTCTTGACATGAGTTGTACCTTGTCTCATTTGTGCCTCAACTGAGTTGTATCTTAGAACGAGTATGTGTAGTTGAACTGCTAAATCCTTGTTATCGTTTCCTCAACCAGAGAGTCCACACTCGGGGTGAGGGTTGACCATTTGCACAAGAGAGTCCACACTCGGGACGAGGGTGTTTGTCTTGATCTGTTTACATCCGTGAGTCCACAATCGGGACGAGGATGTTGTCTTGTTTATTTGTACCAGAGAGTCCACACTCGGAACGAGGGTGCCT
This sequence comes from Iris pallida, assembly GCA_029216955.1. NCBI lineage: Eukaryota > Viridiplantae > Streptophyta > Magnoliopsida > Asparagales > Iridaceae > Iris > Iris pallida. The sequence continues at coordinate 40,985 of JANAVB010018448.1, read as the reverse complement.
TGCCTTGAACTAACCGGAGAGTCCACACTCGGAACGAGGGTTAGTGATTAGTTCAAACCTACGAGTCCACTCGGGGCGAGGGTTTGGTATTCCATTTATGTCGTGTTCACTTGTTCATCCAGAAGTTCAGTTACGTGTAGCTGTTCTTGTATTCCAGTTCATAGTCACCTGTCAGTAGCCACTTATCGATAGTCACCTGTTAGCAGGTTGGTCGTAGTCTCTTGCCATGTGTATGTCTCGTTCCTTGCTTACATCCTGTTTATAACTTATGCATGATTAAACTGCTAGATAGGCATATTTTTATGTATCTTGCTATGTCCCCTGAGGACCTGATGATCTCTTCAGGTTAGTTATTACGTGGAGCTAGTTTGCAGTTCTGGATAATGGATGATTATGACACTTGTGGGTTTCAGATGATTATGATATTGCTTGCGAGATTCAGGTATTGATACCATGTTTATTATCCAGCTCATCCAGCTCGTGCTTTCCTTTCATTATCACGAGATATCCTATTATTGACTCAGTTTATACTCTCGTTATATTTTTTGGAGTTTTATCGGATATTATGCTAGTGGGCTGTAGACCATGACCCATAGTTGTTCATTCATATATACTTATATTACTCTTGTGGATTTGAGATATAGATTTGTTTGCCATGATTTGGCAGTTCACCATGTTCTTGATAGCGTTTACGTATTCGAGTCAGGCTGGAGTCCGCTTGATGCGTAGCTGGCTTGCGCACGTACTTGCATCCAAAAAGCGGGTACGGGTCGTGACATTATTAGAGTCAATTATACCAACACATAATATGTACACATGCTACACTTCACAAGATGATCTCAAATGATGGAACATATCATTCCATAGAGTCCAGAATAGTCCAATTAGTTAGGGTCCATATGAAGAAGTCCAAATGCATAAACAAAATAAGAAGTATTTGATTAGTAATGGTCGAGAACAATCTAATCTAAGAGAAATTTGATTTGGGAAAAAGATAATTCTTATTTAGAAGAATATATATTTCAAAAACCTATTTCAAATATACTTATAGATATATAAATTTATTTGAAAGTACTTGTTTATAAACTTCTAAAAACATATTTATACATAAACTCTTGCTTTAAAAGTATAAAACCCTATTAGTATTATAAGCCCAACACTATTTATTGATAAGGCCCAATATCAATTTTTAAAGTCTAAACTAATTTCTAATTTAAATAATATAAGTTTTAAAGGCTCAAACTATTAAAATGTAAACATTATTTTAAAAACCCAATATTTGGCCCAAAAGTTTTATTAAACCAAAAATCCAATAATTATATAATAGAATAGCCCAACTAAAATATATAAAGCCCAATATTATTTAATCTTCTATTTAATTTATTATGACCATTAATCACTTACTGGCTCAGCCCAAACCAAAATAATATTTTTCTTCTAAAATTAAGGAAGCCCACCCAAAAAGCCCAAACAATTAATTAACTGAATTTTACTTAAAATCTAACTAAACATACTATATTTCTCCACTAAGTAGTAATAATAATAATAATAATAATAATAATAGTAAAGAAAGTTAAGAGAAAAGAAAGAGAGAGAGTTCGAAAAAGGGATAGAAGAATAAGAGGAGTACAGAAAAAAAAAACTAGAGCGGAAGAAAGAGCATAGTTTAGAGAGAGAAGAGAGTGAAAGAGGGAGAGATCAAGAGAGAGGAAGACGTCAGGAAGGAGCTCACCTGAGATCATGGTGCAGCGAGGCTCGGCGATGAGACAGTGCACGCGGACATGACGGAAGGGAGCTCAGTCACAGTGGGCGGTCCGAGGATCGCGGTCTAGCGGCACTCGCTGGAGGCGAAGCTCGCCATCAAAGAAGTTAGAGAGTCGCATCGGAGAAGAGGGCGGTGCTCATGATGGTACATCAGGCCAGATCTGGTGGCGGGGAGTAGTCGCTCACACTGGTGCAGGGTGCTCGGGAACACCAAAGATGATCGAGGTTCACAATGAGCCCTGGACGGTGGAGGCAGAGTGGTCTATGGTGGTGCTTGTTTATATGGATGGTAGATGTCCAAGCGGTGATAGTGGGTTTGGTGGAGATAACAGTTGTGCCGAGAATGATGGGGGTTCTGGTGTTGGTGAAGGGTTCTAGCAAGGTGGCGCTGTCGGGGATGGTCTGAGGCAGGGGCAGTGGGTGGCTTGGGATTAGGTTTAGAATTAGGGTTAAGTCTTGTATCGGACAAGTGTCAGTAGGTTTTGGGATGGGTTTCTGGAGTGTCGGACGTGAAGGAAAAATTATAAATGTAATAAAAAATTGTGGAAGAAAAATGGATGGACACGGTCACGATGCACGGATACAATTTGCTGCGATGATGATGGCTAATGGTGTACTGTTTGGGATAGCTTTTGTTTGGAGCGGTGAGGGAGACGAGAGATTATAGAGATGGGTGAGAGAGATATATATAATATATTTATATAGGGATAAGGATTGGCTTATGAAGAATTCTACTCGAATTAGAATCATGATTAATTTAAATATAAAAAATTAGTTTAATCTAATCTTAATCCAACATTTGATAATACTAATAATTTAAAATAATATTTAATAATTACAAAATAATTTTAAAGTATATTTTCCTAAATCTAAATCATATTTAAAAATATTTTGGCAAGTGTTTTTTATGGATAAAAATATTCATGATTTTCAAAACCAATTTCGAAACAAAACTTTTGAAAGTCGAAAAATAATAACAACCATTTTTTTATAATTTCAATAATTAAATTTAAAGAAAATCATTTTTATTAAAAACTAATTAGTATTTATTCAAACCATTAATTTTAAACTATTTTTTGAAATGCAAAAAATAACAAAAATCTTATACAAAGTTTCAAAGAGAATTTATTTTTTCCAAACACAACATTTAAAATAAACAATAAAATAAATAAAATTTGAAAATTCGAAAACAAGGTTTGCACTCGAGGTGATTGACCATAATTTTCTTGGTGATACTGCTACTACGGAGTGTTTTGATATAGTCTGTTCGCCTAACAATCTCGTGATATGTGACCCTTTGACCATAAAGAAGTAACTCCCGTCTAAAACTCAGCAATCGCTAGCCTGGTATCCGATGTTGTTGCACTTGGTACAATGAGGTCCTAGCCTCTATCCTTGATAGCCACCATGGTTCGAACACTTTAACGCATTGTTGCCTCCTGCAATACTAGGGCGCTTGTGATGGAAATTATGTACAGCACTGGCAACGACTGGATGATACTGGCTCTAGGCGAAGGGCGTGATTGAGTAACTCACCCATCGTCTTGTACTCTGAAATGGCCAAATGGACAGAGATAGAAGCCCGCAGACCCACCTCGAATCGTCACCTTAGCTCTCTGTAGTGGACAGAAATGTGGCAGCAAATTTGGACAGTTTGTTGAATTCTGCCACATATATATTCCCTTAATTTAGCTGCATGAACTCATTTTCTCACTTGGAGAACTGCTGGGGAAGGAACTCGACTTTGAATGCCTTGCAAAATGTAGCCCATGAGATCTGTGTTGAATTGTTGTCACGACAGATCGCTGATTTCTGTACGGCCCACGAGTCGTGCACTTTCAAACAAAATTGAAGTTGAGCGCAGTCGACTTTCTTTGATTCTTCAATACCAAGAAGCTCGAAGTGGTCCTGCAACTCATCTAAGGAGTCGATCGCTATTGAAGTATCCTCGGTACTACTGAAGGAAGTGTGGCACGCTTTCTTGAATTTAGATATATACCTCAAAGTTATAGCTTCTTGGTGGTGAAAGCTGAAGCTCTATTCCTCCAGGTTAATTTCTATAGGTTGGGAAGTATAGCATATGTTGTTGCAGAGCTTCTATTGGCCACCACCGTCTGGACTATCTGCTTGAGTATGTCGTGCATCATCTTGCCACTGCTAGTTGCCAAATTTCTTCTGATGGGCCTCCGTATGTTGCTGCTGAGACTCAGCATGTCTTTATTGTGCTTCTATGATGCACAACATCTTCTCCATCGGGTTGTTTCAGGGTTCGGCCCTCAAACTACTCGAGCTGCTCGAAGTACTTGAGTTATTTATTGTTGCCACCTCTAGAAAAATAAGTCAACTCATATTAGTTTCATAAAATATTATGGACTCATTGTTTAGAACAACTCATATCATCGACACGAGGTCAAAGTTTTACTTCAAAGAATCGGATCAAAATTTGAAACTCAAGAGGGGAAAAAAGTATAGCCATGCAATATACTAATATGTCACGCCCAGATTACCTAGAATCAATTGTCATCCCCGGGCATGATATCGTGCGAGCCTAAGTTGTGCTCGCACAAGGTAGAATCATAAAGTTATCTGAAATATAACAACAGAGCACGCAGAGTATTTGAACACTTGAACAAAAGAAAACTTTGCTTTATTTATAATAAAACATCATTTACAAATACTTGAGTACAAAGGTTCCATGCAGGGTTACTAACTGACTCGAATGCGAGATCGTTTCATAATTTACATCCTTTTATAATACAAAACTTATCAACACCTAGAATTTGAGTCATTCTGCTGCACTTAGAGAGGTGTCTTCAAAAGTGATATATATAATAAGCCTTTACACGCAAGAAAGGCTTCAAAATGTTCAAGCATCGCCTTTAGTTCCTCGGCTCACCTTCCTGGTGTAACCCAATGATTGTATCATATTTTTGAATATGGATAATTGATTAAGTTTAACATAATAATGTCACTAATGTTCATGTAATCACTATCACGTTGCTACTTAAACTTAGCATAGTCCTACTATTCATTAAACTTCTCATACTATTATACTGTATTGTTCGTCTAACATGTACTTGTAGACAAACAATAAACATGATCAAACCATGATATATGTAATAAAGAATTAATGACGGGCCAAAGACGGTGTTATACAAGAAGATTTTTCGGAACCGTCCAACGACCTATCTAGGGCCTCGTACTCGAGTGTTCCGCTGTCCAGCCAGCGGACAGGATTCAAGGGGACATCGCCCCCGTGGGGGTTCGGGGACGAAGCTTTCGAATGGTATTACGATTTCCAGATCTGTTTATCTTTGGACAACTGTCGTTAAGGAAAAAGGTGTCTTCAAATCTGCTCAAATGTCAAAGAAAAATGCGTCATCAAAGTGCTCTTAGTTTTTATATTTATTTCTGTATTTGATCTTTATTTGAGTCTAGGCAATTTATACATCGGACTGATTTGGCACTTAGCTTAGCTTTTCATAAACTCCACCAAAAAGCCTACATAAAGCCTATATCAATTTATGCATCATCATAAACTCCACCAAAAAGCCTACATAAAATGCGTCGTCAAAGTGATCTTAGTTTTTATATCTATTTCCGTATTTGATCTTTATTTGAGTATAGGCAATTTATACATCGGGCTGATTTGGCACTTGGCTTAGCTTTTCGTAAACTCCACCAAAAAGCCTACATAAAGTCTATATCAATTATGTTCATTCAGTCCACAAAAAGCCCACACAAATGCCCACTCAAAAAGAGTCCAAAACCCACTCAAAAAGAGCCCAGCCTATTCTGAATACAGGGCAATCGAACTCAGAATGAATTCGATCCCCCCTGACCTAGTATTTCATTGGATCAGGTCACTCTGTTGAATCGGCTCCAAAGTTCAAATTTATGAAAGTTAGGCAACTGAACTCTGTCCGAGTTCGGTCGCCAAGAACCTTATAAATAGAATAGATTTCTGAATTCTATTTATCTCATTACATTCTCTTATTTTTTATTCCTTAAGAGTTCTCAGAGCTACTTAACCTTCTTATTTAAGCCTTTACGACTCATGGCCAAGCAAGTGCCAGTTTAGTTCGATCTAGATGGTTCGAGTTGTAAAAAAGGCTTGAAAATCAGTTCATTTTCATCTTGTTATTGAAGTCGACAAGTCCTTTGGATTAAAGACTTGAAGTTGAAGTAGTGCTCTTGGGATAAAAAGCATGTATTGTTATGAGCTGCAAGCACTTCGGATTCAAAGCTTGTACTTCACGAGATAGTGGATTCAACATTGAGCTAGAGTACTCGAGACTGGACTAGTCCTCTCAGAGGAAAACCAGTATAAACCTTGGGGTTTGTGTTTACTTCCCTAAACTTATTTATATTATACATTTACATTAATACTGCCTAATTCATGTTAGTTTGATTACTGTCATAACTAATTTTAACTGGTGATTTTTATTATGCTGCACACATGCACTATATTCACCCCCCCCTCTAGAGGTGCTCAACAGTCCTATAATTGGTATCAGAGCAAGGACTATATTATTTGTATTAACATCCTTAGCGTAGATCTTTATTATCAATTGTTATACTCCGATTCCAATTTTCTACAATTGGTATCAGAGCAGGTTATATTCATATATAACACTCTAGAGAGTTTGCATATGGCAGCCGTGAAACCAATATTCACAGGTGAAGTGTAGTCCACAAATAGACCTCCTCTATTTGATGGAACAAACTATACTTATTGGAAGACACAGATGAGCTTCTACCTGAAGTCTCTAGACTTTGACTGATGTTCATGTGTTATCAATGGCTACAAAAATCCTACTATCATCTCTATTCTTACTTCCTCTATTATTAATAAGCCTTATTATAGTTACACAGAAGAAAAGAAGAAGTTAGCTAGCCTTGATGCAAAAGTAATTTATGCTTTTTATTTTGTTGTAGACAGAAATCTATTCAATCTTGTTACTACTTGCACAACATGTCATATAATTTAGAAACTTATTGAAGCTACTTATGAGTGCAGGTTTGAAAGCAAAGCTAGCAACTCTAGAGAGGAGGATAGTTCTCATAATAATGCAAATGTGTGCATGATGGCATTGGAATTTAAGGTACAACACAATCCCTTATATGAAAAAGAGCTTGTATGCCACAATTGTAGAAGATCAGGCCATATCATGGAATATTGTCCTTCTACTACTACAAAGGAGAATTGCTACGAACGATCAAACAAAGGAAGGTCGTCGTCTCGCAAGTACACTAACACGAGCATATGGTGTGAAAGCGAAGCAAGCAACTCAAAAGAAGAAGAAAGCCCTCGTCAAGCTGCAAATATATGCTCAATGGCATTATCCAACGAGGTACAAATAATTTTTTTTATGAAGAGAATGAATTTTTTTATGATGAGTTATCTGATATTTTTAGTGATCTATTGGAAGAACACAAGAAAGTATTAGATAAGTTTAAGCAGTCTCAAAAAGAGCCTAAGGCTTATCAACTTGAGAATGAAAGGTGGTACACTTTGTTTGATGAGATTAGAGACACTGTAATTGCTAGTGGCACAGATGAGCTATCCATGGTTAAGTTGAGTCTGTATGATGCTCAGGAATACATTAATAAGATGACACAAGAGCATGCAAAACTCAATGAAGCTTATAAAGCAGAAAAAAAAATAACATTGCTACACAGAGAATAGACTCATTAACTGCTAAATATAATGAGGCTTGGAAAATCTCTAAAAATGGTGGAGATAAGATTGTCTAAACAAGTTGCTCGACCCAAGACAGTCATACACAAGGCATGTGACACAACCCAAGATTAAAAAAGGATATGGCACAACTAAGGTTAAACATAACCATACTTTTTATTATAGCCAATTACGCAAAATATATCATACCAAATCACGTTCTTATATTGCTGCACATTGCACTAATGTCTATGCTTTTTATCATTATTGTGGTATGAAAGGACATATTTCTAGTCAATGTCAGACTAGAAAACTTGTTGATATTTAACTTGTGCAAATGGGTTCCAAAAGCTATCAAATGTGGATGCACGTTTACTTGGATATCAAAGTCTTCGCCTAATATTATAGGTGGAGCATCCTGTGCTAAGCCATAGAACCATGGAACATGTTGGTGATTGCAAAGCTACAAAGGTCATCTTTCAAGAAATTACACCAACATAAGTGTGGCTACTAGAGCCACTTTGGTAACGTGCTAAATGATTTTTCTTAAATGGTTCTATTTGTAGAATCTAGTATGTTTTTATTGATGTCTTGCTATTAGCTCTCATTGATATCTTTTAGTTGTTTATTTTTTAAATCAATGTGAGGTATAATCCTAGTATGACTAGTTGTTTAGCTTAAATAATTAATTCACACTATATAGTCTTTTACTCATTTTCTATTAGTGCGACACATTTATCTATGTATGCTCTTTACTTTTACTCTTTACCTATGAAGCATGCATACCACTCTAGTCCATAGGAGCTAAAGTTTTTTTAGTTAATGTGTTTTTGACTCTCCGCCTTTAATATTTTTGAAATGGTTACTTCTTACCGATTTGTCTTTAACATGTCACATTTATATTAATCGGTATTTTGTGAGTATGTATGTTTAGCACAAGTCTTCTCTTACTTGAAAAGTATATACATATACTTTTATGTTAACCTTGTGCTTGCATAATATATTCACTATTGATTCTCATATTTTATTTTTAACTTCTTATGAATCAATTGCATCTTTGCCTAATAAAGCATATTTATACATGTTTTTTTTTATCTTGTGATAATTTTTTAATGCTTATTAAGGATACATGATTACTTTATTGTCATTCATATATTGCTCATATATTTCTTATATTGATATATATATATATATATATATATATATATATATATATATATATATATATATAAAATATATATATATATATATATATATATATATATATATATATATATATATATATATATATATATATATATATATATATGTTTTTGTCTATTTCTTTGGGCCCCCAGCACCGGACCGTGGCCGCCCCGCGACCACCTAGCCGTTCGTACCCGGGAGGGGGCTCGAACTTGGGACCTCCCCCAAGTGAGCCCCCTCTCCTAACCACATGAGCTAGGAGGTTATATATATATATATATATATATATATATATATATATATATATATATATATATATATATATATATATATATATATATATATTAGTAATCTCCTAACTTTTGATATTTATTTGTTTTATTTCTATAAGTTGGGATTTTGAGAGAAAAATATTTACTAATGCCTTTCTCTTGATTATTTGTTAGCGTTTTTTAAGAATCACACAGTCTTGTGCTTTGTCTTGTTTTTATAATTTACCTCCTTTATTAGTGCACACTTATATTATATATTTACCTTTGTAAGTGTACTATGAAATCTTTTTGAAAATATTTTTAGCAATCTTGATGATCATTCTTTGGATATTTACTTCTCTTATATTTAGGGATTCTCGATTTCGATGATGTTTCATGATACTGCTTAAATTCTTCTTTAAATCTATGTTCTTAAATGTAGAAATCATTTTGGGTACAAGTCGAAAGGGTCCTTCTATCATATAGATGTAAATAGCCTGAAACGTCACAATGTACTAGTCTTCGGAATACCTCTAGTTGGGAACCGGCCCCTACAGCTAACCCAAAGTGATTAATACTTTATAGACTTAAGATTTATTAAGGTCTACTACGTTCCAGTCACCTAGTCACTGAACCCAGTCACCTAGGTTCCAAAATACATCAGCGTATCTAGGCCCTATGTTTTGATTTTGTAGCACATATAAGGATACATGTAATTGATACATATAATTGATACATCTTATGCTTATAGCTACAATTGATTTGAATTTTTTGTTGTTTGAGATCTTTCGATTCCAGTAGGTACACTTATATATTCATAATATTTTGTATTCTCTAAATCGATCTATAATCTTGTATTGATCTCAATTCTAAGTAAATATATATGGATTTCGTCTTTAGATTTGGACTTTCATTTTGGTGGACAATATTATCCTTTAATATTTTCACAAAAGGTAACATATGTCGATCTATCTTGTCTATTGTGAGATACTATTGCATAGATTAATTTAAGTCATCTTTTGACTTATATGATTATTCATCATATTTTGATTTATATATGCTGAATTTAAATATCTTTTGATTGTTGCATCTTAAGTGTTCATTTAATGAATATTATCTCTTTTGTCTACAAACTATTGTTTTCGTTCATTTTTTTTGTCTTATATGCATTAAGCAAAGGGAAGAAAGATGCATATATCAGATATCTCTTAGATCTTGTGATTATTAATTCTATCTATCTTATGCATATAAATATTTTTGAACTATATACACATATTTTAAGGGAAAGCAAATTAATTGTTTCAATTCATTTATACCATTACTATGTGGTATACCTAGTTCATCATGGACCTATAGTCTTTTTCTTTATTCTTATCGATTGTGTTCATGATATTTTGATTTATGAAAGGGTTTATGAGAGAATATATGAGTCTTTTTTATTCTCTCATTTTATATGGGTTTTAGAAGTTATTTTGCCAAATATATTTAATTATCTTTATTGATAATTCATTTGAGTTTAAATAATCTGGCTTTTCTTATTGAGGATTTGTCTTAAAGTTTATGATTATCTATATTTAGACTAGTCATACATTACGGAGGAGCATTTAAATCGACTGAATTTCTCTTTCTCAAGTATTTTATCTCCATTACCATTATGTTTTTCTAATGGGTATTCATATATCATGCAACGGTAATTGAGTTCAAATGCATGAACTTGGGTAAGTAGATAGATTCTAGTATATCTATTTTGATTTCTTTTCAATGATTATTCTCTTTATGGAAGTGATTCACTAATTTGTATTGGCAAAGTTTGAATCATATTTATTGTGATCATTGTTAAAATTCTTATTATATCTTCTAAATATACTATATTTGGTATTTTATTTTGGTATATACTAGATCTACGAATTTCTAATCCTCATGGATTATGTATGACCAATGATTGATTTCTACTATATTGGTATCTAGTTTTTATTAAAATCCTTTATTGGTGTCACGCCCCAGAACCAGAATACTGGAGAGCGGGGGCGAACATAGCAAGCTACGTATATTGAAATGAAGTCCATCTCGCTATACGGTCACGGCTGTCTAGATATGAGGGTTTACTACAAGCCAACGGTCTCTTAAGGTCAAGCCTATTGTCTCAATCTCAAGCAAGTAATATAGTTACAAGATGTTTGACCACCAAATATATAATAAAAGGCGTCCCAAATATTACATATCAGTTGATCATGAAGCTAGTCGTACAAAATGCAAGGACTAGCAAGAGTTAAGTCATACATGATCAACCCTAGGATTTGTTAATCATGTTTACAGCCCGTAGGCAAACAGTAAGCAAAGGTGCATCAAGCTAACAGGTCCTCGTCGGCTAAACGCCTCAAAAGAATAATATTACAATAGAGTGAGCGAACAAAATAGAAAAACCACTCGTAGCCCGGATTCCTTCTAGTCGTCACCATCGGGCTGGAGGTTCGGTAGATCCTCAGGTGCTGCTCCGAAATCTGGCCACACAAAACCAGCTGGGTCAACCCCAGAAAAAGCAAGTGCCACAAAGGAGGCCACGAAATAAGAACAAAAGCCAGCATATCAGAGCATAAGAAAATGAAAGAAAAGTACAAGTAAATAAAGAAAACAACAGGACTATAAACGACTAGGGACGTGGAACTATTCCGGGAACCAGGTTACAACCCATAAACCAAACAAGGACCGGGGTTGTAACCCTTCGCCTGAATAGCACTCTGTCTCTACCCATTTATTGTTAAGATCAGTAAAACAATCATGCACAAGAGTAACCGGGTACAGGGACTAGACGAGACTAAGACAGGGCTGAACAACATCCATTTACAAGCGGCCGAGCAATACTACGGCTTACTACTTTAACTAACTAGGGTTATCACAAACCTAATTACTAACAAGATGCAATGAGAATTTTCCAGTCCCAAGCCCTGCAGACTATCCAGTTATCCTTCCGCGGGTTGAGAGTATGGTTGGGTACATCGCCCAGGAGACGATATACCCTTAGGTGACTTAGAGGGTGCAATACATGACAGTGTGCTGGAAATGTGCTCTACTCGTCGACAAACTACAAGTCCAATTAAAGCGCGCAGATAACGAGATCGCCTGTGACTGGAAATTCTCCATGAAATATAGTTAGATCTAGTCATTAGCCTAATTCCATATTCAGTACGAATCCCTGACCGTAGAAACCAGGGAGTCACGTCCTAGATATGATGCAAGACAAGAGTAGTGGATTGCACAAACAAGCAAACAGGAACACCCACGGTGTCAGAGCAAGTTACAAGAGTCAAGTCAAGTCAGGTACAAGTCAAGTTATAAGTTACGAGTCAAGTGTGCGCCCCATCGGGTGACTATCAAGAAGATCAGAGAGTACTGGGATCTTAAATCACAGAAATCATGAAAAGGTACTAGTCATAACAAATACTGAAAATCGTGTCAGGTCGTGTTGGGTCAAGATAGTCGTGCTGTGTGGAACAAGATCTCAAAACCTAATCCACAAAAGAGAAGCCAAGCTTAAAGAAGATAAAACCAAATCACCATGGTCAATAGACTGCACAAGAGATGGTTGGCGCAAGAGAAAGGGGCTGTGCAGGGATGAACTGCGCTGAGAGAAGAGGGCTGCGCAGGGGGAGGTTGGCGCAGGAGATGGATGGCGCAGGGGTGAAGTACGCTAGGTTGGATAGCGCAGGGGTGAAGTACGCTAGGTTGGATGGCGCAGGCGATGGATGACGCAGGGGTGAAGTACGCTAGGTTGGATGGCGCAGGCGATGGATGGCGCAGGGTGCAGGTGGCGCAGGTTGGATGGCGCAGGGGTCAATTGCGCAGGGGCCGATGGCGCATGGGCCGAGTGCGCCAGGGAGTGAGCGCGGTTCGCCAAAGGGCGAGCTGCGCTAAAGAGCGCTGACCGAGGGGGATGCGCGTTTCAGTACTGCACTAAAGAGCGCAGACTAAGGTCTTCTTCTCCAGGCCGAGAGCAAGTCCAAGAACACTAAAAACTTCCTATCTTTATATCTTGGCCAAATCAAAACCAAATCTAGATTTTCAAAGGCCTAACTTGAGTAAAATTGAATTCTCTTCCACATGGAAGCATCAAAACAAACAAAAATCAAAGTTTGATAGAACAAAACCAAGTATTTCCGAAAAGGGTTAAAACCTAGATCTAGCAAAATGGAAACTCCAATTCACAAAATGTCAAGTTCTAATATTGATCACCATGGCCTCATCTAGCTAATGGACAATTAAAATAGGGTTCTCATGTGGTGGCACGGTGCACTTGCCTAGGGAGGTTGGTGGAGGAAGGAGGAAGAAGAAGATGGAAATTAATGGAGAGTAAAGAGGCGAGAGAAAAGGTTGGTAGGGTTTTAATGAGGGGGGTTGTGTTGTGTTGAGGGTGGAGCATAGGCTAAGGTAGTCCAATGCATGCTAAACCAAACCAAATCCATCCTACTCCACAAAATAAAACCAAGCCATGCCAAAACCCGTTTTACGAGAAAACCAAAAATCTGCAAGTCGAGCCAAAAATACAAGTACAGGCCAGAATCCAACTACGAGTATAATACGAAATACGGGAAACAGGGGTGACAACTCTACCCACCTTAAAAGAATTCCGTCCTCGGAATTTAATCAAGGAGCTAGAGACTGCTACGGCAAGCTACACTAAGCACCAACAACTACACTAAGCAGTTCAATCATACAATCATACATACAAGCAAGGGATGGAAAGCATAAGGCATAAGGAAGACATTATACCTTACGAGTCAAACAAGTAGGGATATCGCGATCGGATGTCGTTCTTACGCTCCCATGTTGACTCACCTAGAGAGTGATGACCCCAAGCAACACGGACTAAACTAATAGTCTTGTTCTTGAGTATCTTCTCCCTCCGGTCCAAAATAGACACGGGCTTCTCCTCATATGAAAGGTTGGTACCAACAACCAATTCTGAATGGTCCAGGATATGGCTCGGGTCCGGGATATACCGTCGTAATTGGAACACATGGAATACATCATGCACCTCACTTAGCGACGGCGGAAGAGCAAGACGATAGGATACATCTCCTACTCGCTCCAGGATATTGAACGGCCCTATATACCTAAGACTAAGCTTTCTTCGTACGCCAAAGCGAATGACACTGCGATTAGACGAGATCCTAAGGAATACATGGTCGCCGATAGCAAACTCTAAGGAACGCCGATGGGCATCGGCCCAATGTCGCTGGTGGTCTTGGGCAACTCGAAGATGATCCCTGACTCTTCTGACTACTTCAACTGTCTGGGCAATCGTTTCTGGACCGAGCATCTGCCTCTCTCCAACATCGTCCCATGCTAGCGGGGATCTGTACTTTCTGTCATACTGTGCCTCGAATGGTGCCATCTGGATGCTGGCTTGGAAACTATTATTGTACGAGAACTCCACCAGATGCAGGTGATCTTCCCACGAACTACCGAAGTCAAGGTACAAGATCTCAACATATCTTTAAGAGTTTGGATTGTGCGCTCAGACTGGCCATCTGTCTGCAGATGATATACCGAACTGAACTGGAGACGAATTCCCAAACTCTCTTGCAATCTACGCCAAAAGTAGGACGTAAACCTTCAATCTCGGTTCGAGGTGATGCTGACTGGTACACCGTGAAATCTGACAATCTGCCTGAGATACATCTCTGCCAACTGAGCCGTTGACTGACCCACTCTGAATGGGAAAAAATGAGCCACCTTCGTGAGCCTGTCAACTATAACCCAAATAGCATCTCGACCAGCCGGGGATCTAGGCAATCCCGTCACAAAATCCATGGTTACATGCTCCCATTTCCATTCTGGAATTGGCAAGGGCTGAAGAAGTCCAGCGGGCCTCTGATGTTCAGCTTTAACCTGCTGGCAAACCAAACACCGAGAGACAAACCGGGCTATCTCCCTCTTCATGCCATTCCACCAGAAGTGCTGACGAATATTACGATATATCTTCGTGCCACCGAGATGAATAGAATACTGCGAGCTGTGGGCCTCTGACGTGACCTCCTGTCTGATATCTCTATTGGGTACACAAAGACGAGTGCCGTGCCGAAGTGTACCATCTTCATGAATGTACAACTCTGGCCTTTTTCCTGCCTCATACTCTGCTCTGAGCCGCTGAAGCTTGGAATCTGTAGATTGTGCCATCCGGATCCTCTCAACTATGCTGGACTAAACCTGTAGACTGGCCATCAATGCCATACTGGTTGGAAGAACCACTTCTATTCCCATCTTCTGAAGATCTGCCAATAACTCTGGTTGCGCCGTCAGAAAATAAACTCTGGCTCTCCTGCTCAACGCATCTGCTACAACGTTGGCCTTCCCTGGGTGATACTGCAAATCTACATCGTAATCCACCAATAGCTCAAGCCATCTTCTCTGTCGCATATTAAGGTCCTTCTGGGTGAAAACATATTTCAGGCTCTTGTGATCAGTAAATATCTCCACTCTATCTCCGTACAAGTAGTGCCGCCAAAGCTTAAGTGCAAACACTACTGCTGCCAGCTCCAAGTCGTGGGTCGGATAATTTTTCTCATGATCATGAAGTTGATGTGATGCATAAGATATTACCTTCCCATGCTGCATCAAGACACACCCCAATCCTCTGCCTGAAGCGTCGTAATAAACTGTGAATCCTCCGGTCCCATCTGGAAGCGTAAGAATGGGAGCCGTTATCAAACCTCGCTTCAACTTCTCAAATGATTCCTGACACTCTGCTGTCCAAGCGAATTGCACATCCTTGTGGGTCAACTGGGTCATCAACGCTGAAACCCTTGCAAAATCTGAAACAAATCGCCGGTAGTAGCCGGCTAATCCAAGGAAGCTGCGAACTTCTGCCACTGAGCTGGGTACTGGCCATGACTCGATAGCCACAATCTTCTGGGGATCTACTTCCACTCCTCCTTGGGTAATGATGTGACCCAAGTACAAAATACAATCGAGCTAGAACTCGCATTTACTGAACTTGGCGTACAACTGATGCTCCCTAAGTGTAAAACCCCAAAATTTTTTTGGATTATTTTATTTATTTATTTATTTGGCTTAAATAAGATTTTATGAAATTTGTGAGTATCTTTAAATTAAATACTTATTATTATAGATGACCTTAACCATGGTTGAGTTTGAATATGCAAGACGACTAGAAAGTATGGCATGCCTAGCATTATTGGGTGCTTTAACTAGCATGCTAGCCATGTTAGGAGTGACATGGTCATACGGTAGTCCTTTGCATGTTAACCATTCAAATCATGGCACAAGTCATAATTTTTATTTAAATAATTAGTAAGAAAGCCTTTATGACTTTTTAGGAGACTCGGTTGCACCAAACCTTCCCAAACCTCTTCCAAGCCGAACCCAACCCTATGTAGGCATGTTGGACATTAATAAATATTAATAATTATATTTATTTGTATTTAATTCAGATTTTATAGTGTAATTATATAGATAGAATTAAATAGTTCTATATTAGGAAACACCTTTTTAAATCATCAATCCAATCAACTAGCCAACTCACCAAACAACCAAATCATGCCAAGTGGACCCCCACCATGTTAATTTCGGCCAAGCAAACCCCCCATGGCTAAATGCATCAAATTAAATAGGATTTAAATCCTAGATTGCTTAAAATTCATTTAAGGATATGTTAAACATACCAACTTATCCCAAACCTTAACCAAATCCTAATCTTTTCTTTCCCCACCTTGTGGCCGACCACTTCTCCCTATTCCCTCTCTATTTTTGGCAGCAATCCCCCTCCTCATAGTCTCCACACATCATCCCTTCATTATACATCTTCCCCTCCTTCACAACAACTCATCTCCTCCACCATACATCCATCCAACCCCTCAAAACAAACCCTAAAAAAACTCCATCCTCCCATCCAACCCTCTATAGCCATTATCAACTCTCTCATACTCATCAAGAGAGGTTTAGCAAGCGAGGATAGCGGGAAAGATTGGAGCTGTGGTGAAGAGAAGTCATCACCACCCTTTATAGCAAGGATCTTTGGTAAGAATCCTAATCTTTTCTTCTAAAAACCTTTACTAAAATTCTGTAGAATATATGTTATTAAATCTGTATAAATTATATTTTGATGAATTTTGTTATATTTAATCATCCATAAAAGTTTCATGTATTATAGGCATAATATCCATGTTCCGGTAGGGTCAAAATTAACACCATTGTGAAGGAACTACTAGTTATTGATGCCTATTCTTGAAACTGAATTTTATGTGTATTCATATACATAAATTAGGATTTTTAAGTATTTTTCCATGAATTTAGCAACTCAATTCTGGTTGAGAAAAGTATAGGTCAAAACTAGCTAATTTCGGGCGACCTGCTGACCTAGAATGCCCCGAACTTGTAGTATAATCTTACCCTTGTATCTCTGATGTTATTCTTGAAAATAAAGTATTTTACTTCTATTTAAATTTTATTTTTGGGTTATTTTATCAATTATTAGTAATTAACTATGTTCCGGACAAGTTTCGGGTTAACTAGCTAACTTAGTAATCAACTAGTCATAAATGCCTTTAGAAACATTAATTCTATAATTTTAGAGTTAATTCTATATAAAATTAGTTTAAATAATATTTTAATGATTTTTATATGATTTCTAAGTATAGTATTGAAGTAGGGGCATAACTGACTAATTGGGAGTTGGAAACCCAAAAACTGTGTTCGGTGTCTCGTGGAGCCTGTATGTGATTGTATAGGTCTAAAGGGTCCCACGAGAAATTGAATATAATCTTAAAACATTATTTTGACTAATTAAGTCATATTGTAAGTTTATGAGTAGTGGCTTAATTTAGTTAATTAATTATCTAGGAGCGTCGGGTTCCAGAGGCGTGGACACGGGAACGAAACTTCATCCTCACATCGCAGAACCAGGTAAGTATACCTTGCCAACTTGTACAGTATAATTTATATGCATGTTCATCATCTCGCTGCCATTCTTTTCCTGACATTCGTGATTGCTTTATTCCATGTTTTGTACACTCGTCCTGTATATAGTTTTACTTTACATGTTTCTAGTCGCCTGCACATTCTTGTTCCTTCCTGTTATGATAGTTCTATCTGTTACACTGTGTTAGTTTCATATGTATTCCTTGATAGAGTCGTCTAGTCCTACACCGCGATTCCCTCGACTTGATTATAACTTGACTTGACTTGACATGACTTGAGTAGGACTTGAGTTTGACATTCTATAGATTGTGAGTACTTACCTTGACTACGGTCTATAGGATTTTATACTAGGATTGGCTACTGTCTTGGCCGTGAGTACTTGCCTTGACTGCGATTGAGACACTATAGATTATGAGTACTTGCCTTGACTGCTGTCTATAGCTTTGACCTATTAGCCATTTCTAGTATGGCATGCCAGTGTCTTAGGATCATTGTGTTTAGATCTTGTGTCTTAGTTCATCTTGTCTCGTTGGATACCCTTGATTGTTCTTTACTTCTCTGTATATTTGTACTGTTACCTGTTGGCTTGTATATTATGTATCTTGCTAGTCCTCTGAGGACCTGATGATCTCTTCAGGTTTAGCGACTGCGTAGAGTTAGTTAGCAGAGCGGGATGGTAGAGGATTACGATGTATGATATAGGTATTTACTTGTGATATTTCTTTATTATCTTCTCGTGCTTTTACATTCCGTACCATGTTATATTCTGCGTATTTTATAGACTCATATCATTCTTGGAGTCTAATCGGACAATATGCTAATGGGCTGCAGACCATGACCCATACTTGTTCATTCTCGTTTATATGATTCCTGTGGATTGAGATACAATTTTACCCATGACCTTGACAGCTTATACGTACTCGAGTCGGGCTGGAGTTCGTTCGATACGTAGCATCCGAAAACCGGGTGTGGGTCATAACACTAAGCGTCTGAAGGACAACTCTTAGATGCTGCTCATGTTCTGCTTCGCTCTTACTGTAGACCAGGATATCATCTAGGAACACGATCACGAACTGATCCAAGTAGGGCATAAAAATGCGATTCATGAGGTCCATGAATACTGCTGGCGCATTGGTCGCTCCAAAGGGCATAACAAGGAACTCCCAATGTCCATACCTAGATCGAAAAGCTGTCTTCGGGATGTTCTGCTCTCTGACTCTGATCTGGTGGTATCCTGACCGCAAGTCTATCTTCGAAAACACTGAAGCCCCTTTGAGTTGATCAAACAAGTCATCTATCCTCGGGAGAGGGTATCTGTTCTTGATTGTCACTGAGTTCAAGGTACGATAATCTACATATAACCTGGACGTACCATCTTTCTTTTTCACAAGAAGCATCGGGGCTCCACAAGGCGATCCACTTGCACGAATGAATCCCTTGGTCCTGAGTTCTTTAATCATCTTGTACAAAATCTCTAACTCTGAAGGCGTCATCCTGTAGACTCGCTCTGACACTGGTGCTGTACCGGGGATCAAGTCTATAGTGAACTCGATCTCCCGCTCTGGCGGCATCCCTGGAAGTTCCTCCGGAAAGACATCTGGAAACTCTTCAACTATCCGGGGCAACTGCACTGCTGCTACTGCCATCCGCAACACTGGGGAAGATGGCTCCACCGCGCCTCTGAAAAATGAAAACTCTGGCTCGCCTGGAATGCTGAAAATAACCCTGCCAACATGGCAGTCTATCCTAGCATACTGGTTCCTCAACCAATCCATGCCTAGGACTACATCATAGTCCGCCATAGGGAATTCTATAAATCTAGCGGAGAACTCTCTACCGCTAACTACGATCCGACACGAGAAAAATACTCGATCTACTCCCACAAGACCATTACCAGTAAGTATATTGAGCCTTACTGATAATGACTCTGGCTCCAATCCTATCCGTGTCGTGAATCGTGCAGACATGAATGAATACGATGCACTAGAATCAAATAATACCGATGCTGGAAAGGAGTTGACGAGAATAGTACCTGCCACTACCTCACCTGGTGCAACTTCTTCATCCATAGTCATCATCATGGCCTGACCTCTAGCTGCGGGTCCCCTCTGCTGGAAACCTCTCTGCCTGCTCTGCACTTGGGCTTGGGTATACTGCTGCTGGTTCTGCTGATAAAACGCCTGGGCCTGAGGCAACAATGGCCTCGGGTACTGCTGCTGCTGCACAGGTGCTGGTCCCCTAACCGATGGACTGGTTAGGTTGGAAGAGGACGAACTACCCCTATTCGGATAGGCCCCTATCTTGTGATCTGTCGCTCCACAAGCCAGGCACAAACCCTGAGCTCTGCGATAATCTGCTACCACGTGCCCTGGCTTCCCGCAATGAGAACATCCCATCGCGGAAGTTTGCTTCTGCTTCTGCTGCTGCGGGTACGTCAGGGTCAAATGCTGAACCAACGTCACTGAGGTCGCCCGCCTCGGAGTTCCAATAGTCAAACTCCTAGCTGTCGGGGCTGGAGCTGATGATTGCTGCATCTGACTGTGGGATCGCTTCCTACCTCCAGTCCTATCCACGATCCTCTTAGAGGTATACTCATGCCTCCTAGCTGCCCTCAGAACTGCATCGAACGTCTGGTGCTCGAACTGCTCAACCGCCAACAAGATCTCCAAATGCAGTCCCTGCTGGAACCGCTGGGCCCTATCAAACTCGGTCGCCACTAAGGTGGGGGCAAACCTACTGAGTCTTGAAAACTCAGATGCATAACTGTCGACTGTACTGCATCCTTGATTCAAGTTGGTAAATCTCGTCTGCAGGTCGTACCGAGCCACCGCATTAAAATACTTCGTCTGGAATCTCTCTCTAAACACCGCCCAAGAAATGGGTGCCACTAATCCCATGGCTTGCACTGCCCACCAACTGCGAGCTAAATCCAGCAACTGCAGGCGTACCACCGCCACCTTCTCATTCTCAGGTGTCCTGGCTGCTTCCAGAATCACCTCGGTATCCTGAAGCCAAGCGTCTGCGGCAATCGCATCTTCACTGCCGTCGAAGAAGGGAGGGTTCAAGCGCTTGAAGCTGTTGGCCGCGCTATTCCCTGGGTGACCGCCCCTGGTCAAAGCATCTGCCACTGCCTGGTGCAAGGCGTCTCCTCTGCGATCTTGAGAAGCTATCAAGGTCCTGATGAGACCTACTAAGGTGCCATCATCCGGCTCGGTAGGCTGAACGGGCTGAACTGGGGGTTCTCCTCCAGGAGGTATAACTCGGGAGGCAACTCCAGAATGCTGGGCTTGATCTCCAGGTTGCTGGTCCACGAGAGGTGCTCCATCTTGCTGATCGGCGGGGTCAGGTACAGTGCCGCTGAAGAAGACGACACAGGAAAAACAATAAGAAAGGACCAGGATAGATCAACGATACAAGCATGTGATCAGGGCAAGAATCCAGAGATTTCAGAGGATATGAGCGAAGATCAAGGACGAATAATGATTAAGACATCTATTGGTAAACCCTCACATTTCTTGAATGCCAATACCTGTATGGGCCACCACTTAAACTATGTCACGCCCCAGAACCAGAATACTGGAGAGCGGGGGCGAACATAGCCAGCTACGTATATTAAAATGAAGTCCATCTCGCTATACGGTCACGGCTGTCTAGATATGAGGGTTTACTACAAGCCAACGGTCTCTTTAGGTCAAGCCTATTGTCTCAATCTTAAGCAAGTAATATAGTTACAAGATGTTTGACCACCAAATATACAATAAAAGGCGTCCCAAATATTATATATCAGCTGATCATGAAGCTAGTCGTACAAAATGCAAGGACTAGCAAGAGTTAAGTCATACATAATCAACCCTAGGATTTGTTAATCATGTTTACAGCCCGTAGACAGACAGTAAGTAAAGGTGCATCAAGCTAACAGGTGTTCATCGGCTAAACGCCTCAAAAGAATAATATTACAATAGAGTGAGCGAACAAAATAGAAAACCCACTCGTAGCCCGGATTCCTTCTAGTCGCCACCATCGGGCTGGAGGTTCGGTAGATCCTCGGGTACTGCTCCGAAATCTGGCCACACAAAACCAGCTGGGTCAAGCCCAGAAAGAGCAAGTGCCACAAAGGAGGCCACGAAATAAGAACAAAAGCCAGCATATCAGAGCATAAGAAAATGAAAGAAAAGTATAAGTAAATAAAGAGAACAACAGGACTATAAACGACTAGGGACATAGAACTATTTCGGGAACCAGGTTACAACCCGTAAACCAAACAAGGACCGGGGTTGTAACCCTTCGCCTGAATAGCACTCTGTCTCTACCCATTTATTGTTAAGATCAGTAAAACAATTATGCACAAGAGTAACTGGGTACAGGGACTAGACGAGACTAAGACAGGGCAGAACAACATCCATTTACAAGCGGTCGAGCAATACTACGGCTTACTACTTTAACTAACTAGGGTTATCACAAACCTAATTACTAACAAGATGCAATGAGAATTTTCCAGTCCCAAGCCCTACAGACTATCCAGTTATCCTTCCGCGGGTTGAGAGTATGGTTGGGTACATCGTCCAGGAGACGATATACCCTTAGGTGACTTAGAGGATGCAACACATGACAGTGTGCTGGAAATGTGCTCTACTCGTCGGCAAACTACAAGTCCAATTAAAGCGCCCAGATAACGAGATCGCCTGTGACTGGAAATTCTCCATGAACTATAGTTAGATCTAGTCATTAGCCTAATTCCATATTCAGTACGAATCCCTGACCGTGGAAACCAGGAAGTCATGTCCTAGACATGATGTAAGACAAGACATGTGGATTACACAAACAAGCAAGCAGGAACACCCATGGTGTCAGAGCAAGTTACAAGAGTTAAGTCAAGTCAGGTACAAGTCAAGTTACAAGTTACGAGTCAAGAGTGCGCCCCATCGGGTCACTATCAAGAAGATCAGAGAGTACTGGGATCTTAAATCACAGAAATCACGAAAACATACTAGTCATAACAAATACTGAAAATCGTGTCAGGTCGTGTTGGGTCAAGATAGTCGTGCTGTGTGGAACAAGATCTCAAAACCCAATCCACAAAAGAGAAACCAAGCTTAAAGAAGATAAAACCAAATTACCATGGTCAATAGACTGCGCAAGAGATGGTTGGCGCAAGAGAAAGGGGTTGCGCAGGGATGAACTGTGCTGAGGGAAGAGGGCTACGCAGGGGAAGGTTGGCACAGGAGATGGATGGCACCGGGGTGAAGTGCGCTAGGTTGGATGGCGCAGGCGATGGATGGCGCAGGGGTAAAGTGCGCTAGGTTGGATGGCGCAGGCGATGGATGGCGCAGGGGTGAAGTGCGCTAGGTTGGATGGCGCAGGCGATGGATGGCGCAGGGTACAGGTGGCGCAGGTTGGATGGCGCAGGGGTCAATTGCGCAGGGGCCGATGGCGCATGGGCCGAGTGCGCCAGGGAGTGAGCGCGATTCACCAAAGGACGAGCTGCGCGGTCAGCGTTGCGCTAAAGAGCGCTGGCCGAGGGGGATGCACGGTTCAGTACTGCGCTAAAGAGCGCAGACTGAGGTCTTCTTCTCCAGGCCGAGAGCAAGTCCAAGAACACTAAAAACTTCCAATCTTCATATCTTGGCCAAATCAAAACCAAATCTAGATTTTCAAAGGCCTAACTTGAGTAAAATTGAATTCTCTTCCACATGGAAGCATCAAAACAAACAAAAATCAATGTTTGATAAACAAACCAAGTATTTCCGAAAAGGGTTAAAACCTAGATCTAGCAAAATGGAAACTCCAATTCACAAAATGTCAAGTTCTAATGTTGATCACCATAGCCTAATCTAGCTAATGGACAATTAAAATAGGGTTCTCATTTGGTGGCAAGGTGCACTTGCCTAGGGAGGTTGGTGGAGGAAGGAGGAAGAAGAAGATGGAAATTAATGGAGAGTAAAGAGGAGAGAGAAAAGGTTGGTAGGGTTTTAATGAGGGGGGTTGTGTTGTGTTAAGGGTGGAGCATAGGCTAAGGTGGTCCAATGCATGCTAAACCAAACCAAACCCATCCTACTCCACAAAATAAAACCAAGCCATGCCAAAACCCATTTTACGAGAAAACCAAAAATCTGCTAGTCGAGCCAAAAATACAAGTACAGGCCAGAATCCAACTACGAGTATAATTCGAAATACGAGAAACGGGGGGTGACAATTGGTCTCTTTCAAAACTATATTTATACTCTTTATTATATGTGTTTTGAATGATTTCTTTCAAATTTCTACCTTAATCCTTGATCATGATTATTTTTGCCTTCCTCCTACTATGGTATATTTACTTATGCTTGAGTTATTTTTATCTCTATTACGGGAAAGCTTATTTTTATCATGTCAACGGTGGAGAAATAAGTTTAAGTTAGCACACAATCTTCTAGTAGTATGTATTTATTAGTGATACATGCATCTATCATATCTATCTTAGACTTAAATGATTTGCCATAATCAAAAAGTGGAAGATTGTTAGCCCAACGATTGTGTCATATTTTTGAATATGGCTAATTGACTAAGTTTAACATAATGATGTCACTAATACTCATGTAGTCACTATCACGTTTCCACTTAAACTTAGCATAGCCCTACTGTTCATTAAACTTATCATACTGTTACACTGCTTTGTTCGCCTAGCATGTACTTGCAGAGAAACAATAAGCATGATCAAACCAGGACTTATGCAATAAAGAATTAGTCATAGACCAATGATGGTGTTATAAAAGAAGATTTGTCGGAATCGCACAATAACCTATCTGGGACCTCGCACTCGGGGGTTCTGCTGTCTAGTCAGCGGACATCGATCGAGGGAGCAAACCCCCCCCCCCCGTGGGGGCTCGGGGGCGAAACCCACAAAAGGTATTCAAATTTCCAGATCTATTATCTTTGAATAACTATCGACAAGAAAAAAGGCGACTTCAAGTCTGCTCAATTGTCAAAGAAAAAGGCGTCATTAAAGTGCTTTTAGTTTTTATATTTATTTCTGTATCTGATCTTTATTTGAGTCTAGACAATTTATACATTGGACTGATTTGGCACTTGGCAGAGCTTTTTATAAACTCTACCAAAAAGCCTATATAAAGCCTATATCAATCATTTTCATTCAGTCCACAAAAGCCCACTCATAAAGAGCCCAAAACTCACTCAAAAAGAGCCCAACATATTATGAATACAGGGCAAACTAACTCGAATCGAGTTCTGCCCAAACTCGGTTCCGCCGTCCCCCCGACCTAGTATTCTATTGGATCAGGTCACCCTATCAAATCGGCTCCAACGTTCAAATTTATGAATGTTAGGCAACCGAACACTGCCCGAGTTCGGTCCCTAGAACCTCATAAATAGAACAAATTTCTTTATTCTATTCCTCTCACTCTTCTCTTCTATTCCTTAATAGTTCTCAGAGCTACTTAACCTTCCTATCTAATCCTTTAGACTCCTAGCCAAGGAAGTGTCAATTCATTTCGATTTAGAAGTTGGTTCGAGTTGTAAAGAAGGCTTGAAAATCAGTTCTTTTTTATCATATTACTGAAGTTGACAAGTCCTTCGGATTAAAGGCTTGCAAGTTGAAGTAGTGCTCTTCGGATAAAAAACACGTGTTATAAGGTGCTACAAGCACTTCGGATTCAAAGCTTGTGTCTCACGAGAAGTGGATTCAACATCGAGCGAAAGTACTCAAGACTGGACTAGTCCTCTCAGAGAAAAACCAGTATAAATATTGGTGTTTTCGTTTGCTTCCTTGAACTTATTTACATTAGCATTTACATTTATACTACCTACTTCATGTTAGTTTGATTACTGTCATAATTAATTTTAACTGGTGATTTTTATTCTGCTGCACACACATACTCTATTTACCCCCTCTAGAGGTGCTCAACGGTCCTACACCAAGAACATAGTACTTGTGAGGATACGAGTTAGTAAATTGTCGTATATTGGTGAGTGACTAATTAAATCTCATGATCTCAATTTTTATAAAAATTATTTAAGAATACAATAGTTAAATAATCTTTCTAGCTATCCTAGTCAATTTTATTTGCACATTTGATAGGACATAACAATGTAAACTACGTTAAATCTTACCCATGACAAAGTCTCCACCCTGTATAACATTTACCATGTTTTTTTTGTCAACCAAATATCATTAGCTAAAATAGTATATATATGTGAAGGTCACTGGCACTACACGCCATCCTAGACTATAGCTTGGTTTATGTTTCGACCCACTCCCGAATAACCGGATACGAGTCGGACACACCCAGCCTACGTTGTAGACTCAACGTAGTAAGTTGTACCAAGTCTCTAAAGAACTCAAAAGATATGATAAAATCCACATCATAGCCGATAATACGTTCCCAGAGTTCACCACAGTACACCACCACATGCCTAGTTATTTTTACACCTTTTACAACTATACCAGAGACAAAATTGAAAACATAAATAAAGTTGTCAATCCACATCCACAAGTACTCTCACAATACAATGTCAAAAGTAAAGTCCACAAGACAAAATCTATGTAATAAAACTAGAGCTAGATCTCCATTGTAACTCCTAGGTCCTGAGTCATGGTGTCATTCTGATCAACTAAAGGATCGGGCTCCTGCCCATTGAAGGTCGTACAAATAGTCTCAAGCTCACTTGTAACATATCTAGTTAGGAGCACAGCAAAGTACAATCTATAATAATGATACAAGTACAACTTGTGAATAAGTAAAGAAATAATAAAACAAGATGAACATAAACCGTAAATGCATAATCTAACAGAATATAAGACATGCAATCAAAAGATCATGACATGTGAATTTGAAATACGTACAAAAATATGTGACTAGCAAGATAAAGATCATGAATAAGAGCAAGTATACGGTACGGCTTAATCACACATGCAGATGTGTGCGATTAAGATATCATCATGAATTCCTAAGTTGGGCTTTGGCCACATATCTGTAGTATTTCCCCTCCCGAGTATACAAGTATAAGATCCTGAACCAGAATATAATATCAAGTCATGTAACAGTGTGTCTAATATGAAAAGACCACTGCATGAAGTAAATGAATCAAGATCATAAAGTACTTGCCTTGCTCTGGAAGATCGGTAATAGGAATGTAGTAATCTTTAGGTTCTCCTACAATAAATTAAGAGTATGATTAGATTCTAAATAATGACACTAGCTAGCTATTTATTTCTAACCATAGACTAACTATAAAATAACTCTAACAATATACTAGTTATCAATAGGTTAAAGCAAAATAATATACTAGCAATTTCTATATGATTGTTAAGAAAATTATTTATTCATGAACAATAGAAAATATTTGCTAGAAATTTTATCTAAAATACACTTTCTAAAATAATATTTAGAAACCTTTAAATATATTAGTAATCTTAGCAAAATTAATAATAATGACAATAAGAAGAATAATACTAATTATAATAATATAACAATAATAGTTAAGGCTACTAATAGCAGGAATTATATCACAGAATTAATACTAACAACAATACTAAAACTCAGCCAATACTATATTTATTAGCCCAATCCAGCCCATAAGTCTAGAGCCCAAATTCAATGGCTCAAGCCCTAATTTATTTGTTACTGTTGCATTATCTATTTCTTTCTAATTTTATCATCAACTGCACGACCCATCATCCCGGCCCACACATATGAATCCAACCCGGCCTACTGTTTCAAACCCTAACATTATATCCCACTACAACAAATAGGACCTACAATAGCAGTTTTTCTATAGCGTTCAAGTGTCCCCGCTGTAGAATGTTATCAACAATAGTGTTCTTTTGGAAAGTGTTGTCCAAAAATTTATTTTCCAGTTTTTCTTTACATTCAGCCCGCTCCTGTCCCCCCAAAATTTTCATTATACCGCTGCATCCAAAAATTTGGTGCTGAAGCAGAGGGGGTATGAAGCTTTTTCCTTCATCCTTATCTAAATTTTTTTGCTTGTCTAACTTTTTACTTTCCCTTTCTCTCTCCTTAGCTCTCTCTCGGAGGTTGGGCAGAGGTTGGGATGTCTTCGAACATCGGAGGTTAGAAGGTTTTTGAATGTCAGCACCTCTGTCATCGCCGTCACCGCCGCATCTAGGTCCGTTCTCTCCTTCATCTCTACCTTTCATTTTTCTGAGTTTTTCTCCGTTGATTTATTATTTAGGGTTAATTAATAATTAGGGATTTTATAAGCATCAAATGGTTTTCTTTCTTAATTAGGGTTTAGACGATATGGTTCTGGGTTTAGATTATTTAATGTCTAGGGTTAATAATTAGGCCACTACAGAGGCGACTCCGAATTACAACTGGAGCACATCAATGACTACTTCACGAGGCCAGCTGTGGCTGCTTCGTCTCCCGTGCCGTACTTATGGATTTGAGTCGGGCACCATGGACAATATCAGGTTCGGCACCTATGGCCAAATCTTCAGACCTGACAACATCGTATTCGGTCAATCCTATGTCGGCAACAACTGGGACAAGGGGCACTACACGGAAGGAGCCGAGCTGATGGACTCGGTGCTCAATGTCATCCACAAGGAGGCTGAGAACTGTAACTTCTTGCAAGGTATTGTCTCTCTTCATAATCGTGTCTGTACTGCTTCTGTGGATCTCGAATATCTCATGTTCATGATATTTTCTCGTATTGACATTCTTATAACAAATAGTTCTTTAATGAAGGAGTTAAATAATATATTGTTGTTCCTCGATAGATCTATGCTTATAAGTTGCTTGATGTTTGTTATCTATGGTTTTGCTTGAATAATTTCTACTACTATCGTTCTAGATTTTTTTTTGTTTTTTTTCCTTTGTGTTTGCAGATCTAGGGTTTTATTGAACACTCAGACATTCCCTTAATTTTTGATTTTAGTCTTTTGGATCGGTTTTTTGTAGTAAATACCTATGGTTCGGGAAACCCTAGTTTTTTTACCCTTGCGATAAAACTCTCTGAACAGTTAGTATTTTGTTGGCAGAAAAACAAAATTCTATTTGTTGGTTGGAAACTAGCAAACTTGTTTGATTTTTGTTAGGGTTTGATTTTTTAGGGTTTCTTTCTTTAATCGATTTTGCTAGGTTTGATTTGGGATATTATATAATTCATTGCTCTGAAGGACATGGATTAGGATATTAGCCAATGGTGTTCCCTTATTGATGATAGGTGCTAATTTCTTTAGTAGCTTGTCAAGGTTCGGTCCCTTGATCTGCATATTTTCCCTGAGATGTATTGTTTGTTACCAAGTGAGCCTTGGTTGTTGAACCCGAAGAGATGAATAAAATTATGGTGAAATGTAGATAGAATTTTGGAGGTGTTGTACTTAGTGTTACTAAATCACTGAATAGTTTCAATCCCAGCAGAATATGCATTATGTCGAATATCTCGTCTTGATATTAAAAGGGAATGTTTTGCTAAAGATTCTTATATTAAACTTTGTAACTAATAATTTAATTTGGGAATTGGTTATCCAGTTGAGAAAGTATGCTTTGGTCCTGTCACCATATTATTGCGAGTATTTTCCAATTGATGTTTGTAACTTAGAAGCTGCAACATCCCTTTAACTCATATTTTACGATCATCATGCCTTTTTTCACAAGCCACCACCTCCTCTCCATTGACTATGCTACTGATATTTTTTTGATTTCTGAAGATTATCCGATCTATCGTCTATTTAGGATTTTTCTTTAGTTTTGATTTATGTTTCAAGTCTAACAAGTTCAAAATCACCAGACGCTTTTATTTGCACATGCAACAATTTCTTGAATAAAAGTTTTTTGAATAGATTTTTTTTGAATAGATTTTTTTTTAGATAACTGGATAGATATTTAACCTATGTAAGTAAGTAGGCTAAATACCCATCCAAACTAATTTTATTAACCACCTGAGATCAAGTACAACATAGCTGATTTTTTTGAGCAATTAAATACCTATTTTTGCCACTTCAGTTTTTTCTAATCTTTTCTTCATTGCTCCATTCATCTTTATAGTCTTAATATGTATGTTTTTCTTTTGAAAAGATTCAGATGTATTCATTTTGGGTAACTTATACTGCACTTATTTCTTCAATATTCAGTTTTGATGTCAATTTGGAATAAAAAGTTGTGTTGCTTTAACGTTCAACAAAAGAAAGACAATATTGTCTCCCGGTGGCTGGATTAGAGGCTTTGTAAGGTTTATTACTTGAGTTGGGATATGGCAATGGCAGCATTCATATGGGTCGCTTGGGAAGGAAAGAACAAGAGAGTATTTCTTACTATAAAGACTAATACTAACTTTTCGTTTGCAAATATTCTTCATTTAATGAATAAGCAGGAGCTTCAAAGGCAAAAAGAAAACAGCAGGTGCAATTCAAGACTTCATGAGTCCATATATCTTGTCATAGTTTTGTTTGGGGGTGGGGACTTAATGACTAGATGAAACCTATGAGCACACATGGCAGTTTTAATTGCAGTTATATTTTGTTTATTAGTTCAGCCTGAGATGAACTCTTTGATGATTTGTGGATTTTTGTAGTATCTCGAGACTCCTCTTTTAGTTGTACCTATGCAAGCTACTAATATTATTTGTGTTGGGTCCTAGCTCAAGTTCACCTGAGTTAGAAATCTACCCAGTCTCAAGAAAAAATATATAAAAAAGACTACCCTTATTTTCTTATCTATGTATATTCTTCACCGAAAAGAGGTATAACTTTGTATTCAGAGAGACATGTAAACAAGAAAATGAATAAAAAAATCCCATATAGGTACAATATTTGAAAAAGGACATCTGGATTATCCTTTTGATGCTTAATATGTAGAAAAGTATCTTTCCAACTTTGTCTTAATTCTGTTATGAACAAAGTTACTTATCTTCTTACATGATTAAATTTCCAATGTCATATTTTCAGTAAAAAAATGTTCCATCATCATATGTAACAATGAGAGTAGGAAAGACAACTAAAGACACTTAATGCCACTTGGTTAATTTTTTCACGAACTTTGTGGAGTGAGTTTCCACTTGGTTATTTTTTATGTTCTTCATTTTATGTTTGATCAGTTGCAGTTTTTCTGGTATAGTTATTATCAACCTAATTCCGTTACACCATTAGAAAGATGTAAACTTATTATGTTAAGATTCTTGAGGAACATCAATGGACCCAGAACTTTTTCCTTCCTCGTGCTCAATTTTGTCATGCTTGTGTGATTTCCACCCTTTTTTGTACCTAGTATGGAAAGCTTGTTTGTAGCTGATTAGTCACATGACTATTTCTTTTTCAGGTACATGCTGCCAAGAGTCCAATCTTTGAAGATGGGCCTAATTTCGAGATGGAATTCAAGGTTTTCTACGGATGAGATGGGGATGTGCCGCTTCAAAGTAGATCCTTTAAATTGTGCACAGTGAGACCCCTCTGAACAAAAAGTCAGGTCTCAATTTAATCCTTTAAATTGTGCACAGCTGATTAGTCACATGACTTATTTTTTATATAATAATGTTAATGTGTTTTCTTCTCAATTTTGTGTAGGTTGGCATGTAAATTTTTGATGGTTGTGGATGTAATCTAGAAGGAAAGAGTCGATCGAGCTGCATTTTGGTCTACAGATATTTAGTATGGAAATAAAATGGTTTAGTTGAATTTTGGACTAGTGTTAGGTTACAAACATTTTGTACATCTTGGATTCTTTTTACATGAAAATTTTATTTTGGACTACTATTTCAATCACTTTAGGCGTACAACAACTTTTTATAAATCTTGAATGTTTTAATGAAAAATATATGAATTTATTTATTTTGGCAAACCTTTTCTATATCTTGATTGATCGAAATGGAAGTTGCGATTGAAATTGTTGAAATCAAAATTGCGATTCAACATGAATTTTTATATGATTTGTATGTAATGACAGGTTAATTGTATGTGATACAGAATAAGTTATTCAGAAATGCTATAATAAATCAACAGCATTAAAGAATGCTGTGATCCATCTCCAATATTCATGAACGCTATCATTTATTAACAACATTTAAGAACGCTATAGACCATCCACAGCAGTCATGAACGCTATAATCCATCTACAGCATTCATGAACGCTATAAACCATCCACAGCATTCACGAACGCTATAATCCATCTACAGCATTCAAGAACGCTATAATGTTATAGCGTTCACATACTATAGCGGGGGCAATTATAGCGGCCGAAATACGCTATAGAAGGCTTTTTATAGCGTTCTGCGTATGCCATTGTAGGCCATATTTGTTGTAGTAAATTCCTTCACCTCTCTCTCCCTCTCCCTCTCTCTCTCTCTCTCTCTCCCTCTCTCCCTCTCTCTCTCTTTTCTCATTTCACATTCTTTCCCCAGCTGCCGAGACTAAGAACTATAACCCTAAATATTCTCACCATTTCACCTATCTCCACACATCGCCGATAAGGAAACCCTAATTTCTATTTCTCGTTTTCCCTTTCCTCCATGTTCACATAGTATCGTAACCCTAAATCCTTACTTCATCACTACACTCACTCCACTCTACAAACCCTAGCTAAAGAAGAAGGGGAAGAACACAAAAAAGAAGAAGGATCGAGCAGATAAAGAGAAGAGCTCACATCGACGGCTCTTCGGTAGGGTTCTTCGGTGAGGTCGAGTGGTCGAGATGGTCCTTGGCGGCGAGATCTGTCAGGATCTGGCAACGACGATGCCTCGAGGCAAACTCTGGCGACTGATGACTTCTTAAAATAATAGGAAAGATCAAGACGAAGAAAGCTCAGAGGAAGAAGAAGATCGAGGAAAGAAGGGCGGTGATTACCTTGGCTTGGCACCAGAGCTCGATAATACGCAGAGGCGGTCGAGATCTGGCTTCTTAACGACGAAGCGGTGTAGATCCGAGACTCTAGTGGATCGACGGCGGGTCTTGGTGAAGCCGCGGTAGACTTCGCTGAACGACAACTATGAACCCGTAAAGAAGAGTAGGTGAAGAACAAGAGGAGGAAGAAAGAACAAGAAGAAGAAAAGAAAATAGAGACATGGCCCACCGTGAGCTCCGGTGATTGGTTTGTGAAGATATGACAAGGTCTTTTCGGAGTGGTGGTGAGATCTAGCTCTAGAGTGGTGGCTAGGGTTCCGACAACATCTGGTGGTGGTGAAATCTTGACAGTAGGGTTGCAGTAGCTCAGCCTGACGTGACAACTCCGGTCTGAGTCCGATCCGAACATAGTCGACAGTACGTCGGTCGGACACGAGGCTCGAACTCCGGCGATGAATAGTGGTAGATCTAGACAAGCGGCAAAGATCCGACTAATATCCGACGGTCGAACATGGCGGCGCTCGGTGGTGCTCGGTGATGGACGGCGGTGGAGGCAGCGAAGCAGTATGGTCAAAAAGTGTTAGTAATGTGTCAGAAAATTAATGTAATAAAATAATTAGAGAAGCCCCAATATTTATATTAAAATAATGGGGTGTTCTTCAAGTCAAGCCTTAGTGGCAGTCCATGTAAATTGTAATAGATCTAGAGTCAATTAGTAAAAACCACTAACTAACTAGCAACTAACTAACTAACCAATCAATACTAACTTAATTAATTAATATTAACCACAATTAATCCAGAATCATAATTAAAATTACAATAAGCCCATTACTAGAAATTTATAGGCTAAAGCCCACAATCCAAAGCCAAGGCTTGGTAGGCTTAAATAGAAACTAATTAATCTAAAATAAATCTAGTCCACAACTTATACTAATTAATTATTAGTGCAGAATAATTAAAATTAATTACAGAGTTATTTATTTATAACTATATTTTATTAAAAAAATTTGGATTTCCAAATAAAATTTTAGGAAAATACATTTTAAATTTCATAAAATAATTTTAGGGAGTTACAAATCTTCCCCCTAAAAGCAATTTTGTCCTCGAAATTTGGATAACCAAGCTTTTATTGAAATCCGACATTCAAACAAAAGACTATTTATTGAAATACAAGAATCAAACAAAAAGACTAGGAAAGCGTTCTCTCATTTCATCCTCACGCTCCCAAGTAGACTCTCCGAGAGAGTGGTGCCGCCACATGACTCTGACCAAAGGAATAGTCTGATTCCTTAGCTGCTTCTCCCGCGATCGATGATCTCCGAGGGCTGCTCTGCGTATACAAGGCTCGGTCTCACCTCTTAGCTCGATTAATCAACTATGTGGCCCAGGTTAGCAATGTATCTACGAAGCTGAGATACATGGAAGACGTTGTGTACCCCATCCAAGCTAGTAGGAAGTACTAGCTAGTACGCAACATCTTTGATCCCCTCAATCACCTCGAAAGGACCAATGTATCTAGGGCTAAGCTTACCGCCCCTTCCAAATCTGATAGTGTCTCTGGTAGAAAAAATCTACAAAAATGCCGCATCTCCTACGACAAATTCTGAAGGTCTTCTGCTGCTATCGGTCGAATAATTCTGCCTATCTTGGACAACTCTGAGATGCTCCCTTATCAATTTGACCTTCTCAGTTGAGTCGACTACCATCTCGGGTCCAAGCAAAATCCTCTCTCCAATATTAACCCAAGACAAAGGCGTACGACACCGTCGGCCATAAAGTGCCTCAAAAGGTGTCATGCCTATGCTGGCCTGGTAGCTGCGATTACAAGCAAACTCTACCAGGTGCAAGTGATCCTACCAAGATCCTCCAAAGTCTAGAGCACAAATCTACAACATGTCTTCTAGAGTCTGGATAGTCCTCTCCGACTGTCCGTCAGTCTGTTGATGATAAGTTGTGCTAAACTTCAACTGAGTGTCCAAACTCTACTGCAGACTTCCAAAAATATGAATTGAACCTGTTGTCCCTGTCTGAAATAATTTTGACTAGTACTCCGTAAATCCGCACAATCGATCTTATGTAGAGCTCTGCTAACTTCTCCGTCAACAGCCCTACCTTGAACGGAATAAAGTGAGCCGACTTTGTCAGTCGATCCACGATTACCCAAATAGCGTCTTTTTTGCCGGGTGTCCATGGTAAACCTGAGACAAAATCCATAGTGATATGTTTCTACTTCTATTCCAGAATAGGTAAAGGCTAGAGTAATCCCCCGGTCTCTGTCTCTCTACCTTAACCTGCTGGCACACCAGATATCTCGAGACAAATCAGGCAACTTCTCACTTTATCCCATACCACCAAACATACTCCTGCAGGTCCTTGTATATCTTCGTGGCTCCTTGATGGATAGAATACTGTGAAAGGTGGGCTACCTGTATTATCTCTTCTTTCAAACTACCCTTAGGCACACGCAACCTAGTTTCATGCCTTAGGGTACCATCATATGCTATGACGAAATCCTCCAATAACCCTGCTTGCACATGTGCCTTGAGACAACGGAGACCCTCATCTAGAAACTGGGCCTCCTTGATCTTTTCCATCAATCCTAACTGAATCTGGATATTCATCAGCTGTCCCTCAATTCCTGGAATAATGAATTCAACTCCCAAACTCTCCAAGTCTTCTAGAAGATGTCGGTCCATAGAGAGGAACATAGCCATAGGATACTGACTGAGTGCATCTGCTACTATATTAGCCTTCCCTGGGTGGTACTGAAGATTAATGTCAAAGTCCTTCATAAGCTACAACCATCTTTTGTCTAACATTTAACTCCTTTTGAGTGAAAACATATTTCAGACTTTTATGGTCTGTAAATATTTCCACTCTCTCACCATAAAGATAATGCTTCCACAGTGTTAAAACAAAAATGACCGCTGTAAGATCCAGGTCATGAGCAGGGTAGTTCTTTTCATGAGGCCTCAACTATCGAAAAGCATAGGATATCACCTTCTTATTCTACTCAAGCACACACCCCAATCCTTTCCTTGATGCATCGATGTATATGGAAAACTCTTCAGATCCTGAAGGCAAAGATAGAATAAGTGTTGTAGTAAGTCTTTTCTTCAACTCTTCAAATGTTGACTGGCAAGCATTAGTCCATATAAACTACTCATCCTTCCGAGTAAGCTTGGTCATCGGCTCAGCAATCTTAACAAAGTCTTACACAAACTTCCTGTAGTAACCTGCTAGTCCCAAGAAACTCCGAATCTCAGCTACTGACTTGGGAGTGGCCCCAAGAAACTCCGAATGTCAGCTAATGACTTGGGAGTGGCCTACGACTTCACTGCTTCAATCTTCTTAGGATCTGCATCTATCCCATCCCCAGTCACCACATTGCCCAGAAATTCTACTCTATCTAAGAAAAACTCACATTTCGAGAGTTTTCCATACAACTCCTCTTCCCTTAGGGTCTTCAAAACTATCCGCATGTGCTCTTCATGTTTCTCCAGTATCTTATAGTAGATCAAGATATCATCTATGAAGACCACCATGAACTTGTCTAAGTATTGGTGGAAAATCTTACTCATAAGGTTCATGAAGACATCTGGGGCATTAGTGAGTCCGAAGGGCATAACCAGGAACACATACTATCCATACCGGGTATTGAAGGTATCACTACCACATTTCCAGATAGGGGTATTTTTGGCATTTTATATTTATTATATAGTATATATATTTATTTATTTAATTAAATGTAATGGTTGTATTTATTAGTAGACTAGCCAATTTAGACCCTTGATTAGTAAACCTATTTGGACTTGTCATGACACTTGGAACGACATTTAGGTTGGACATAATTAGTCTCAATTAAGTCATATTGAGTCATGGATAGGGTTAGAATCAATTACTAAATTAGGCTAGAAAGCTTCCATGCATTCACTTAAGTGTTCATGGCAACACAAGGGGTACTTTGGACTTTTCCTATAGGCTTCTAGGGCTCATTACATGGATGTCCAAGTGAGGAGGGATTCCTCATTCTTCATCATTTTCCTAGAGCTCCAAAAACCCTAGTTTAGAGCTCTCTACAAGCCCCCTCCTTTTATACTCTTTTATCCACCAAAAATCTTACCAATCTCTCTCCAATCTTTATACATTTTTCATCCTAGAAGGCTTGGAGCTTGGAAACCAAGGAGCACAAGGAGAGGAGTCCAAAAGCTTAGAGGATTGTGTCCTACTTGACACTTGAGATCTCTTTGGGAGTTTCATTGGGAATACATATCCCAATAGGTAAAAAACTTGTCATTTCTTCTATTTTACACTATTTTCATGCATGACACCATTATAAACTCACCCATGGGCTAGGGGTACCCATAGGGGGAAGAACTAGGCTCTAACCATCATTTTGGTAGAAGTTTGTAGAGCTTTTCTGCTATTTTTGGGAAAATTCGATGATTGCACACCAAGTATTTATTATATTATTTGATAGGCTAAATGGACATGTGAATAGTGTATGAGGCTATTATTGTGTCCACATATGGATACTAATAGGTTATGCCATGTTACATTAGGACACGGAGACAATTTGGGGTTTTATTCCTCCTATACTTGTCACAACATGTCACATTTTACATGACACATTGCACTAGCTAGACACTACACTAATTAGCATCTAATTGTCATTTTAGACATGTTCATGTATTATGGGATGGTTAGGACAATATTTTGTGTAAGTATCATGAGAGTATCAGAGTTTTAATGCGATACTAGAATGGTGCACATCAAGTGCTTATGAAAATGGCTTGTGTATGCACATACACTTTTGTATTAGCTATACTAGTGTGTGTGTGTGTGTGTGTTTATATTGGTGTGTCGGTGATGCCTATATGTTTTGTGTCTGTGACACTCTTAGAGTGTATGCATGAGTGTCTATTTTGATGTATGTGTACATGTGTGTAGTGTGCAAGGGTGTGACTACATATATGTGTTACTGTAGAGGGGTGTTATGTACATATGGTGTCACATGATCCTGTGACAGTAAAGTATAGTGACTGTTGTGTGTCCCTATGTGGTTGTGTCCATATGATACTAGTGTGTGTATCACCTAGGAGTGCCTATGAGTGTCTATGTGATGTGGTTTAGTGAAAGTGTGTATCCTGTGTTGGCTGTCATGTGCTTGTGTGTACATAGGATTAGAAAGGAGGAAACTATCATATAAAAGTGAACTAGTGTGTGTGTATGTGTGTGTGTGTTTGTGTGTATGTGTGTGTTTGTGTGTTACACACACATGTACAGGACATTGAATTGGTGGGTGTGAGTATAGAGTGTGTGAGTGTGATAGAGAGTCAGGCAGGAAGATTATGGGCTTAGCCTTGTGTGCAAGGGAGCTTGCACAACAATTAGGTAGGAAGTTAGGGGAAGACAATGTTGCCCCCTGTGACAGCAGGATAGGGGACTCATGCCCTATTTACATAGGTATTAGTGTGTGTGTGTGTTACACACACACATGGGAGTCCTATATGACAGCCCCTATGTAACTAGTTTGTGTGTGTGTGCTACACACACATGAGTGTACATATGTGAGGGTGGAGTGGTAGCAATGGCTTAGAGAAGTGGATTAGGTACAGGAGTTAACTCCCTACAGGTACAAGGATTGTACAGGTCAGGTTTGTGTGTGTGCAATTGCACACACACTAGTGGCAGGTACAGTATGGCGTAGGCACTGGCTGCACTAGGCAGACCATTGGCCTATGTGGACAGCTGAGCGCTTTATGCCCCTTTGTAGGTAGGAAATTCTTGCCTACAACTGTGTCCAGGTGGGTGATATCCTGCACTGCGGGGGGGGGGGGGGGGATCTCCTTCTTCCTGGCAGCGGGGGAAGCCACACCAGGCTTGTGCACTGATATGCACATGAGGGGAGGTGTATATACCTAGGCAAGGGGACAGCCCCCTTTTGGCGACGGTTTAGTGCAGGATGGAAACTCTATGTCCCTGTTAGTAGGTATGTATGGTGTGTGTGCGTGTTTGTGTTTGTGTAAACACACAGGTAATGTGATATAGTGTATAGTGTCTACAGGTGCATGTGTGTGTATGGGCAATATGTTAATGTGGTGAGTTAGGGGTGTGTATGGTGGTACACACCTAGGTGTGTTGGTAATTGGGCAATTACCCCATATGGGTAACATATGTTAGGGGATAAACTGTGATAGGTTAAATGGGTAGGAAATATAAGTTAGGGTTTGGGTATAGCCTCCTATGTGAGTAATAGGTAATAGGATATTACCTAAAGCTAGGTAATGAATGTTGTAGGTTTACCTATGACTTATTCTCCAGAGTATCAATGCTTTGTCGATCACTAGTAACACCTTCTTCATTACCCGTCACGTATATAGAAGTAGTATGTGGACTGCCAGATGGAGAAGTATGCAAAGAAGCACCA
The DNA here is from genome assembly GCA_029216955.1 of Iris pallida. NCBI lineage: Eukaryota > Viridiplantae > Streptophyta > Magnoliopsida > Asparagales > Iridaceae > Iris > Iris pallida. Next base: position 1,943 of record JANAVB010018448.1, on the reverse strand, counting down.
GAACAAGTACTGCTTGTCACGACCCGCACCCTGATTAGGGGAACGAGTACGTGGTTACGTCCAGCGTACGTCGCAGCATCGGCGGTAGAACGCTGTCTAGGTCATCTATAAATACTACAACTAAACAGATAAATGTACCTGTACAGTATATACACTCCGAATGGAGGTGACATAGCAATACAGTCTCAATCACAAATGTATAACTAAGGTAGATAGTATGGAAAGGAAAATACGAATGATGAGAACAGAAAATAAGTCCAAGATCCACACAAGTCCTGAGCTATACACAAACAACCCAGAGAATCACATAATATATAAAAACTACTACAGTCTAAAAAGTACTAGCTGGCTCGTAGGCCAGGTAAACCTAACTAAGCTACACTACTCAGGGTGAGCAAAGTCTAGTGGCTCTACTAACAAACCACAGCCCGGGTCTACTTCATCAGACTCGACCCCATAATAGGTCGGGCAATCTGTCTCAGAATCATCTGTAATATGTCAACGGTATCCTGTCAGGAAAATGAGCAAGTACAAACACCAACAGCAGTTCCATATGAATTGACAAATACTATAAGAGACAGTATAATGAAATACACGACAAAAATATAGGCGACTTGGGAACCATTTGAAAGCCGAGTTACAACCCTTGAACCAAACAAGGACCGAGATTGTAACCCTTCTTTCAAACAGAACTTAGTCTCAAATCATGGTACTGTATAAAAGCAGGTAGAGCATGTGAGTAATGGAATCATAGCATGGTGAGAAGTACAGAAAGTAAAGCTGAACTGGAATATAAGATACGACAATAAATGTAAAATGTGATTTGAATTATTAGAGCGATATGTGATCGGCTAGGGAGTCATGGTGGGGTTATCCACTTGGCCCGGCAATTCGCGGTAACCTCAACAGAGAGTCATGTCGGCCAACCTGGATAACCTGGCATGGGGTATCTGCTACACCCTACGTGAGGTGAGGGTGGCGCTAGTAAAATAGTGACAGGGAGGCTTTGATCACATAACCCCTAATAATTCCCCTATCCCCGAATAGTATCATGGATCCGGACATGGCACATCATGACACGGATTCGAAAGCAGGTGATCAGCCCACTCCCAAATCGATGTCTATATAAGTACATGAACATGGATATCACATACCAACATACCAAGGAAAATCCAGGAATAACATCTCATGACAGGATCCGACGTATACTAGTCCGTGAACTATCGTGTCGAGAATCAAGTAAGACACTACAACTGAATCGGATATAATAGATATCAAGACAATGAAAACTATCAGTAAATGTACTCGCCTGTAGTCCTGAGCTGATAAGGTGAACTGACGCTCAGAGTAAATCACAGACCTAAAATGAGATACTATGAGTTAAACAGGGTTTTATACTGAAAAAGAAAACTAATTTAAGTCATGAATGCAAGTCTAAGTCAAAACTAGGTCAATCTAGGTCAAACTGAGTCATACTAGGTTAAACTAGGTTATATTGGGTCATATTAGTTCATACTAGGTCATACCAGGTCACGGGGAGTCAATCCAAGTCAAACTAGGTCAAACGGGGTCAAAGGTTGACTTACAGTTGACCTTTGGTTAACTAGTCAACCCTGGTCAACTCTGGTCAACTCTAGTCAACCCTGGTCAACCCTAGGTCAAACTAGTCAAATATTGACTAACTGTTGACTTTCAGTCAACTGGTCAACTCTGGTTTGGTTTCGATCAATTCTAGTCACTTATAGGCTAAGTTTGACTTTCGGTTGACTTTTGTTGACTTTTGGTCAAAATGGCCAACCGAGGTCAAAACTAGTCTAAGGACACTAATTCTAACCATTACCAACCATGAGAACCTAATTCTAACTATATCTTAGAAGTTAAACTCAATATCTTAACTATACCCTATTACCTACATTTATCCTTACCAAGGTAATCCCGATACC
>JANAVB010018447.1:0-81886 GCA_029216955.1 Iris pallida | reverse complement strand
ATACGGCCGGGACTTCCAGCCGCATGAAGAAAGCCTATGCGACTACAACTGCCAGCCGCATGAAGACTGCTGACTCCAGCCGCATACAGCCTGCTCCTCGCAGTTCAGGCTCAGTCTTCGATCGCCTCTCTTATGGTCCTGATCTCTTGTGCTCCCAAGAAGACATGTCTGATTCTCTCCAGCGCCACTTAGACTCTTTCTACTATGTGCCCTCACGCACTAGAGTGAAGAAGTCTAGGGCAGCACGAGCTTGGCAAGCTCGGTCCGCTGATCCGACCTCTGACCATCCGAGCGCTCCGCATACTGTTATGCGGGCCTCTGATGGGAAGTTGTACAGAACCACTCGAGTCCAGCCCCCGACGGCAAACGGACGAAGTGATTCCCAAAAGTCTCCCAAAATCCAGGGAGCAAACCTGGTCGCTCCAGACCCATCTGACTTACGTGAGGCCGTCCTCCACAAACGCAAGGAAAGAGAAGGTGCCCCAGGGTGCAAAGAGTCCTCCCACGGACGTCACTGCACCCAAATCATCGTCAACTGCTGCTGTAATAACGCAACAGCAAGAGAAGAACGGTAATCTATTTTCCAAAGACTGCAACGACCGAGCTCAGAGAACGAAGCGCCTCCCGTCGTCTCTTGCAACTCCACTCAAAAATCCTCGCTGATGGGAGAGGAAAGAAGATAAACGTTTCCAGCCCGAAAATTTCAACCGCTGCGGCGAAGAAACTGTCGTCTAAACGGCTGTCCACCACTGGAGTATTCCAAGGCACCCGTTCGAAGACGAAATCTGCTACAGCCGGAGATTCGTCATCAGCACCGCTGGGGGTTACTGAAACAGGGGGTAGCACTCCTCAAAATATCCACGATAATCCGATGTTCCAAGAAGACGAGCCCGAGGATACAACAAATACTGACGTCCCCGAGGACGTCCACGACTCTCAAGACGAAGCAAGCTCCGAAGTTGGGGGTACTATTCCTTCTGAGTCCGAGCCAGAGGAGAACATTCTCGCATATCCCGATGACTTCTCGGTACATGGGTATGACTCGGAGGATACGTCCTCCACCGTCCCATCCGTCTCTCCTCATGTAAGGACGGTGTTCATGACAGACAGCAACCAAAGTGGTTCCAGTGATCGCCAACGCATCGACACTCTGGAGGCCATACTGCATGCCTTGGTCAAGTCTGTAGACGAGATCAAAGCGGCCCTTCCAACTCTGCAAGGAGGGACGCCTGGCCGAACAAGCGCGGGTCCCACGGTCAATGCGGACTCAAATTCAGCGACACCGAATCCGGGCAACAATCCTCCTGAAATAATAGCCCCCACCGCTGTGGATGAGGCCCGAGAAGCGAGAAGAGAGGTCCAGGAGCTCCGAGCCATGTTTTACGCTCGAGAAAACTCTCAAGACCTCAGAATACGGCAACCGTACCCTGCTGCATGGAGGGATGTCCCCTTCCCGCCAAGATATAAGTCGTTCAACATCAACCCTTATGATGGCAAGACCTCCATAAGTCGGTACATCACTTACTTCGAGGTCACCACCGACCATCTGTCCCATGACGATGCCATCCTCACACGATTATTCATTGGGGCATTGGAAGGAGTCGCCTTCGACTGGTATCGCAACCTGCCAGACAACTGCATCCACTCCTTCGCCGGCTTCAAGCTTATATTCTTGGAGAGATTCTACGAAGTAGGGCAGGATATCACAATGTCCACCCTCATGGACGTCGTCCAAGGGAAGAAAGAGCTGACAAGGAACTATATTGAGCGATTTCGCCAAACCGCAATGAAGTTGCCGTCTGGTAACCCGGATTCCTCCTAAATTGAGATTTGCCAAAAAAGATTGCTCCCAACAATCAGTCTCTGGATGGGCGAAAGTCAATTTAAGGACTGGAAGACGTTCATCATCAGTGCCACTAGCACCGAAGAACGGTTGAAGAAGGCTCGCTAGCTGGGATTGCACATCTCAGAGGGAGAGAACAAGGGCAAGCGTCCTAATACCAACAACGACAATAGGGGTAGCCCCTCCAACAATCGGGACAACAAGGGTAAGCAGGCTATGGTGGCCGACACAGCCCAGAAACCTGAGTCAAAACCAGCAGACAAACAATGGCCGCAAATAACCTACTCCTTCGAGGATGGCCACGTCAAGCCCATCTTGGACATGCTCATACAAGGAGACAGAATTCAGCTCCCTCCACCAAGACGGGAACCTCGGCCGGCAGAAATGGAGAGCCCGAATTACTGTCATTATCACCGCTACGTCCACCATGCTACGTACGACTGCTACCAACTGAAGTGATACATCCAGCATCTCATCGATTCGAACGCGCTGGCCATCGATTTCGAGGAGGTAACTGTGGCGGCCAATATGGTGTTCATACAATTCGGTAGCTTTCCTCTAACAGAGACTCAAGACGGGGTGGTACCCATCCCTCTGGCGACAATAGAGATTGCTAATCTTCCATCTTCTCGGGATCAGGTTGCTGGTCTGGTGCCCCTCACCACGTCACGAAGGAAGATCATATGGGTCCATCCGGACCTGGTACTTGAAGTGACTCAGTCCATACCACCTCCCACTCGCATGAAGAAGGGTAGAAAATTCAGATCCTGCCGCATAATCTCGGCGGATGTCGAAGAAGTCACGGCTGTCGTTACCCGATCTGGGGCACAGGCCCAACCCGTCGCTGAAAACTCAATTGAAGATCACCAGCCAGCTACTGCTAACGCTCCAGGACCTTCTCAGCCTCCGACGACCGACAAGCCTAGGCCGAAGGAGACTCGCTTTGACAAATCCCTCAGAAAAGAGACACCTCAAGGGTTGGAAAGGCCCTACAACTTCGACATCTTAGCGCAGTTGACCAATACACCCGCCAAATTATCATTATATGAACTCCTGAGGCTCTTAAAGGATGTTCGTGCAGCTTTGAGCGATGCACTCCAAAATGCTGATGCGTACCTGGCTCAGGTCAACCTCACGGGAGAAAGCCCGCCTGCCGATCTCCAAGACAGCGCTTGCACAGGAGCGATGCCCAATATCGTCTTCACTCTACAGGATATGCTCATCAAAACCAATCTGCACGATCGTCCGTTATACTACACCGGATACATCGGGGACGTAAAGGTGGACCGAATGCACATTGATCCTGGGTCTTCCATAAGCATCATTCCGAAGGGTCTGCTACATCATCTTCGTATTTCGATGCATCGCCTGACGCCAACAAGCACCGCCATTAGCGGTTTCAATTCGGGCAGGAGCTACCCAATTGGGAAGATTCGTTTGAAGTGCCAAATCGGCGATCTCCAGTCAGAAGTGACCTGTTACGTCATAGATGCGGACACTTCTTACAACATCCTCTTGGGGCGCCCTTGGATACACGATTACATGATCGTGCCATCCATGCTGCATCAGTGCTTTAAATATGTCGACAAATACGGCTTTATGAGGACAGAATTTGCCGACATCGATCCCTTCAAAGGAGTCGAGTCCTACTACTCGGATTCCTGCCTATACGAGAAGTCGAAGAGGCACCTGGATGAAGATGTACAGGCTCGAACAGGGACGGCCTCAGGATCAGAAGAACCTCTGACGATCCACCTTCAAGCTCGTAAACATGGCCGATCTGTACCCCTTACGGCCGCTCTGCGTAAGGATGCGATCAGCCTCTCGGCACAAGAAGGGCAAATGATAATCCGGCTGCCAAGGTCCGGCCAAGCGCCGAGACCCACAACGGAGCTACTGACAATCAGGTTACCGAGAGTCGGCCAGCCACAAGCAGAGAAGTTCAACCCCTCTGACAAGCCAATGACGATTTGTCTTCCCAAGAAGAATCGTCACCCCAATGAAAAGTCTGGGGCTTCTAGCGAACCAACAACTCCCCGTCCAGCATCGAGTACCAAACTGGGGGTCGTTAGCGAACCAACTACTCCCCGTCCAGCATCGATTACCAAACTGGGGGTCGCTAGTTTGCCAGCAACTCCACGTTCGACTCCACCAACGGAACCCCTGACGATCAAGCTGTCCAGGTCATCCTCTCAATCTTCATTTATACAGGGGGTGACCGAAGAAGAACCGGAGCTGGCCAAGTATGTGGCTGCCCACACCGATGTTCCCTCCGCAGATGATGTAATCCCGCTAGAAAAGATACCTTACTTCATCAATAAAGGGCTATCTTTGAACTACCTCGAGCTTAATAAGCTTTGTACAATGTATACTATAGAACACGGTATAGGCACTCACCTACACACACAGGTGATAAATGTTTACACCACAAACCAGCTTATTCCAGTGGAAGACGCCTACCGCATAATCGAGGAAGGGGACCATCCAATCATCTTCGGCCGGAAGGACGACCCACAGCCCTTCACCCTAGAGAAGGTCGATCTCGAATCAGATGCCGGGAGACTGCCTCTGTATCTTTATAGCCCCTAATCCAAATACCTCATGCAAAAATAGGGATATGATCTAGAGGCTACGCTAGGCTTGAACTATGGCACCGATCGACGATTGTCATTGAAGCCACCAGTCCCGGCTAGCAAACCACGAGATTAATACAACAAAACCAGATGTGGTCTAGGTTATGTCACACCCGCGACAATCCCGGAAAGCTCAGACGAGGAATACGATTGGCACTCACATTCAACCGAATCACCCACTTCTGATTCGGATACCAGCATCGGAGACATGCTTAGGCAAGTCCTGTCAGTCAATATGGCATTCGCCGACGCTTACGAAGAAGATAAATATATTCCTGAAATCTTTGAGCTAGAGCCGTGGGCCCAACAGCTAGATGCACAATGGGAAAAGTGGTTCGAACAGAGAGAGCCTCCCACCGAAGACGAGGTGATACAGGTCAACCTCGACAGCGAATCCTCTCCAAAACTAATCTTCGTCAGTAAAAGCCTAACAGACGAAGAGCGAGAATCACTACTGGAACTTGTCAAAGAATATATTGATGTGTTCGCCTGGAGCTATGAAGACATGCCAGGACTAAACCCCGAGGTTGTCCTTCACAAGCTCAACATTCGGCCAGATGCAAAGCCGGTCAAGCAACAGCAGCGACGCTTTCGCCCGGGCATCATGGATGCGATCGAAGCTGAAGTCAACAAACTAATAGCCAGCGACTTCATTCGTGAGGAACAACATCCTGACTGGGTCGCCAACATAGTACCAGTACTCAAGAAGAATGGGAAGATTCGAATCTGCATCGACTTCCGCAATTTGAACGAGGCATGTCCCAAAGATGAATTCCCCCTCCCTATCACAGATATCATGATTGACAACACATGCGGCTTCGAACGCATGTCATTCATGGATGGCTTCTCGGGGTACAACCAAATTAAGATGTCTCCTGATGACGAGAAGCACACATCATTCCGAACACCGATTGGCACGTACTGCTACACAGTCATGCCTTTTGGTTTAAAGAATGCTGGCGCCACATATCAAAGAGCCATGAGCATCATCTTCAGAGATCACTCGCGCAAGACTGTGGAGTGCTATGTTGATGACATTGCCGTCAAGAGTCGCTATAAGGGAGACCACCTGCATAATCTGAGAACAGTGTTCGACCTGATGCGAGCACACAACCTGAAGATGAATCCCACAAAATCCTTCTTGGGCGTATCCAGCGGAAAATTCCTGGGTTTTATTATTACCGCCCAGGGAATTCATGTAGATCCAGAGAAGACGAAGGCAATTATGGAGATGGGTCCTCCGAGAAATCTCTGCGAACTCAGAGACCTTCAAGGGAGGTTGGCGTACATCAGGAGGTTCATCTCTAACCTCTCAGGGCGATATCGGCCATTCACCTACCTCATGAAGAAAGGCGTCTCATTCTTATGGGACGAGGAATGTTAACGTGCCTTCGATAGCATCAAAGAATATTTGTCAAATCCTCCAGTCCTAGTGGCCCCGGTTGCTGGAAAACCATTCCTGCTCTACGTACGAGCAATGGAACATTCCCTCGGTGCTCTGCTGGCACAAAATAACGATGCAGGTCATCAATAAGCTATATATTACCTCAGTCGAATGATGATTGGGCCAGAGCACCGATACACTGCTGTGGAGAAGGAATGCCTCGCCCTGGTGTTCGCCATTCAAAAGACGCGACACTATGTCACAGGACAAACCATACATGTGATCTCACGAGTCAACCCTCTCAGGGTCCTCATGACTAAACCAGGGGCACTCAGCTCCCGTCTCGCCACATGGGCAATATTGCTGTCTCCTTATCATATGATCTTCGTCCTGCAAAAGGCTGTTAAAGGTCAAGCTCTTGCAGACTTTTTAGCAGCCCACCCAGGCTCGGAGTCGTCCAGAATATATAAAAAAATCCCAGATGAGGTTGCCGACTCGCATGCAACCTCTCACGATGATATATGGCGAATGTTCTTCGACGGTGCCTCAAGGATCGGACCTAAGGACAACATCGTCGTCGGAGTCGGGGTGGTGCTGGTTTCTCTTTCCGGGTTGGTGATCAATCGTGCTTACTCCCTTACAGAGCCCTGCTCTAACAATGTGGCCGAATATAATGCGTTGGTCATTAGCCTCCAACTTACAAGAGAGCTGGGGGTAGAATATCTTGAAGCATACGGCGATTCGCAGTTAATCGTCAATCAGATCCGGGGTTCATACGAAGTCCGCCATGAATACATGATCCCCTATCACCAAATAGCGATCAACATTATCTCGTCATTTAAGGGATTCTTCATCGAACACGTTCCCAGACTCCAGAATATCGAAGCCAATGCCTTAGCTGGCCTCGTCGTTTCCCTAGCGGTTCCAAACTATGCTCATCAATCGGTGGGTGTGATAGGCCACGAACTGGTCTGTCCCAAGAACAAGGTTTAGTTCGTGGCGAGTTATTCCGCTCAGACGGTCGACGAAGCGCCAGACTGGAGACAACCATTCATAGACTTCGTAGTCTACGACATCCTGCCCAAGAACCCAAAGGAAGCCACCTCCGTCAGAAGGTGTTCTCTCAGATTCTTCTACGATACAGAGACGAAAATGCTGTATCGCTGATCCTACGATGGATTATTACTTCGGTGTCTGTCGAACGCAGAAGCCAAAGAAGCTGTACGCGAAGCTCATGACGGTGTCTGCGGGGCCCATCAGCCTGGCCCTAAATTACAAGACCGTCTTCGCCGGATGGGCTACTACTGGCGCACGATGGTAGCAGTTGCGATAGACTATACAAGAAAGTGCAAAGCCTGCCAAGTCCACGTAGACTTCATCCACCAACCATCCAAATTTCTACATCCGATAGTGGCATCCTGGCCATTCGAAGCATGGGGAATGGACATCATTAGTCTGATCGCTCCACCTTCTTTTCGAGGACATTGCTTCATACTCGCAATCACGGATTACTTCTCCAAATGGACGGAAGCTGTCCCGCTTGCAGAAGTAAAGACTTCAAACGTGATCAGCTTCCTCAAGCATCACGTCATCTATCGCTTTGGACTGTCCCGAAGGATCATCCACAATAATGGTCCGCAGTTCGCAAGCTACGCCTTCTATCGGTTCTGCGACAAGCACCGCATCCAGAATATTGCTTCAACGCCATACAATCCAGCTGCGAATGGGCTGGCAGAAGCATTCAACAAAACAATCATCAAACTTTTCAAGAAGTTCGTATCGTCTAACAAATACGACTGGAACGAGAAGCTTGGTGAATGCTTATGGGCGTACCATACTACAGTCCGAACAGCCACTGGGAACACGCCATTTTCCCTGGTGCATAGGAGTGAGGCAGTCCTCCCATTGGAGACTCAAATACCCTCACTCCGCATCGCCCTTACTTACCAATTGACGACGGATGATAACTACCGTCGCAGGCTACAAGAGTTGGAGGCCTTAGATGAGAAGCGCCTCTTGGCTCAGCAACGGATCGAGCTATACCAAGCACGCATCTCCGGAGCCTTCAACAAGAAAGTGAAGATCAGAACATTCCAGGTGGGTGATCTCGTCTTGGCAGTCCGAAGGCCGATGGTCATGACTCACAAAACCGTCGACAAATTCTAGCCAAAATGGGAAGGCCCGTTCATCATTGATGCTGTGTTCTCTAATGGAGCTTACCGCCTTGCAAAACAAAATAGAGACTTGCTCATGTTGCCCGTCAAAAGCAAGTTCCTGAAGAAATATTATATCTAAATGACATTTTCCAGATTATCGAGTCATGTACCCGCCGGTACCGCTGAACTCATACTCTCACAATATTTCAGATTACCGAGTCATGTACCTGCTGGTACCGCTGAACTCACTTTCACAATATTCCAGATCATCGAGTCATGTACCCGTCGGTACCGCTGAACTCACATTCACAGAAATCCTAGATTGCTGAGTCATGTACCCTCTCGTACCGCTGAACTCACGTCCTCCTTCCACAGAAATCCCAGATTATCGAGTCATGTACCCGCTGGTACCTCTGAACTTACACTTTGATGCCAAAACTTATGGATTGTCGAGTTATGTACCCGCTGGTACCCCTGAACTTACATCCCGGTCACTTATTTGAGGGAAAGTTATGTATGACCATACCTCTGAACTTTCTTCCTGAAGGAGCTTCTTCCTCATGATCCACTACCCGCACTCCCAGTGCACAAAAAGGGTAACGGATCCACAAATTTCCAAAATGACCATATCGATGTTACCTCTGAGTCGTCTCAATTCCGCCAAAAACAAATCACCCTTCTACATAGAACTTCTATGTCCTCATTACCTCTGAGTCGTTCTCTGTATCCCCCTTCATTGAGCCCACTCCTGCCATGTCCTTATTACCTCTGAGTGGGAAGGCTCCATCGAAGAAACCCTCATGCTTGCCATGTCCTTATTACCTCTGAGTAAGTATGTTTATCCCTTTCGACTTATTATCTGTACCCATAACCGGAGTATGCCAAGGATAGTAGGTCCATAAATATCCTCCGTTGAGTCCACTCCTGCCATGTCCTCATCACCTCTGAGCAGGAAGATTCCGCGGTAAAAAAACCCTCATGCTTGCCATGTCCTCATTACCTCTGAGTAAGCATGTTGGTTCTACTTCATCCTATTATCTGTATCCTACACCAGGGTACGCCAAGGGTAATAGGCCCACAAATATCCTCTGCTGAATTTCTCAGCAAAGGCCCATCATTCCTCATCATGCCCCGAGAGCCCAGCTGCTCCATGGCATTCCTTCTTCCGATACTCGGAACGTCTACGACAACATTAGCGTGGAACCATTCTAGGTATCCCCAATCAAACTTGTTATCCGTACCTAAAACCAAGGTATGCCAGGGGTAACAGGTCCACAGACAAGTCCCCCATGAGGGACAAACACCACCACAATAACACAGGCACAACAAGCAAGACAAATGAAGGATAGAATGGAAAGTACTCTTTATTTGAAAGTCGAAAAAGCATTACATGTTTCGGGACCACGTCCCTTTCAAAAAGAAAAAGTGAAAAGAAACAAAAGAGAAAAAGGCCGACTATAGTTCGGCATTACACAATTCCAAGAGGCAGTTTCTCACCAAGGCAGTACCCCGCTCACGCCTCTGTCTAGCTCGATGCTCAGCCTCCTGGGACAACTTCTCTGCATCATTCAAGTATATGTATGCCTGCCAGTCATTTTCTATCTTCTTCAGGGCAAGTTCCAGATTGGCAGAAGCTCTACTAAATTTGTCAGCCTCCTGAATAGCAACCCCTTTCTCAATACGAGCAGCTTCGAGCTCAGACTCCAGGAAGGCCAGCTTTCTCTGGAGCTTAAGAATCAGCTCCCGGGTGTCAGTTACCCCACGGGAGGCAGTCGCTTCCTGAGTCGTGCAATCTTCAGTCGACGGCTGCATTGATCGTACAACTGAGTCAGATCCCGGCGATCCTTCAATATAGCTAGCTTGAGCGATTCTCGAGCAATCCTCACCTTCTCTACCGCGGTTGTGAGGAAAGTACGCTCTTGATCTATTGCCACTGATAGATCAGCTTGTCGCAGTACGCGAAACTGGGCCACAAGACGATCGGCCTCTAACAGCTTAGGCTCCAGAAGCGCCGCTAGTCCCACCCCATCGGGAAGTGTTCTAAGGATATTAATTTGGCCACCGGCGCATTAACGGGCCATAGCAAAGGCAGTGCCCCTCTCCATAGCTGCCTCAATCCCTCTCTTCAGGTGGCGGTGAAAGCTGTCGACCACATCCTGGGACACTTCATCCAAAACTTCTGTAGAGGACGGCGTCAAAGGGAGTGTGGCGGGCAGTACCGAATGAGTAGCCTCAGAACTTGTCGTCCCTGCCACCAGGGAAACGAATTCTGTGCGAAAAGATGCATGAATAGCAGCTAGCTCCTCTTTCGCCGCTCGAAGAGGCTGGATACTTGGCAAGGCGGAAAGGTTAACTCCCGAAACGATATTCGCAGAGGAGGGCACAGAAAGTGTCATCCCTTGCCCCAGCTGTGCTATCACTTGGGCTCCCGAACTCGACCCAGCTGGAGGCCCCTCAGCATAGGTTGGAAAAGAAGGAGGCACACGTGCTTCCATCAGATCCCCTCCGGTAGAATCCGCCCCGACAATGTCTATTACCGGCAATAAAGGGGTGGGACCTGTACGTCCAAAGCAACCATTAATCCACGTGACCCGAAGGACAGGATGATAGAGCAAATAGGCCTCCTCACAAGTTAGGAAGTTGGTTTATCATTCCAGGAGAAGAGCACGGAGGCTGCAGCTCGTTCGCAGCTGGCATAGTCTCCCCACCCGCGGCTTCCAAGTCAAATTCAACTGGTTTCTCTGCCCCAGCCACCCCTGAAAGGGAGCCAGCCAGGTCAGTATCATCCTGTTGAAATTTAGCTGTCTCAGGAACAGGTGCAGTAGAGCCCCCGCCCCTTAGGTTGAGGTCTCAGCAAGGTGAGACTCCCCGGCCGCCTCCGGAAGAACCCCAGCAGAAATGATAGCGGTGCACATATCATTGACCAAAGTGGACAAGGCCGGATCGACCTCGGCAGTCGCGTCCCGAGAAGTAGACTCCTCTGACGCTTACAAAGAGCAAAAGAAAAAATGATTAGGCCATAACTTAGAAAAAGAAAGAAAAGGTAGTTGAAATTCCAGTCACCTCAGAAACAGCATCAACATCACCAATAAACAGCCTGCGACGTCTTACCGCATCCCGCTTCGTGGAGTAGGTTCTGCCATCGTCAGTGGACATACGCCTGCCTCGTTTGTGCGAAGCACCAGGCACAGCAGTTGGTTGATCCTCCACCTCTTTGTTCGGCACAGTAGGTGGCTGGTCCCCCACCTCTTCGTCCAAAGAGTGCGACGAATCATCCGCGTCCTGCTCATTATCCTCTTCGTCCGCCGCAGTGGACTCTGAGTCCGACACAGGAACCCTATTCGCCCTTCTCTTTCTCTTCTTGGATCCCTCGGGCTTCTCGGCCAAGCCAGTGCCAGCAATAAAGCTGGTACTCAAGTCAAAGTTAACATGAGGCTTGCTCGCCGCAACATGATAAAGGGCCGCCATGTACAAAATCTCCCCTGATGTCTTAGCGTCAGGGACCGAGAAGCTAGCCCGGGTATGGACCGCATTGTAATAATGCCAAGCCCTGATACCATCGAGGACACTGCCCTCAAAGCCCAGGCAAGCACTGGGGCAGTCAAGGAACAGCTGGCTATACCCAAATTGACGAGAAAACCTGCTGGGCAAATAAGGCTCCAGGTATACGTTATTTGGGTAACGATATACTAGGTGCGCGGGGCGAATGTTGCGCAGCCAAAGAAGCATCTTCTCAGATAAAAGTTGGGGAGGGTCAATGCCATCAACGTGTACCCCCCTCACTTCTCTATGGATAAATTGAGGAAGAGACACAAAGAAGTCGGGCCCGTCAACTCTCGCCAATGCCCTCCGACAGGCTGGCGTGGTGTCGTACTTCCAAGACTGATGACGGTATCGGAAAAGGAAGGCATCATCAGCGGTAACATCATCCTCTGTTCCGGGCCTCATCAACGACCGGTAATGCATCAGTAACCACCCCATGAGATAATGGTATGGTAGCTCTATCCACTTAAAGTCCAGTGTCGTCTCGCGAGCAATAACTTTAGAAGAAAAGGTGCGGAGGCCGTGGTGTATGCTACACACCATAGCCGGAAGAAGGGCCAGTCTGACTTTGAAGACCAGCTTCACAGCCGGAAGAATGAAGTGGCGGCTGATCCTTTCAGTAGAACCTGCCCCTCCCGAGACTACGTAATTCCGTAGCCACACCATCAAGAACCCGGCCAAGAGTGCTTTCTCAGACATCTGCCGGGTACCATAGTGGAAATAACTGAAGGAGTCAGTGCGACTCCCAAATCTATCGCGGGTGGACCTCGACATTTTGGCATTCAACATCAGGTCCTTTACCTCCGCCTGAGTTTGAGGACCTCGAGAAGAAACCCGGCCGGAAGGACGTAATTTGAAAAGATATGTGACCCAAGCCGTGGTATGGGGGCGTTCCCTTCTGAGCTATTATTCTTCTTGATAGCAGTCTGGTGACAGATGCTATGGTGGCACAGCAGTTCCCGGTACACAGCGACAAAACCCGGGAATCGTCGATCCAGATCATCGAATTCCTCGTTCGTGGGGGTGTATACTTCAAAGGCCTCGCACCCCCACAGCAGCTTAGAAACAGCATCCATTTCATGGAGAGCAAGTCCCAACTCCCCACCGGGCGCGAAGAAAGTCCCCGTACGCCGGTTATACATCTCCAAAAGGGCCATGAACAACGGCTTGTTAATGGGCAACCCGTAACAGGTGCCCCGGATGGCGTAGTAAAGGTCAATCTCCCGAAGGAATTCCTCGTAGTTCCTCAGAATCTATGAGGTAAGGTTGGCCCATGTGGGAATGGAGTTTATCCAATTTAGCAGCGACAACCTGCCCACAGGATAAGACCCCTTGCAAGCGAGCTGATTCAAGAAGGTATCAGCTCGAGTAAAAGTGAAGTTGGGGCCAGACACATTTATAAAAGTACCAGGAATCAGCCCCATCACACTCCGACTGACTGACTCCCTGCTCGCACATGCTGACCTAATACTCATATTATAGTGGATGTTGCCCACGAACATCCCCGATTGGGTTGGAGTTAGGGAGCCCACCATTCTCCTGCCTAACTGTACCATATTAAACCATGAGAGGAGAAAATGCCGTTCCATCTCGGGAATATGGATCTCCACCCCGTCCACAGTAAAGTTCCAGTTCTCAGAAACGTCCAGCACTCGGGAGTTCTTTATGGATAAAGCATCTCCAAAGGGAAAAGCTGGTTTCAGATATTCTCCGTCCAGTCTCCCCGAATTCATCATAGTACAAAGAAAGTGGAAAGGCTGGTTATTGATGGCAGCCAACCTCTCCAAAGGCTCATTGGTGGGAAGCTGATCTGTCACATGTCGAATTAAGCTATCAAGCCGCACACCCACGGCAAATTGTGCTGAACCTACCAAAAGCTCTCCTGCCGGATTGGTTGGGAGGTTCACTGAAAAATGACAAAAGAAACAGGATCAAAAGATGGTTAAAACGAAACCACTCAAAGTGTCTCAAAAAGAAGTTCCTGTGAGCCTATGCGGTTCGGATCAACGAAGCCTTATGCGGCCCAATTCAGCTGGGTTGCATACGGCACGGCTTCAATAGAGCCTATACGGCTCGGGTCAACACAGCCTCATGCGGCCCAATCCAGTTAGGAGTTCCATATGACACTGATTCGGTAGTTCATACGGTTCGATTGAACTTATGTGGTTCTATCTAGCAAAAGAGCTTATGCGGCACGACTTAGCAAAGTTTTATGCGGACCAGTTCGTCAGGAACATATGCGGCCCCGTTCAAAGGAGGTTTCATGCGGTTCATATCCATAAGCGCTCCTGCGGCTCAAATCCTTCTCATGCGGCTCAAACACAAGGCAAGCCCTATACGGCTCAGATATGATAAGGTTATACGGCCCATACAACATATGCGACTCCATCATGATCAAATTTGGGCGGTGCAAAGGAGGAAGGCTTGTGCATAAATTATGCAACAGAGCCATGGGTTCTTAGGGTTCAAAGTATTCGATATTTCATCCAATCCTTACCCTTAATGGCAGGGTGAACGTCAGGGTACACTTTGGGCATGGCGGCCGACGAGGAAGCCGCTTTCTTGCCCTTCGCAGCAGCAGAGGCAACTTTGGAAGACTTGGGGGCCATTTTCGACGGTCGGAGAAGGGAGATAAGGAAAGAAATTTGAGACAGCAAGAGTTGGGGACGAAAGAGAAAGTAAAGAGATCACTCCGACTGAACTCTACCCTATTTATAAACAAAAGCAGGGCGTTTCGATTCCCGTACAACACAAAAAAACTGACTCTTCGGTTATCGAGGCGAGCCGCCTAAAATGAAGGCCAAACTCCTGGGATCCTGCCCCAAAAAGTGGCATTGAAACTGACAGCAGATCAACAGCATTTAATGTAAAAGATTTCCACACGTGGCAGGATGACGTGGCGAGGAACTCATACGGCCAGAATAGCCTATGCGGCCCGAAAGTCCATACGGCTGAGACATCCATGCGGCCGAAACATCCATGCGGCCGAGACATCCATGCGGCCAGGACATCATATGCGGCCAGTAGAGTTTATGCATAGCCATCCTTCTTATTCAAAGTATTTCAATTTTGTAAATTGAAAACTTTGAAGGGGGTCTTGTAGAAGCATGGAAAAGAATAAAAAAAGATTCATGCGGCCAGGGAGCCCCATGCGGCTCAGAGAGCTCATGCGGCTCAGGAATCCATGCGGCTCAAGTGTCTATGCGGCTCGATAAATTCTATGAGGCTCAGAGAGGAGCCACATGGCCTGCAACAGCTCCTCCTTTTGTCCTTTACTGCATTAAATGCCATGACGGCTGACAGCTCTGACGAAGTGACAGTTCTGGCACAAAAATACAATTATGACTCCCTTCATAATGGCGGACTCCTAGGGAAACGAAGGAAATCTCTGACACGATCCCCCGAGATCCAAAAATTGTCAGACGGCATTGACACGTGGACAGTCGCATGCGGCTCGAGCAGAGACCATCCCATGCGGTTCAGGCCGAAGCTGTCTCATGCGGCTCAGACCGAAGCTATCCTATGCGGCTCAAGCAGAGGCTACCTTATGCGGCTCACGAGGATTAGCTTCATGCGGCTCACTGAAAAGCCACCCATTATGCGGTCGCCTACGCTTATGCGGCTCAGATCATCACCATGTGGTTCAAATGTTCAGGGGCCACTCCCAAGCAGCTTTGACACGTGGCCAGCCTTATGCGGCTCAATGAGGAGCAATTCTCATACGGCTCAAATTTCCTCAGTGGCTCATGGTTAAGACACGTGGCATGATAGTGGGACACGTGGCATCAAATCGATCAAAATCTATCAGCAAATCTCAATGAAATATCAGGATCAAATCAGATCATTCGTAATCAAATAAATCAATAACACGTGGCAGGAAATTCGAGATTGGCAAATCATAAGGATTTATGTCAATCATCATTAATTACCCATAAAAGATTTGATGTAATCACATTAATTGCTCAAATCTATTATATTCAAGATGAACGGCCCAGATTCATTGGGCCTTAGTCGCCGACTTTTAATGGGCAATCATCGCAAACCCTAGTGATGCCCCCCATTCTTATAAATAGCGAGGTGCCATTCCCTTACAAAAAAAGGAGATTCTCTGATAAAAAAGAGAGGCACAGAGATCCAGAGAGCTAGAGAGAGAATATACAGAGATCAAAAGGAGAGCATTTCTTCACCAACGCCAAGCAGTTCTTCTACAGAGCCAAAGCTGCACCCGATCGTCCAAGGAGTAAGGCAGAACGACCGTCGCTTTCCCGAGCCTCTATCGTCACCCCCCAGAATCTAAAATAAACAATTGTACTTAGATTGCTGTACCTAGGTTTTCGTCCCTAGGCTTTTTTTGTACAAGCGAGTTTGTATTGTGAAGTAAAAGTCCAGTCCTCCGATAATTGTTCTGTTGTTTTATATTTCATGGCAAACACTTATAGCTAGCGGTTTCATCCGCGAGGAGCAGCACCCAGACAGGATATATATAGCTAATATAGTACCAGTCATCAAGAAGAACGGGAAGATCCGAATCTGTATCGATTTTTGCAATCTGAATGCGGCATGTCCTATGGATGAATTCCCTCTTCCGATCACAAATATAATGATCGATAATACGTGTGATTTCGAGCGCATGTCCTTTATGGATGGCTTTTCGGGGTACAATCAAATCAAAATATTTCTAGATGATGAGAAGCATACGTCATTTCGAACAGCGATTGGCATGTATTGTTACATAGTCTTCTCCTTCGGCCTAAAGAACGTCGGTGCTACATATCAACGAGCTATGAGTGTCATCTTCAGAGATCACTTGCGTAATACGGTGGAGTGTTACATTGATGACATCTTTGTTAAAAGCCGCTCCAAGGATGATCACTTACATGATTTGAGGATAGTGTTCGACCTTATGCGAGCACACAATCTGATAATGAATCCCACCAAGTCCTTCTTGGATGTGTCCAACAAAAAATTCTTGGGCTTTGTCATTACTTTTTAGGGTATTCACATAGACCCCGATAAGATAAAAGTAATCCTGGAGATGAGTCCACCGAGGAACCTTTGCGAACTCCGAGGCCTTCAGGGAAGACTAGCCTACATCGAGAGGTTCATATCTAACCTCTCAGGGCAATGTCAACCATTCACACAACTCATGAAGAAAGGCGTCTCTTTTGTATGGAATGAGGAATGTAAATGCACCTTTGATGACATTAAGGAATACATGTCGAATCCGCCAGTTCTAGTAGCCCCAGTCATCGGAAAGCCCTTTATGCTCTATGTACGGGCAATGGAACACTCCCTCCGTACCTTATTGGCACAAACAATAACACAGGGCACAAACAAGCCATCTATTACCTCAGCCAAATGATTGTGGGACCGGAGCATAGGTACACCGCCTTGGAGAAGGAATGCCTTGCTTTGGTGTTCGTTATTCAGAAAATATGACATTATGTGACAGGGAAGACCATTCATGTTGTTTTACGAGTTAACCCCCTCAGGGTTCTCATGACCAAGCCAGGCACAGTCAGTTCTCGTCTAGCCACCTGGACGATATTGTTGTCCCCCTACGACATGGTCTTTGTTCCATAGAAGGCTGTCAAAGGTCAAGCCTTGGCAGACTTCTTAGCAGCCCATCCAGGCTCAGAGACAGCCGGAATCTATAAAGAAATTCCAGACGAAGTCATCGACTCAAATATGACTTCACATAATACCGTTTGGCAAATATTCTTCGACGGTGCCTCAAAAACGGGACCCCAAGGTGATATTGTCGCTGGAATAGGGATAGTATTAATTTTTCCCTCAGGATTGGTAGTCAATCGGGCGTACTCTCTCATAAAACCCTGTTCAAAAAATGTAGCCGAATATAATGCTCTGGTCATCGGGCTCCGACTTGCAAAAGAAGTGGGGGTCGAATACCTAGAAGCGTATGGCGACTCGCAGTTGATTGTTAATCAAATTCGAGGCTCATACGAGGTTCGCAACGAGGACCTGATTCCTTATCATCAGACAGTAATTACCATCATTATAACCTTGGAGGGTTCTTTATAGAGCATGTACCTAGGCTCCAAAATATTGAAGTCGACGCCCTAGCAGGCATCGTCGCTTCCTTGGCAGTTCTAAATCATGCTCATCATCTAGTCGACGTGATAGGTCATGAGCTGATCTGTCCCAAAAACAATGTCCAACTAGGTGTGAGTTACTCCACCCAGGTAACCAATGATATACAGGACTGGAGACTCCCGTTCATCGACTTTACAGTCTACAAAATTCTGCCAGAGAATGTAAAGAAGCAACTTCAATCAGAAGGCATTCTCTCAGATTCTTTTGTGACACAGAAACAAAAATGCTATATCAACGATCCTACGATGGACTACTTCTACGCTTTCTATCAAATGCAGAAGCCCTACGTGAGGCTCACGATGGCGTTTGCGGGGCTCACCAACCTGGCCCAAAGTTGCAGGACTGTCTCCGTCGGATGGGCTATTACTGTCCTACGATGGTAGCAACCGCTGCCGAATATGCAAAGAATTATAGGGCTTATCAGATCCACGCAGACTTCAAACATCAGCCATCCGAATTCTTATACCCAATAGTGGCTTCTTGGCCATTTGAAGCATAGAGAATGGACATTATCGGCCCAATCACCCCGTCGTCATCCAAGGGGCACCGTTTTAAACTTGCAATCACCGATTACTTCTCCAAGTGGGCGGAAGTTGTTCTGCTTGCAGAGGTAAAGACATCAAACGTGATTATTTTCATAAAATATCACGTTATCTACCGTTGTGGACTGCCCCGGAGGATTATTCATGACAATGGTCCGCAGTTAGCAAGCCATGCTTTCTATCGATTCTGTGACAAGAATCAGATTCAGAATGTGGCTTCAACGGCATACAACCCATCGGCTAATATTCTGGCTGAAGCTTTTAACAAGACCACAATCAAGCTTCTCAAAAAGTTCATTTCTTCAAACAAGCGCGAGTGGAATGAAAAACTGTGCGAATGCTTATGGGCGTACCGCACTTCAATTAGACGGCTACAGGAAACACATCGTTCTCTCTGATTTACGGAAGCGAGGCTCCCATTGGAGACCCAGATCTCCTTGCTTCGTGTGGCCCTTACTTACCGGTTGACGTCGGACGATAACTACCGCAGATGGCTACGAGAACTGGAAGCCTTAGACGAGAAGCGGTTGTAAGCTCAACAAAGCATCGAGCTCTACTAAGCACGCATCTTTCGAACCTTCAATAAGAAAGTCAAGCAGAGGACATTCCAAGTAGACGATCTCGTCTTGACCATCCGCAGACCGATGGTCATGACTCACAAAACCGCCGGCAAGTTCCAGCCCAAATGGGAGGGCCTATTTGTCATCGAGTCTGTATTCTCCAACGGCGTATATCGGCTCGGGAAACAAAATAGAGACTTGATTATGATGCCCATAAACGGCAAGTTCCTGAAAAAGTACTATGTTTAAAGACATGCTCGTACTTCCCTACCTACTAAATCTCCTAGACTGTCGAGTTATGTACACCAAGTACCTCTGAACTTACACTCTACTAGCTCCGAGGGGATTCACATCGCATCTTCCTGAGTGGCGAGTCATGTATGCTGATACCTCTGAATTTCCACTCTAATGTATCATCCCGCCGGAGTCTGCCAGGTTCTTTTTATTGTCTCTGTGCAAACTTCCTGGTTTTAATTGTCGTATATCACGTCCATATTACCTCGATATAGATAATATCCTAACTTAACACCTGTAGCCAATCCGGGATAAAGTCACGGTGTTAAGGTCATAGAACCTATCACGTCCATATTACCTCTGTTAGGTTTTGTTTCAAATCTATTACCCGTACCACCAGTGCACAAAATGGTAATAGGTCCACCAAAAATCATTCAAATCTATTACCTGCACCACCCGTGCGCAAAAGGGTAATAGGTCCACAAAAATCGTTCGAAACTATTACTCGTACCACTAGTGTGCAAAAGGGTAATAGGTCCACAAAAATTGTTCAAATCTATTGCTCGCATCTCCAGATGCAAAGGACAATAGGTCCACAAAATAGTCCCCCAAGTAGAATGTCTTCTGCCAATCACAAATGTTGTATTAGGCCCTCTAGTACGAGCATTTCAGATATCATAAGCAAAGAATGAAGATAATGTATCTTTTTATTTCAAGAAATGTCAATTACGTTGGTAGGGCTACATCTCCAGCAACAAAAAAAGAAGAGAAAATTCACTACTCATCAGCAACACATAGTTTGGTGAGTATGTCCTCCAGCTGTGATGTTGAGCATTCAATTTTCTGTTTGGCTCGGCGTTCAGCTTCCTGGGTCAGCTTTTCAGCATCCTCAAGATGTGCATGAGCCTGCCAGTTGTCCTCCAATTTTTTAGCGTACCCTCCAGAGCAGCAGAGGCTCGTGTGACCTTATCGGTCTCCTCGTAAATCAGCTCTCTCTCTTGACGGGTAGCTTGGAGCTCAGTCTCCAGAGATGCCAGCTTAGCTTGGAGCTGGAGGATTTGCTCGTTAGTTTCGACCATCAGACGAACTGTGGCCTCCTCACGAATCAGGCAAGCCTCTCCCTTTCGGCTCAGCTTGTCATACTTCAGAGACAACCACTGGAGGTCTTTCTCCAAGGTGGGCTTGGTCATCTCCAATACGTCCTTCACCTTCTTCACAGCCGTTACGAGGAAGGTACGCTCATGTTCTACTGCAGCGGGCACACCGACTTGTCGTAGTTTTTGCAATTGGATTAGGCGCCGATCAGCCTCTGCGAGTTTGTGCTCCAGAAGAACAGCCGTCCCTTCTCCACCCGGGAGCGTCTTCAGCAGTTCAATATAGACTTGGGCACAATAACGAGCCACGACAAATGACGTTCCCCTTCTCAAAGCAGCTTCAACCCCCCATTTCAGATGGCGATAGAAGCTCTCGACTATGTCCCTTGACGACTCGTCTAGGTTCTCCAAAGAGGACGACGTAGAAGGAATATCAGCCAAAGGAGTTAAAGGTATCTGGAAAGGAGGCACAGCGGAGCTTGACGACCCTGTCAGAAGGACAACAAACTCCGAGCGATGTGATTCCTGCGCAGCGACAATCTTCTCCTCTGCAGCCCGAAGGAGCTAAAGACTAGGCAGAGCGGAGAGTTCAATTTTCGGGGAAGGGACAGCTTCAACCGACCCCGCATCTACTGATGCTGGCGTAGGAACCACCGCCTCTACCGTCGGCATTTCAATCATGGGCAGCTCCAAACTCGACCCAGCGGTAGGCCTCTCAATTTGAAGGAAAGAAGGTATACTTCTTCTTCTTTGTACGAGGTCCGCCCCAACGTCCTCCACTATCCCCTCTTTCGCGACCATGTCCAACATTGGCAATGAAGGAGCAGGGCCAATAGATCCAGAACAACCGACAATCAGCTTGACTCGAAGGATATGGAGAAAGAGAGAATGAACCTCCTTGTTGGTAAGAATATGACATAGCTTAACAGGGGAGGGCGGCAGAGACTGCGACTCGTTCAGGACAGTCATAACTCCTCCTACTGCCCCCATATCCTCCTAAACGGCGATTCCCGAGCCGCCTGTATTTGTCGCTCCAGCCCCGGTTGCCCCGAAAGGAGAAGTAGCTGGGATGGTACCGACCAACTAAGACCTCGCAGTCCCAAGATCTGGTTCTGTAAAGCTTGCACCTTCTCTAACCAGGGTGTCCATAGCTAGAGGAATCTCGGAAGCAGCATCGGGCTCCGAAGGGTTTATTTCTTCCAAAGCCTGCAAAAAATGAACAATAAGATAATATCCTAAAAGTAACATGGTGGTCTGCTGGGACAAAATTTACCTCCAAGATGTTTTCGGTATTGCTGCCTCATTCCGCGACATCAGGCCCACGGATCCTAATCGCGACCCGCTTATGAGAACGAGACCTATCGACGATGGAGGGTCCATGCCTACTTTGCTTACGCGAAGGACTCGGCACAGGAGAAGGCAAGCGCGTCGCTGAAGTAGTAGCTAGGAGTGGTGGAACGTCGTATTCATCCACCTCTTCCGTATCAGTAGAATCAGAGTCAGAGACTTCGATAGTCTTCGCCTTCCCTGCCCTGGTCCTCTTTTTGGGCTCCCCGCTTTTTTCTCCAACTTGGTACTGGTAATAAAAATGGAACTTGCATCGAAGTCGTGGGGAGGCCCATTCACGGAGACATGGTGGAGGGCCGCCATGTACGAGATGTGTCTTGAGCCCCCAGTGTTGGGCAGACAGAAGCTGGCTTGGGTACGGACTGCACTGTAGTAATGCCAGGCCCGGATGCCATCCAGGATGTTGCCCTCATAACCCAGGCAGGGACTGGGGTTGTCTAAAAACAACTGGCTATACCTGAATTGTCGAGAGTATCGGCTGGGTAGGTAAGGTTCCAAGAAGACGAAGTTGCGGTTACGGTACACCAGATGTGCATGGCGGATATTCTACAACCAGCGAAACATCTTCTCAGATTGGATCTGGGGCACGATACCGCCATCAAGATAAAAGTGCCTCATTTCCTCGTCGGTGAAAGGCGAGACCGACACAAAAAGGAGTAGTTGTCCACCCGTACGAGCGCAGCTCGGCAGTCGGGTATGGTTGAACATGTCCAGGGCATATCATGGTACTGGTAGATGAACGCATCGTCGGCCATCGCGTTACCCTCGGGGCTAGGCCGCATCAGAGAGGGGTAGTGCATTAGCAGCCACCCCATCAGTTAATGGTAAGATAGCTCGATTCGGTTGAAATCCTTCGTAATGTCACGAGCTATGACTTTGGCCGTAAAGATACGAAGGCCGCGATGAATGCTGCACACCATGGTTGGGAGTAGAGCTAGCCTGCCTCCAAAGACTAACTTGACAGCAGGGAAGATTAGGTTGTGGCTCATTCTCTCAATAGAACCAGAACCCCCCGAGACCACACAGATCCTCAACCATATCATCAGAAACCCAGCCAGGATGGCCTTATTGGACAAGAGTTGTGTATCTTGATAGAAATAATTAAAGGTGTCGGTCTGACTCCCGAATCTGTCACCAGAAGCTTTGCTCCTCTTGGCGCTTTGAACCTAAGCGACCACCTCTTCTTGAGTCTGAGGGCTCCGAGGGGCAACCCGGCCCGAAGCACCAAGGTTGAACAGATAACTGACCCAAGCCTTGGTATGGGAAAGGTTCCCTTCAGAGCTGTCATCCCTCTTCTTTGACATTTGCTGACAAGTGCTATGATGATATAGCACTTCCTGGTAAACAGCAAGGAACCCGGGAAACCGCTGCTCTAACTCTATAGACTCCTCAATTGTGGGAGTATACTCCTCGTAAACTTCGTCTCCCCAAGGCAACTTGGAGACGTTATGCATCTCGTGGAGAGCGAGCCCCATCTCCCCAACAGGTGTAAAAAAGGTCCACGTACGACGGTTATACATCTCGAGGAGTGTTATAAATAGCCTTGGGTTCACAGAAAGACCGTAGCAGGTGCCCCTTATGGCATAGTAGAGGCCGAGCTGCTGCAAAGTATCCTGATACACCATCAGAATTCAGGATGTCAAGTTGACCCACGGAGGGGAACGATGCATCCAATTTAGCAGTCATAGTCTGCCCGTGGGATATGACCCTTTGCGAGCAATCTGGTTCAAGAAGGAGTCGGCTTCAAAGAACCGATTGTTGGGCCTCAGCTCATTTATGAAACTGTCGGGGGCTAGTTCAACAACAGAATAACTCATTGACTCCTTGATCGCGATCGTCGACCGCACTCATCTATTATAATGGATGTTGCCTACGAAGACTCCTTGACGGTCCTGAGTTATGGGATCTGTCATTCGTCTCTCGATAGGCACCATGTTAAAACCTGATAGGAGGAAATGGCATTCTATCAGAGGAAGGTGAACCGCTACTCCGTTGGAAGAAAAATTCTAGCTCTCAGATATCTCCAGTATGCTAGGGTTGGAGACAGTTAAAGCATCTCCGAATAAGAACACAGGCTTCAGATGAGTGTCTCCCAGTCTCCCGAAATTCATCATGCTGAGTAGGTAGAAGAATGATTGGCCCCTGATCTCCTTTAACCTGGCCTCAAGTTGACCTCGGGTAATCTGAGTCGACACGTGTTCAACTATATGGTCAAATCTTACACCTAAAGTAGATTGAGCGTACCCTATCAAGAGTTCCCCTGATGGAGCTGTAGGCAAGTTCACTGCAAAACTCAAAGAAGGAATATAGTTAGAGGAAAACAAAGTGAAGGAGTTCCTTCTACAGCTATGCGGCCTAGTCAAACAGAACCTATGCGGCCTAGTGGTGAGGAGCACATGCGGCTCAAATCAAATAAAGCATATGCGACCTAATCGGGCAGAGTTTATGTGATCCAGTTGTTAAGGGTACGCATGCAGCTTAAAAATATGAGATGCATATGTGGCCTAGTCGGGTGAAGCTTATACGGTTCAGTTATGTGACGCTCATGCGGTTCAGTCATGAGGTACTTATGTGGCTCAGTTATGTGAAGCTCATGCGGCTCAGTCATGAGGTGATTATGTGGCTCAATTATATGAGGCTCATACGGCTCGATCATGAGGCACTTATGCGCTTTAGTTATGTAATGCTCATGCGGCTCGGTCATGAGGCATCCATGAGGTTCAGATATATGGCGCTCATGCGGCTCTGTCATGAGACATCCATACGGTTCAGTGACGCTTATGCGGCTCAGTCCATGCGGTCCCATCACACTGAATGCATGTGTTCCAAGTGAGATAGGACACGCATCGATTATGCCAAAGCACAGAGGCGATACATGACAGGCCTGCGCATAAAGCATACGACATGGCTATTTTCAAGTTATCATTCTCCCACCATCCTTACTCTTAATGGGGGGTTGTAAGTTGGGGTGAATGGGAGGAGAGTCCGCAGCTCTCGACGGAGAGGCGGGTCCCTTCCCTTTGGCCGCAGTGCCGGTCGACGGAGAGCCATGGATGACTGTAATAGAAAGGACGACGAAGATGATGAAGCCGAAGGAAAAGAAGTTGAAAGAGAAGCTGTCTCTGTAACTACCTGTTTTCAAAATCAAGGGTAATTTTGTCATTTCTCAGTTTTCCATAATTTTGGTAAATTTTAAATAATTTAAAACTATTTAAAATGTTGATTGGTGATTTTGATGGTTAACTAGTTAAACCCTAGTTTTGCTAAGCCCGGAAACTAACCATGACCATGGGAGCCTAGTCATGTGATTAGAATGTCATATTACTACTTTTTAGCCTAAGGGTATTTTGGTCATTTTGACAATTTAGTGAAATTGTAATTTTGATTAATTAAATATTGTGTTAATCTTTTAGTTAAGACTTAACCTAGAAGTTAACCTAACCTAGATTAGTCTTGAGGTTAGAATCAAGGTTAGAAAATTCCTACTAAGTGCCAAGGTTAGTAATATCTAGATATTATTATGGTAGGATATTTTCCTTAGGATATTTGTGAAAAAGAAAGCCTAGAACCAATAGGAAGGCTTGGAATTGGGTGGAATGATCTTGGCCACTCATCTATACCTAAACAAACCCTAATTCCCTTAGATGACCAGCCATCAAGTGCCCCCCCTTCCTATAAAGGATCCTTAAGAAGGCCTTTGCCTCTTTTTATAATTTCTTGAAACCCTACTTTGTTCTTTCCTAATCTCCTCCCATAATATCCAAATTGAGCCTAAATTGAGTCAAATCAATTGCCTCATCATCCCCAATAGTAGAGAAGACTTGTGGAGGCTTGCTAGCAAGGTTGGAGGACGTTTGAACCGTAGCAAATCAAGGAAGACTTCGAATAGAGGCTCTTTTCATTGAGGTTTTCACCCTCAATAGGTAAAACCCTACAAACACCTATAAATTCCCAATTTCTTTCCATAGATGCATCCATTTAGGGTTCCCCTAGGTGTAGCCTAAGTTTGGTAGGAATTTGTGTCCATTTCGTGTCCGTATCGGATACGTATCGGTGTATTTATTTGGGTGTTCGATGAAATGCCTCATAGGACTTTTTGTTCTTGGTTTTCAAAACAAATTATATATTTTGGAAGCTTATTATGTGTAGATTACAACCCAAATTGACTGAGTCGATTTTAGGTAGGTTTGGATACTATTTTTAGGCTTGGACATGCAGCACGAGACACCGCACGGGGCTCATGCGGCTGCCCTGTTGCTCGGGTGTCCTAGCGGACATGACACGGCACCCCGACACATGAAAATTGGTGTGTGGGTGCGGGCAATCACTGACATTAAGCACACAAAATTTTAGGAGATATTAACGAGTATTTTTAGAAGAAAACCCGACTGCACTGTCTCGACCACACGTACACACGCGCGCACAGGTGCGACTGACACGCACTTCGTGCACGGACACGAGGACACTTGGACTCATGTCAGGCTACCCTAACCCAAGCCCTAGACCTAGACTAACTGTGGACACATGCACGACACTTGTGAGTTCGTGTGTCGTGTCCTAGAGGGCTCGACACACGTGCACGAGCCCTCTCTTTCACTGCACTATACCTACACTGATATACGGTTCAGACACGTGTTTGGACATGTTTTGCGTCACTGATTGACACTATGGGACACGACTGACCCCCCTATGTTGGTATATATTTCCCCTTGATTTCGAATGGATTAATTAGGTTTTTCCAATGGTTTTGGTTCGAAATTGTTAACTATCTGAAACCTGCAGCTATTTGAGATTTCAAAATGTTTCCCAATGAATTCAAAAGCTTGGATTCAAATTCTAGTTTTCAAATGAGTTTACTTAATACTTGTGATGTGGATGTTGTGAATTGTTAGGTTTTCAAACTGAAATGGGTTTAAATATTGAATTTACTGATACATGCACTGTTAATAGTTCTCAAAAATGTTCTAAAGGTAAATTCAAATTTCAGGATTTCAAATGAGTTTATCATAGTATCACATGGGTTTATGTGAGCACCCTAAATTTTGGGTTGATTTTTTTTTATTTTATTTTAATTTTCTGATTGGGGGTAATTTTGAAATTTCGTGTCTATAATTATTTTAATAATGATATTTAATTCATGATATAATTTTTGGTGATTTTAAATTATTTTAATATTATTTAAATCAATGACTTGTGGTTTTGACGTTTTGCTAGTGAAACCCTAGAGACTGTTTGACCTAGAGCCTAACCATGTGATTATGATATTTTAATGTCATTTTTGGCCTAAGGATATTTTTGCATTTGACCTCTTTGAATTATTTTGATATTATTTTATTATTTATGATATTATTTTGGGGTTATTTGAGTCGGGTTCGAATTTTAACTCAATCCGACTTGAAACGGGGACCCGGGGGTAGTTTGACTCTAGTGGGACCCACACACTAGTTAGGCATGGCCCACATGATATTAATTTTAGTCCACATGATAGAAATATTTTAGTTAGAGGTTAGACTAATTATTATGGATAAGGTTAGTGTGATTAGAGACTTTAGAATGACTAATTTAGCCCCAACCCATTAGCCCTTTCCTAATACTCATAGAATAGGTTAGTAGGGGCTTTTGGACTTTTCCTAATAGGACAAAACCACTTTTATGGCCAGCCACAATAAGGATAGGGTTGAGCCTCCCATTTGTCATTATCCATCTATTTTTCTCTCTCTTGTTCTTTCCCAAATTCCTAGAGAGCAATCCCTAGCAATTTCTCCACCAAATCCTTCCATTTCACCACCAAATCTTCTTCTTTCCTTCTCCATTCTAGTCAAGGAGGAAGCTACCTAAGTTTGGGAGGATTCGGAGCTCGTTCGTGTCCTTTTGGAATCTCTACGTGTCGATGTCGCTCCGGGAAGGTTTTTCTTCGATTCGATCTACTGGAAGGTATAAATCCCTTCTCCTTTTCATTTTCTCATGCATATAGGTCTATTTTGAACCCATAGGAATGACCTCCATGGTTGTATCTCCATTTGTGTCTATTTTGTGTCCATTTGGAGGTCATAGGAGTGTCCTTTGTGTTGTGGATGTGTTCATGTTACATATATAGATTTATATATATATATTGTAATGAGAGTGTATCTATATTTATATATGTAATAAATGGTTCATGATGATTATATAATCAAGTTTTTGAGTGTGGTTCCTCATATTATTATTGCTATTATTATTGTGGATAATTAGGATATATATTGTGTATTCTTTTGGCTCAAACTATCTAAATCCGTCATGATTTTTATCCACGTTTTTAATTTCAGCCCTAACTTCGAAATATCATAACTTCTAGCTCAAAGCTCGGTCTAATCTCCCGTTTTTTTTAAAAGAAGCGTATTGAAGTTAGCTTTCCAAAAACATATATTAATAGGCCTAATTCTTTATGTAACTTTCTGGAGAATTATTTGAGTGTCAGCTGTACGAAAAACAAACGCGTTCTCGGTATTTTCACGATTCCGGGAGTTTCCGGAAACGAAAACGCGATCCGTTTAAAGTTTCGGAAAGCTAACACATAGATCTATAACATACTTTAATCATAGAGTTTAATTCATGCTGAGATGGTACAGTATTCATTATTAGTAGGAGTTACTATTCGGCATATGCATTTTGTGCACCCTTGTGTGTAATATAATGTTCTATTTGATTTTAACCCATGTTAATGTATATACATTATATAACTAAATAGAGAATACAAGCATAAGTAAATATTTAAATAAATGATGTATGAGGTGTAAGTATCCTATCTAATGTAAGCATGTATAAGTATGGCTTGTAATGAATATGTAGGTTCCATAGTATGTAATGTATGGTGCATATAGTAGTGCAAGAGAATAAATGAATGATGAATGAATGCAAGCATGAATGTAATATAATAATAGATGTAATGTATACAATATACAAGTTAATGAGATGTAATATTCTATGTTAACACAAATCCTATATTACCTCATGTACCCCCTTACACTATGTTGACACTATCACTCTTGACACATTGTTCACTTACACTTTGACACTCTTTGATATGTATACACTATATATGCCCATTTAACCCTCACTTGCCCCTTTGCCATGTTCACATACACACACATAGCCTCTTAAATATGTATTTATGAATATAGTTAACTTAGCTATGTATGTATATTATATATATGTTAGCATATTGTGTTGTAATATATAACTTTATATAACTATTTGAAATGCCATGATTATAGACCTAATGTTGAATACTAATATATGTATGTTTATATATGTGTAGACATATATAGCTTAAAGTAATAGATTACCTAGTGTATATCCAATGTGAATTCTTGCCTATTTGAGTATTGAATAATTGCATGCTATATAGAGTTGGGTGTATGTTGGCTTGTATAGCCTTGTATTGATGTGTGCTTGCTAGGATAGTCTTGGTTAGGCCTAGTAAGACTTACTGGGTTAGGACATGACCTAGTTTGACCTAGTTTACCTAGTGCAGTTGACCAGAGTTGACCAAGGGTTGACTTTGGCCTAGCTTGACCTAGATTCATGTAGAATGCATTGTAGTGCTTTATATTACCCTTCTGGACATGTTGTGACTTGTGCTGTTCTAAGGAGCCAGACACCTCTCCTCGGACAGTATATTTACTTTGGACATTCAGACATCAGGCGAGTACATTCTCTGACCGTTTCATACTTGTATGGATTTATATTCTTGCTCTAGATTACTGTACTTGATGCTGACACGACTGTTATCACGGATTGGTAGTATATGGATCTTCTTTTGAGATGTTATCTCCTTGTATTCACTAAATACATATTGTGACGTACGTTTCACTTCCATATTATATTTATTGAATACCCATATCCTTGTATACTCATTGTGCATATTGTACTTTCATTATCACATGAGCCCCAGGGATAGACCATTGTACACTATTGTATAACATTGTACATCCATTGTATAACATTATACACTATTGTATAAGATAACGTAACTGGAGTAGATCCTTGTGTATTGATTGGGGAGAGGGAGTAGAATTGGTTATGTACTCAAATCCTATTGTACAATATTGTATAACTATTGTATATGTCTATTGTACACCCACGTACAATGGAGTTACCATTGCATTTTCCTAGCCCGTTTATATAACCAGATTGTACTCTAAATCATATGTTCCTTACAGTTCTTACTTATCATATTTAGATATTT
The DNA here is from genome assembly GCA_029216955.1 of Iris pallida. Taxonomy (NCBI): domain Eukaryota; kingdom Viridiplantae; phylum Streptophyta; class Magnoliopsida; order Asparagales; family Iridaceae; genus Iris; species Iris pallida. The sequence continues at coordinate 52,209 of JANAVB010018447.1, read as the reverse complement.
TCTGTTATTAAATCTCTACTATTTTCTATACATTCTTCTTTCAGCGTTACATGTACTTTACTCTATTGCATGCTTTATATTTCCTAACTCGATATGAACTGCGTGAGATGTTTTGTGCTCGCTTCCGTCCTGACTGGACCTGTTGATAAATTTTACAGATAGCCTGGAGGTGCCTTCTAGCCTAGAGGAGACACATTAGAGGTTGTTTAGGTAGTTATTTCATTTTGTCTGGGGTTGTATTTTACTTTGTGGAATACTGTATTAAGTTTTGAGATGTATTTATGGGTTTATGTATCATAGACACTTAGACTTCTATCTCCTGTATCTCTTTTGGATTTCATGTTTTATCTATCTTTATCATGCTCTACCTTAGATGTGATTGAGACTGTATCTGCTATGTCACCCCCATTCGGGGAGTATAAACTGTTTAGTCTTATACTGTTATATGCATTGAGACCTAGGACAGCGTTCTGCCGTCGACACTGCGGCGTAGGCTGGGCGTTGTTACGTACTCGTACCCTCACGGTGGGTGCGGGTCGTGACACGTTTTTAGTGTTGTTTCCAAATTGATTTCAAGATTTTATTGGGTTTTCAAATGTTGGGTTCGAATTTGCAGGTTTCTTTTTGTCTGATACTTAAATAGGTTGGCTTCGAATTAGGGTTCTTGATACTTGTTTCAATATTAAGTTTCAGTTTTATATATGTATTGGTTTTATTGGTTTAGTTATAAGTTTAGATGTATAGGTAGATTAATAAATCTAAAAGTATATAGATATATGTCTATATGCATGTTGTATATATGTTATAGGTGAATTAGATTGAAAAAGGGGATGAGGGTTGAATAGCAGCAGGCAGTGTGCTGCTAAGCCTAGGCCTGACTTGTCTTTGGCTTGCTTATTGGTTGGCCTTGCTTGGCAGGCCTTGCCTTGCACTGCAAGCAGGCCCCAGCAGCAGTAAGCAGCAGGGTGCTGCCCTGCCTAGGCTAGGGTTGGCTTGGTTGGTTACCTTGAGTGTGAGAGTGAGGTGAATGAGTGAGTTAAGTGAGGGTGAGTGGATTGGTGAATGAGTGAGTTAATGTGTGAGAGTTGAATAGAGTTTAAGTTAGCAGTTGGGTTAGGTATTAGAATATGAGGGTTGGGTTTATGAGTAGGATATATGGTGAGAGTGAGTGTTACCTTGATTTTAGGCCATGAGATTAGAGTGAAGTTTTGGGTAGAGAGCTAGTTGTAAAGGGTTTTGGTAAATATGTATGTAAGGTTATATATAATATAGGTTAGTTAGGATAAGGGGATGTGGTAGAGTATATATGGTATTTATATGCAAGGTAGGGGTTAGGCTTAGCCATAGGCTATGGGGGTTTGAGTTTCCCTTTCATATATATTATAAGGATATATAGGAATAGTGTATTATAAGTATTGAGATGTATGTATATACATTATGAGGTAGATATATAGATGTGGTATAGGGTAATACCTAGATAGACTAGAGGATGACCAAGTTAGACTCATAGTTGACCAATCTTGACTTGTTGACCAAATTTGACCTAGAGTTGACCAGAGTTGACCAGTTGACCAAAAGTCAACTGAAAGTCAACCCTTGACCTAGATTGACCTAGTTTGACTTGCTATGACCTAGTATGACTTTGTTTGACCTAGTTGACCTAGACAGTTGACCAGGTTTGACTTATAATTGACTTTGACCTAGATTTGACTTAGAATCATGTAGACTGCATTGTATATTTTATTTACCTTATATTTGAATACATCATAACCTGTATTGCCTTAACTAGGATTTTGAGACTCCAATTCAGACATCTGTTTTCATCAATCATTCAAAGTACCAGGCGAGTACATTCTCTGATAATATTTCAGTTTTATGATATCGTCTTTATTTCTAGTATTTAGTGTAGATATCCTTGTTCTCTTGACACATTGTTCACACGGATTGGTATTTGTCTGGATCCTGTCATAAGATATTATTCTTCTTATATATGGTATGCCTTGTGCAAGACTTCCTTGTTTTCCTTGTTCATTGTATAGACATGATTTCTGTGAAGGAGCGCTACTTCCCAGAGAATGTGTGTCATGACGTGTCATGACTGGATCCACTATATTAGTCAGGGATTGTCACGACCCGCACCCTGTGTAGGGGCACGAGAAGTGGGTACGTCCAGCCTACACCGCAGTATCGGCGGTAGAACGCTGTCCTAGGTTGCTAACTAATCTCATGCAGTGTATATAATGTACTAGCCAAGATCTCAACTCCGAAGGGAGGACAAGTAAAAGATATGATATACTCAATCACAGTCTAAGCACGATAAGATAACACAGAGATCTAGATACCAACTAACAACAACAGAAATTTAAATTACTAAAATAATAACAACAATATCTCAAACAAACTCTAATACAACTCGATATCTCAAGTTTAATACAAACAGGCTCAAAACATGAAAGCTAAGTAAGTCTACTAGCTAAACTCCTGAATCACTCCTGAGAGTCGGAACCAAAGGTAGCTAATCCCTCGCCAGGTCCATGGTAAGTAGGGCATGTGTCGTCAGGAGTATCATCTGTAATATTTTCAACAGGTCCAATCAGGACAGGAACGAGCACATCTCATCTAGAAATCCCAAGTAAATGACAAAGACTATAAAGCAGTTTTTAGACAGTTATACAGATGAGCATGGCAGTTTTATACAGATAATAATGTAGAGAAACAGTGAGGGTACAAGGAAAGTAAAGTAACTAACAAGAGAAGAAACATGGCAAAGAAGACTGTAGTGAACTAGCTGAACTAGAATAACATGGTATAAGTCCAGACAGTATAAAATTGTAATCCCAGTGTGAGTCCAGTCCATATAATCCAATACTAGATGATTCCAGTATAAGATGAGTCCAGTAAAAATGAGTCCAGAAGTGATCCATGATTCCAGGGTAAGTCCAGACTATACTCTAACAGTGTGTTTTAAAATACTGAGATCGACATGTAAACGGCTAGGGGTAATCAGGCACATCGCACACTCGGCCAAGTGTGGGATGGCTAGCATTCCAGAATAGTTCCAAGGGAGGTGGTTCCAGATTTTAGGTATGTTCACATGTCTACTCAAGTATTTTCCCGCCCACAAATGAATCCATAATCCAACACTACGACCAGTATGAGTCCAGCCAATGAATCCAGAAATGATTCCAGTAGGGTGATGCCAGTAGTGATTCCAGTAGGTGGTTCCAGTAGTGGTTCCAGAAATAGAGGCCAGACATGAATAAATGAGTGTCGCATGAAATGGATCCAGCAATACTAGTCGTGTTTGTACAGAGAATCATATATAGCTATCTAGAACTGAAATACAGTAAATGACAAGTAATGAAAGAACTATCAGAGAATGTACTCGCCTGACACTCTGGAAGAGTAGTGTAATATCAGATGTCTGTACCAGGGTTACAATGTCCTAAAATAGAGTAATACAGTTATGACATGTCCAAAATGAAGGTAAATGAAATCTTCAATGCAATCTATATGAATTCTAAGCCAATCTAGGTCAAAGTCAAACTTGGTCAACTCTACAGTCAAACTAAGTCAAATCAAGTCATATTAGGTCACAGGGAATCAAACTAAGTCAAATAGAGTCAAACAAGGTCAAACAAGTCAAGGTTAGTCAAATCTAGGTTAATGTCAACTCCTGGTCAACACTCTAATCAAACTAGTCAATTACTAGTCAACATGATCAATCTGGGTCAAGTCTAAGTCAAACTTAGACCAACTAAGGTATTGGTCAAACAAAGACTAGTCAGTCAGGTAATTAAGTCAAACAAGACTAGTCAACAAGGTGATTAGGTCAAACATGGTCAGACTAGTTGAACTAGTCATTTTTAAGGCCAATTAGGTCAATTTAGGGTTAGCCCTTATGCCATAGGCTAGTAGCCTAGGCCATAGGCTAGATACTCTTGGCCATAGGCCATCTTATAGGTTTCCTCTATACCTATACCTTAACAAGTTATACACACACATATATATATATATATATATATATATCCCATTCACATATATATAATACCCTTATATATATATATATATATAACATATATATATATCACTATATAACATATATATATATACATATATAGGTAGAGAGAGAGAGAGGGTAAGAGAGAGAGAAAGAAACAGGGTTAGGGTTAGAGGCTGACACAGGGGGGTGTGTTTCCAGTTTCAGGAAACTGGAAACCACACACACACACAACATAACACACACACACTACACCTATATATACACATGTGTATATACACATGTACACATACCCTAAAATCCTCAAAATCCACCCACACACACACAAATACATATACAACATGTTAACCTAATAATAACATAGCATTATATGCAAAAATCATCATAAAAATACAATCAAAATTCATTTTTGCAAAATCTGGGAAAATTACAGGAACTGGAAATAGGACAGCAAACCTAGATCTTAGGTTAACCCAAACACCAACTAAACCGAGCTAAGACAACCTAATCTTGGTTGGTAATTGAAGCCCCTAGGTTAGTCTAGGATCCTAGTGGCCTGACACGGTGTCACGACATGACACGGCGTGTCCACGACGTTTCAAAGTCGCTCGGGTAAACAAGAATACACTGATACACTGTGTATCAGTGAAAAACCTAAGTCGATCTAGGACACGACACGACGCGACACAGGCCTCGTGCTCGTGCCCCAAGGTGCGCCTAGGGTTGGGCTTCGTGTCCATGGCCCTGATACGCGTCCACGTGTCGTGTAGAGTGGACACGACACGCGTATCAGGAGCCCTAAAATACGTGTTTTAGACCGCGTGTCAGTGATTTCGCGTGTCTCGTATTCGCGACACGGGACACGTGACACCACGTGGTTGTGTCCAATGTGTTCGCCTATGGATAGGCTTCGTGCTCGTGTCAGTACGAAGTGTCCTCGTGTCGTGTAGAGTGGACACGACACGCTCAAAGTCAAGTGTCTGTGTGTGCGTGCACTGTCAGTGCACGACCAGTGCATGTGTCCGTGCTCTCTCGACACGACACCAACGTGTCTCAAACTCGAGAGGGGGCATGACAGAGGTTGCCCCCTCCTCTGTGTCAATTTTCACGTGTCCACGTGTCCCACAGTGTCCGTGCTAGGTGTCGGGTAGCAGGGGAGCGTGCACAGCGTCGTGCAGCGAGGACAGGGCCTCGTGGACACGACACACGCATCAATACGTGTCGTGCTCGTGTCAGGGGGTAGCCTAGGTCTAGGACTAGGGATTAGGCATGACACTTTGTTTCCACGTCGTGTCTAGACACGACACGAAGTGTCGAACAGTGAGGTTTCAGGAACAGTGCACAGTGTGTCTGTGCACTGTGAAAACCGTGGGTTCGTGTCCAATTTGGACACGGACACAACCCTAAAATGAGGTCAGTGAATTAGGGTTAGGGTTAGCAAGGTCTAGGCTAGGTTTTTGGTTAAAAAGATTTAGAAAACAGTGAGTAAATATTAATGTGACAGTGTGCAAAATCAGTGAACATAATTAGGGTTTATATGTAGGATACGTGTCCGATACGACACCAAACAATTCCTAAATTTCACCAAACCCTACCCACAACTATATTATGACTATATGCATGCAATAATGAAGAAAAACCAGTAAAATAACTAGGTTTAGATATATTTACCTCTATGTGTGCAAGATCTTGAATTTTCACTAAATGAGGGTGATTAGCCTCAAAGCCCAACTTGTCCTTCCTTGGTGAAACTTGAGTAGCTCACTTCCCTAGGCTCCCTTAGATTGTAGGTGACCTAATGGAGAAAACTATAGGTTCAAAGCTTGAGAAATGAGGAAGTTATGGCTAAATGAGTGGAAGGGTCTCTAGGTTTTTCTTGTGAATTGGTTTTTCATGAAACCATGGGAATGATTCTAAGTGCTAACTATATAGGAGAGAGGGGGGCAAGGGGGCTGTCATGGGATGTCTTGGCCGGCCACAAGCATGGGGGGGGGGGTTTTCAAAGCTTGCTTCTAGGTTAAGGCAAAGACTTTGGTAAAGGTTTAAGATATTTTGCATAAATCAAGCAAAATATCAATAAGTAAATATCTAGATATTTGTGTAGCTTTGACCCAATGATAATATCCAATCCCTAGTCATTCTAGGTTAGGGACTAACCTCTAGATTAGGGTAACTAGGTTAGGGATTATCAAGTCACTAATCAAAAGTCCATGAATAGTAAAATCTCACTAATCCTACTTAATTCCTAAAAAATTACCAAAATACCCCTTAGGCTAAAATCACTAAAATGACATTCTAAGCCTATGGTCAAGTTCTCATGGTCATGGCAACTTCTAGGTTAGAGAAAACTAGGGTTTGCACTAAGTTATACTAACCAAAATCACGAAGTCATAAGTCATGACTTGGCATGACTTAGAAGATGGTTTAACTTAACTAAATTCACCAGAAAATCACACCATGACTAAAATACCACTAATAAATAATAAAAATAATAAATTTTCAAAAATCCCCAATTTTCAGAAAACAGGGTGTTACAAGTCTACCCACCTTAGAAGAATTTCGTCCTCGAAATTAAGATGGTCGTACTCCTCCTAGGTCACACCCCCAGTCAATCGAGTCAAAAGATAACATGAAATCATAGACCTACTGGTCATGATTCTACAGTCTCAAAAAGGGCAACTATGCTATCTAGCATATCACAAGCATATCCTGACAGGTACTAATGGAATCACACAACAAGATGGGAATGGATTTGAAAGAACAGAACCTGCAAGTGGCTCCATCCATGTAGAATAATATATGAAAGCGAACCAAAGTGCAATAGGTTGATCAGACCATCATGCACCGGCCCTGATTAGACAATATGTTAGTGGGTACTAGCCCCCAATAAAATATGTCGTGATCAAGCTCGATAAAATATAAGCTTGCAAAACTAAGGCTAAATTAGCAGTAAAGAAGGTCAAAATATAAGGGAGGTAATGATGAATAAGGTTAAATAGTCCAAGACCCCTTAAACATCAAGGAGTGAGGGTGAATTAAAACAAGAGGAAAAGGGTTTTCAATATCGAAGTTCAAAATAAGATTCTCAAGGGTCGTCCCGGAATCTCTCATGAAATCCTAACAGTGATTGAGTATACTCTCTCTAAGCCTATTATCAAATCCTATCACAGGCTGTAGTGATACTCTAGTTCGAATACCACTACATATACTCGAGACCTGCATGGGCCACCACTAAAACGTGTCACGACCCGCACCCTGTGTAGGGGCACGAGAAGTGGGTACGTCCAGCCTACACCGCAGTATCGGCGGTAGAACGCTGTCCTAGGTTGCTAACTAATCTCATGCAGTGTATATAATGTACTAGCCAAGATCTCAACTCCGAAGGGAGGACAAGTAAAAGATATGATATACTCAATCACAGTCTAAGCACGATAAGATAACACAGAGATCTAGATACCAACTAACAACAACAGAAATTTAAACTACTAAAATAATAACAACAATATCTCAAACAAACTCTAATACAACTCGATATCTCAAGTTTAATACAAACAGGCTCAAAACATGAAAGCTAAGTAAGTCTACTAGCTAAACTCCTGAATCACTCCTGAGAGTCGGAACCAAAGGTAGCTAATCCCTCGCCAGGTCCATGGTAAGTAGGGCATGTGTCGTCAGGAGTATCATCTGTAATATTTTCAACAGGTCCAATCAGGACAGGAACGAGCACATCTCATCTAGAAATCCCAAGTAAATGACAAAGACTATAAAGCAGTTTTTAGACAGTTATACAGATGAGCATGGCAGTTTTATACAGATAATAATGTAGAGAAACAGTGAGGGTACAAGGAAAGTAAAGTAACTAACAAGAGAAGAAACATGGCAAAGAAGACTGTAGTGAACTAGCTGAACTAGAATAACATGGTATAAGTCCAGACAGTATAAAATTGTAATCCCAGTGTGAGTCCAGTCCATATAATCCAATACTAGATGATTCCAGTATAAGATGAGTCCAGTAAAAATGAGTCCAGAAGTGATCCATGATTCCAGGGTAAGTCCAGACTATACTCTAACAGTGTGTTTTAAAATACTGAGATCGACATGTAAACGGCTAGGGGTAATCAGGCACATCGCACACTCGGCCAAGTGTGGGATGGCTAGCATTCCAGAATAGTTCCAAGGGAGGTGGTTCCAGATTTTAGGTATGTTCACATGTCTACTCAAGTATTTTCCCGCCCACAAATGAATCCATAATCCAACACTACGACCAGTATGAGTCCAGCCAATGATTCCAGAAATGATTCCAGTAGGGTGATGCCAGTAGTGATTCCAGTAGGTGGTTCCAGTAGTGGTTCCAGAAATAGAGGCCAGACATGAATAAATGAGTGTCGCATGAAATGGATCCAGCAATACTAATCGTGTTTGTACAGAGAATCATATATAGCTATCTAGAACTGAAATACAGTAAATGACAAGTAATGAAAGAACTATCAGAGAATGTACTCGCCTGACACTCTGGAAGAGTAGTGTAATATCAGATGTCTGTACCAGGGTTACAATGTCCTAAAATAGAGTAATACAGTTATGACATGTCCAAAATGAAGGTAAATGAAATCTTCAATGCAATCTATATGAATTCTAAGCCAATCTAGGTCAAAGTCAAACTTGGTCAACTCTACAGTCAAACTAAGTCAAATCAAGTCATATTAGGTCACAGGGAATCAAACTAAGTCAAATAGAGTCAAACAAGGTCAAACAAGTCAAGGTTAGTCAAATCTAGGTTAAAGTCAACTCCTGGTCAACACTCTAATCAAACTAGTCAATTACTAGTCGACATGATCAATCTGGGTCAAGTCTAAGTCAAACTTAGACCAACTAAGGTATTGGTCAAACAAAGACTAGTCAGTCAGGTAATTAAGTCAAACAAGACTAGTCAACAAGGTGATTAGGTCAAACATGGTCAGACTAGTTGAACTAGTCATTTTTAAGGCCAATTAGGTCAATTTAGGGTTAGCCCTTATGCCATAGGCTAGTAGCCTAGGCTATAGGCTAGATACTCTTGGCCATAGGCCATCTTATAGGTTTCCTCTATACCTATACCTTAACAAGTTATACACACACATATATATATATATATCCCATTCACATATATATAATACCCTTATATATATATATATATATATATAACATATATATATATATCACTATATAACATATATATATATACATATATAGGTAGAGAGAGAGAGAGGGTAAGAGAGAGAGAAAGAAACAGGGTTAGGGTTAGAGGCTGACACAGGGGGGTGTGTTTCCAGTTTCAGGAAACTGGAAACCACACACACACACAACATAACACACACACACTACACCTATATATACACATGTGTATATACACATGTACACATACCCTAAAATCCTCAAAATCCACCCACACACACACAAATACATATACAACATGTTAACCTAATAATAACATAGCATTATATGCAAAAATCATCATAAAAATACAATCAAAATTCATTTTTGCAAAATCTGGGAAAATTACAGGAACTGGAAATAGGACAGCAAACCTAGATCTTAGGTTAACCCAAACACCAACTAAACCGAGCTAAGACAACCTAATCTTGGTTGGTAATTGAAGCCCCTAGGTTAGTCTAGGATCCTAGTGGCCTGACACGGTGTCACGACACGACACGGCGTGTCCACGACGTTTCAAAGTCGCTCGGGTAAACGAGAATACACTGATACACTGTGTATCAGTGAAAAACCTAAGTCGATCTAGGACACAACACGACGCGACACAGGCCTCGTGCTCGTGCCCCAAGGTGCGCCTAGGGTTGGGCTTCGTGTCCATGGCCCTGATACGCGTCCACGTGTCGTGTAGAGTGGACACGACACGCGTATCAGGAGCCCTAAAATATGTGTTTTAGACCGCGTGTCAGTGATTTCGCGTGTCTCGTATTCGCGACACGGGACACGTGACACCACGTGGTTGTGTCCAATGTGTTCGCCTATGGATAGGCTTCGTGCTCGTGTCAGTACGAAGTGTCCTCGTGTCGTGTAGAGTGGACACGACACGCTCAAAGTCAAGTGTCTGTGTGTGCGTGCACTGTCAGTGCACGACCAGTGCACGTGTTCGTGCTCTCTCGACACGACACCAACGTGTCTCAAACTCGAGGGGGGGCATGACAGAGGTTGCCCCCTCCTCTGTGTCAATTTTCACGTGTCCACGTGTCCCACAGTGTCCGTGCTAGGTGTCGGGTAGCAGGGGAGCGTGCACAGCGTCGTGCAGCGAGGACAGGGCCTCGTGGACACGACACACGCATCAATACGTGTCGTGCTCGTGTCAGGGGGTAGCCTAGGTCTAGGACTAGGGATTAGGCATGACACTTTGTGTCCACGTCGTGTCTAGACACGACACGAAGTGTCGAACAGTGAGGTTTCAGGGACAGTGCACAGTGTGTCTGTGCACTGTGAAAACTGTGGGTTCGTGTCCAATTTGGACACGGACACAACCCTAAAATGAGGTCAGTGAATTAGGGTTAGGGTTAGCAAGGTCTAGGCTAGGTTTTTGGTTAAAAAGATTTAGAAAACAGTGAGTAAATATTAATGTGACAGTGTGCAAAATCAGTGAACATAATTAGGGTTTATATGTAGGATACGTGTCCGATACGACACCAAACAATTCCTAAATTTCACCAAACCCTACCCACAACTATATTATGACTATATGCATGCAATAATGAAGAAAAACCAGTAAAATAACTAGGTTTAGATATATTTACCTCTATGTGTGCAAGATCTTGAATTTTCACTAAATGAGGGTGATTAGCCTCAAAGCCCAACTTGTCCTTCCTTGGTGAAACTTGAGTAGCTCACTTCCCTAGGCTCCCTTAGATTGTAGGTGACCTAATGGAGAAAACTAGAGGTTCAAAGCTTGAGAAATGAGGAAGTTATGGCTAAATGAGTGGAAGGGTTTCTAGGTTTTTCTTGTGAATTGGTTTTTCATGAAACCATGGGAATGATTCTAAGTGCTAACTATATAGGAGAGAGGGGGGCAAGGGGGCTGTCATGGGATGTCTTGGCCGGCCACAAGCATGGGGGGGGTTTTCAAAGCTTGCTTCTAGGTTAAGGCAAAGACTTTGGTAAAGGTTTAAGATATTTTGCATAAATCAAGCAAAATATCAATAAGTAAATATCTAGATATTTGTGTAGCTTTGACCCAATGATAATATCCAATCCCTAGTCATTCTAGGTTAGGGACTAACCTCTAGATTAGGGTAACTAGGTTAGGGATTATCAAGTCACTAATCAAAAGTCCATGAATAGTAAAATCTCACTAATCCTACTTAATTCCTAAAAAATTACCAAAATACCCCTTAGGCTAAAATCACTAAAATGACATTCTAAGCCTATGGTCAAGTTCTCATGGTCATGGCAACTTCTAGGTTAGAGAAAACTAGGGTTTGCACTAAGTTATACTAACCAAAATCACGAAGTCATAAGTCATGACTTGGCATGACTTAGAAGATGGTTTAACTTAACTAAATTTACCAGAAAATCACACCATGACTAAAATACCACTAATAAATAATAAAAATAATAAATTTTCAAAAATCCCCAATTTTCAGAAAACAGGGTGTTACAGGGATGGGGGTGTTAGCATAGATATGTGATCAATACCCCACAGTATTATATTGTATCATCATTGTATCACCATTGTATTCTCACTGTATAGTGTTAATCATACACTCACGTATGATTAGCCAGGCCAAACATTGTATCAAGTTCTAAGCCGATCACATGTTGAAACTAGTGCTAAACTCACATAGATAGCAGTTCCACATTTCGTACATGTTATACATTGTTCTCTTGCCTTATCTTATTACAGTTTTGATATACTCTGCCAGGATGCATGTACGCTCTGCTTTACCTAGTATATTCTCTCTATCTACTGCTACATTTTCAATATTGTATAACTAGAACTGTTGTTTGAGATTTTGTACTCGTTTCCGTCCTGACTGGACCTGTTGAAAATATTACAGATAATGAGGAGGAGTGCCCTGCCTATTACGGTCCTCATGACGTGGTTGGTATAGAGTTGGATACCCTAGTGCAGCAGGGGCTAGCTCTAGCAGATGAGGCCTTGGTATAGTTTAGCTGGTTTTAGAATAGTATTGGACTCTGTCTCCAGATTACTTTGGCCTGTTATTATTACTTAGTTTTCTGTTTTGACATTGTTGACTCAGAGATTTTGGACTCGTATTATTCTGTGTTGGATTTTCAGGATGATATTTATAAATCTTGTTGTCTTTATCTTTCAGTATTATTATCGTCATTCTTAGAGTTTGTGATTGAGTATATTATATTATCATTGCTTGTCCTCCATTCAGAGTTGACCATTCTCGACAGGACTTGATATTATAACTATTGATAGATGGTAGACCTAGACAGCGTTCTACGCCGTTTCTGCGACGAAGGCTGGGACGCTGTTACGCCCTCGTACCCTTACCTCGGGTGCGGGTCGTGACACTCTCTCTCCACCGTATGGCTCGTAGTTATAGATTTCAAAAGAGTATAAACCGATAGACGCCACTTCGATTCTCATGTCCATCAAAAGATAATGATGACCCTTGGGATTCTATCCTTTATAACCGAAAAGGTAGCCCCAAATCTAAAATCGAATCTGAGCATTAAATTCGGCAGTGACAGCTGGACAGCCTGGATGGGATCTCCCTGCAGCTCAAAATTTTCCTGCAGCATGAAGTCTCCCTGTGGCTCAAAATTTTCCTGCGGCTCGAAATCTCCCAACGGCTCGAAGCCTCCCTGCGACTTGACGTATCTCCATGCTTCTTATTCAAAGTATTCCAAATTTACAATTTGAAAACTTTGAAGGGGGTCTTGTAGAAGCATGGAAAAGATAGGGTTCATGCGAATTACTTTACAAAAGAAAGAGCCGCATGACAAATTCTGCGGCCCAGAATGCCCTAAATTCCATGCGGCTCATCATTGATGTCTCAAACAGATTGACGTAGGCCGCAGAGGGAAGAGCTACTTATGCGGCCAAGCTGATCAGCTGCAGAAGCCCCTCTGACAAAGCTGACCCCTCTGACAAAGCTGACACCTCTGACAAAGCTGACAACTCTAACAACTTTAACACATCCTGACAAAAAGATAAAGATAAGACGTGACCTTCAGAAAAAGACAAAAAGTGTCATGTCACCAGACATAGGGCCTACATGTCTGAGAGTTCCTGCGGTCCGAGGCATGGTCCACAGGGGTGTCATGCGGCCAGGGGAACTACGACTTGAGCCGCATGAGCCTTATGCGGCTCAGAATGCAGGATCTATGTGGCCCAAAAGTCTCCAAACTGCATGCGGCTAAGAGGGACTGCGACCTAAGTCGCATGAGCCTTATGCGGCCCAAAATGCAGGATCTATGCGGCCCAAAAGACTCCAAGCTTCATGCGGACTAGTGGCACTGCTGTGGGATACATGGCTAAGGGAGACTACGACCTGAGCCGCATGAGTCTTATGCGGCCCAGCATGACCGAGCACTAAAAGACCTATGCGGCACGAAATGACCCAAGCAGATTGATTCTATTCTGTGATAGGGCACGTGGAAAGTTGACCAAGTCTCAACCACCCAGATTTGCTCCAATAAAGAAATATTAATAAACCACCAGCAGGCAGCCAAAGAGCGATTCTTTGTTTGTCGTTACAGCCACGTGGCCACGTGGCCATCTATGCGGCTCAAAATATTATTTATCCCGAAATCACTATAAATAGTAGGGTACCACACCCATGCAAAAGGCTGACAATTTTCTCAAGAGAAAAGACTATGTCTGATAGTCCAAGGAGTAAGGCAAAGTTCCTATACTTCTCCCGAGCCTCCACCGTCACCCCCTAGAATCAAAAACACTTGTACTTAGATTATTTCCTAGGATTTCTTTCTAGGTTCTCTTTTGTACTTTCAAAGTTTGCAATCAAATCCAGTTCCTCTGTAGTTCTTGTATTTTGATAATTAATGGCAAACAAGGGTTTGAGAAAAAAATAGTTTGGAAGGAGGTAGAAGAAGATGAAAGTGAAGAGAGAGAAGGTTTCTCGGGTTTAAGATGGTTGGGGCCAGCAGGTCGGGTGAAATCCCGGCCGTCGGATCAAAAAATTGAATGGCTGAGAGCAGCTGGAGGTTCTGTGAGCAAACACACAGAGTTCGGCCTGAACTTTGTGTGGGGCAGAGTTCGGCCCGAACTCTGCCTGGCTGTTCCAGAACATAGAAAAGGCAATGTTTGAATAGAAAAAAGTCTAGAATTTGAAAAATTGAGTGATATAAGTTATAAAAATAATGTAGCCATATAACAAATGACTGTTAAGACATCGATCATTATAGTGAAACTGCCTTGGGGTAGCTGTAGGGACCAGATCCCAGCTAGCTAGCGGTAGTCCGAAGACTAGTGCACCGTGTCGCTTAGGCTTTTATGTCTTGTTGTCGGAAGGGCCCTTTCGGCTTGTATCCAAAGCTGAGTCATTATAAATGATGCTTGTCATAACCGTTATTTATGCAGGTATATATTATTGTATGACGATTTCATCCAAGATTCATAACTCTCGACAAAGGAAATTGAAGTGCTCTTCGACTAGTGGTTTAGTAAAGAATGCTGCTAGCTGATGTTCGGTGTCAATAAACTCTAAGTTAATAATGTCATGCTGTTGATGATCACACAAGAAATGATGTCTAATCTCTATATGTTTTGTGCGTGAGTGACATACTGGGTTCTTGGTCAAATTTATTGTACTAGTGTTATCACAGAAAATAGGTAGTTGCTTGAATAATAAGTTATAGTGTTCAAGAGTTTGCTTCATCCACAGAATCTGTGCACAACAACGACCAGCTGTGATGTACTCAGCTTCTGTTGTGGATAGTAAGACATAATTATGCTTCTTGCTAAACCATGAGACTAAAGCCTTTCCTAACAAATGATACGTGCCACTAGTACTCTTATAGTTGACTTTGCATCCCACAAAATCAGTATCGGAATATCCGATTAATTCAAAGGAAGTAGTTTTAGGATTCCACAAGCCTACCGTAATCGTTCCTTTAAGATATCTAAAGATATGCTTAACAGCGGTCATATGTGATTCTTTAGGATTTGCTTGATATCTAGCACATAAGCAAACACTAAATATAATATAGGGACAACTAGCAGTTAAATACAATAGACTACCAATCATACCTCGATACTTACGTTGATTGACCGATTTTTCGCTATTATCAGGTTTCAGCTTTGTTGTAGTAGCCATAGGAGTACTGATAGGTTTGAGGTTGTCAAGCTCAAACTTTTTCAGCATGTCCTTTATATACTTCGACTGGCTGATGAAGACGCCTTGTGAGTATTGTTTGATTTGCAGTCCAAGAAAGTAGTTGAGCTCCCCCATCATGCTCATCTCAAACTCGTTTTACATACACTTGGCAAAATATTTGCATAAACCCTCACTAGTAGACCCAAATATGATATTATCTACATAAATTTGTACTAACAAACAGTGTCATCAAGGAATTTTATGAAAAGTGTAGTGTCAATTTTTTCTTTTGAATAACCTTTATCAAGTAAGAATGTACTAAGGCATTCATGCCAAACTCGAGGAGCTTGTTTGAGGCCATAAATAGCTTTCTTAAGTTTAAAAACATGGTCGAGAAATTTATGATTTTTAAAACCAGGGAGTTGCTTGACAAAAACCTCTTCTTTAATAAAAACCATTTAGAAAAGCACTTTTCACATCCATTTGAAAAAGTTTAAAGTTTTAGAAATTTGTAAAGGCGTAAAGCATCCGAATAGATTCAAGTCGTACAACAGGAGCATACGTCTCATCGTAGTAGATACCCTCCTCTTGGTTGTATCCTTGAGCTACGAGACGAGCCTTGTTGCGAGTGACCGAACTGTCCTCATTAACTTTGTTGTGAAAAATCCATTTAGTACCAATGATTGAATGATCAGCAGGGCTAGGAACCAGTTCCCAAACCTGATTTTGTTCAAATTGGTTGAGTTCTTCTTGCATTGTAGATATCCAAAATTCATCGTTAAAAGATTCTAAAATATTTTTAGGTTCAATTTGAGAAATAAAAGCAGTGCTAGCAATAGAGTCTCTCAAAGAAGATCGAGTAGTTACCCCTTTCGATACCTCACCTATTACCAAGTTTTCTGGATGTGAAGGTTTGAATTGGAACTTCTTTGGTAAGCCCTCCAAAGAGTTGGTTTCGGGTGGTGTATCCACAGGAGTAAAGGTTGCTGGTTCATCATCATCGGAAATAATAGCTGTACTATTGTCCTCATTAAAAGTTACGTTAGTAGACTCTTCAATAATCATGGAGCGTTTGTTGAACACTCTATATCCCTTACTCTTGGCAACATAGCCAAGAAGAATACTTTCGTCAGCTTTGGCATCAAACTTGCCCAAGTTATCTTTGGTATTCAGGATAAAGCAGTGACAACCAAACACTCGAAAGTAAGAAACATTTGGAGTTCTACCAAACCAAAGCTCATAGGGTGTTTTCTTCGAAATAGGTCAAATCAAAATTATATTCAAAACATGGCACGTTGTGCTGACAGCTTCTGCCCAAAAATATTTCGGAACAGAAAATTGATTCAGTATGACTCTAGCCATATCACCAAGAGTCTTATTCTTCCGTTCTACAACACCATTTTCTTGAGGAGTTCTAGGACAAGAAAACTCATGATTAAAGCCATTTACATCACAAAACTTTTCAAAATCAGAATTTTCGAATTTGCCACCATGATCACTTCGGATACGAATAATCATGTAGTCTTTTTCATTTTAGACCTTTTTAGTAAAAACTTTGAAAACTGAAATGGTATCATTTTTATTTGCAAGAGAGAAAACTGAAGTAAATCTTGAAAAGTTATCAACGATAACAAAAGCATAGAGTTTACCGCCAAGACTGGCTACTCTACTAGGACCAAATAGATCCATATGAAGTAATTGTAATGGTCAGGTAGTACTTACAGTGTTTATGGATTTAAAAGAAGATTTGGTAGCCTTATTCTTTTCACATTCGGCACATACCGTGTCCTTCTTGAATGTGATGTCTGGCAGGCCTCTTACTAGCTTCTTGGTTAATAATCTGGATATGGTATCCATGTTGGCATGACCAAGATGCTGGTACCATAATAGCCTTTCATCTTTGTGGGCGTAGAGACATCTTCCTGTATTGTTAGTATCTCTAGATAGAGAGAAAATTTATATGTTATCTTCTCTTATCCCTTCAAAAGCGATGTCTCAAGTTGATCTATCATAGATAAAGCATTTAGTTTTTCCAAAGTTAATATCATATCCATGATCAGCAAGATGACTAATGCTGAGCAAGTTATGCTTTAACTTGGTCACTAAACAGACATCCTTAATGACGAAAGAAGGAGGATAACCAATTGTACCGTTACCTATGATATAGCCTTTCAGATTTTTGCCGAAGAATACATATCATTCTCTTTTCATCGATAGTGTTGCGAATAGACTAGCATCTCCAGTCATATGTCGCGAACACCCACTATCGAGAATTTATTTGCTTCTAGTTTGAGAAGGAAGGTCCACCTACACCATGAGTAACACTACCAAAATACAGTAAATTAGCGACGGCACATTAGCGACGGATAATTTCTGTCGGCGTTAGCGACGGATTTGCGGCAAATAACCGACGGAATACCGACGACAAGCCGATGCATTTTTTATTTTATTTTAAGGGGAAGAAAAGGTCGCTCATCCGTCGCTAGGGCGTCGAAGACATAGCGACGGATAAGCAGTATTCGCTATGCAGTCGATTATTTGGCGGAAATTGTTGGAAGAAATGGCGGAACAATTCTTCGACTACGTAGCGACGGATATTCCATCGGCAAGTATCAAAAAGAGCGACGGACTAGCGACGAATTTTATCCGTCGCTAGTCCGTCGCTAAATATACGTTCCAGACTTAAATTGAAACGACGGAGAGAACTTTTCATTACCCCCAAATTTTACTCTCTCTTCTCTCTCTCTCTCTCTCTCTCCCGCGGCGGTGACCGATCGGCGACCTCCCTCTCCTCTCTCTCTCTCCTGCGGTGGTGATCAGCGACCTCTTCTCTCTCTCTCCCAAAGGTAATCCCCTCTCCCTCTCTCACTCTCTCTCTCTCTCTCTCTCTCTCGCGCGCGCGGTGGTCGTAGGTGCAGCGGGCCGGGGGCGTCGGGGGCGGCGGGGGCTGGGGGTTTGGCGGGGGAGGCAGGGGTGGGGGGCGGGGGTGGGAGGGGCGGCGAGGTGTTATGGGTGGCGCGCGCGGGGCTGCGGGGGGCGACGGGGGGCGGCGGGGGCGGCGATGGCGGCGGGGGGGGCGGGGGTGAAACCATCGAGTGGTGAAACCTCCCCATGTGGGCATACATTTCCCCTAGGACACGAGTGTTTGGTTTGGCTTTCATTCGTTTCTTTTGGGTTCGATTTCATGTTTTCTTTTGATACACTGATATAGGCAGTTTACTATTTTTTTAAAATGTTCAATTTGAAATACAGGTTTTAAATGAGTCTTTAAAGGCCTATATACATGTATTTGAGGGTATATCTATGTAAGAGAGATTGGCAGATATTGATACATATGGCCATGTGATTGATAATGTGCTTGAGAGGTTGGGGGCTGCCTCTCCTTGGTAGGGAAAGCCCTGCAACAGTAAGAATGATTATGGCCATGTGGCCTGTGTGATGTTGAGTGAGGGAGGAAAGTGAGGGTGTGTGTGGCATAGATTGTGAGTGTTATGTATTTCATGTGTATTAATAGAGTGTTAGTGAGAGAGTCATTTGGGTAGTATTGAGTGCAAGTGTCTGATACTAGGAAGTATCAGGGAGCATTGAGTCAGAGAGCATATGTCTCATTTGTGTGTGTCTTGGGATAATCAATAGGAGAGTAGAGTGTATCAGTTGTGTGCTTCTATATAGATGTATATATCTATACATCTAACTGTGATATACATATGTATATGTGTGCTTTAGAGAGTGAGGAATGAAGGCAGGCCTACCATGCCTATTAGCATGCAGGACGGCTTGGGGTGTAATGTGTGAGTGTAGGCATGGTAGAAAATATAGGTAATGCTAGTGTAACTAGACTAAGGTAGTGCTTGCTAGATAGTAAGGACACTCTAGTATCCTAACCAAGTTAATTTTAGCCTAGATATTTAGGATATAGCTCCCATACCCTAGAAGTGGACTCTTGCAATTTAAAAATAGATAGATTGACTCAGTTTGATTAATTGACCTATAATGACTCTAAAACTTGATTTGCTGCTGCAAGCATACAACACCACAAAAATATTTACTGACTCGTCAAGTTGAACCGTGTATAACATGCTCGACGCTTAAGAGGAATCATTTGGACTTAGTGGACTATCGAACTATCGGTATCGGACTATCGGTATCGGTATCGGTATCGGTATCGGTATCGGTATCAGTATCGAACTATCGGACTATCGGTATCGGTATCGGTATCGAACTATCGGTATCGCTAACGGACTATCGGACTATCGGTATCGGTATCGAACTATCGATATCGCACTATCGGTATCGGTATCGCACTATCGGTATCGGACTATCGGTATCGATATCGCACTATCGGTATCGGTATCGAACTATCGGTATCGGTATCGAACTATCAGTATCGGTATCGGTATCCGTATGTACTTAGTATCGATCGTAGCAGATTAGTATCGGTATATCGGTTTGGTATAGGTCGTATCAAATGGTATTGACCTTAGCGAATTGGTATCTTCCTATCCGATATGTATCGGCCGTATAGCTAGGATTCGTACCGGCCTTATCGATTCGGTATCGGCCATATCCGATAGGTATCCACCGTATCGGATATGTATCGGCCGTATCAGATTAGCATGGTGGAAGGTTTAGTAACAACTGTACTTAGATTTTTCTCTTCTCGAGCTAGAATACCATTGCAAGAGAGTCTCGAGAGAGTAAAAAAAATCTCCTACATAATGATGTTTACGAGAGTGATTGACCAATTATAGTAACACACATGCTGCATTTTCTATCAGGAAAGGAGAGATTGAAGGCAATAACATATAGAGTTGTATTTCGGAAGAAGACGAACTCCTATAAACTCTTTGTTCACAAAGAGTTTGTACGAGTTCTTCTTCCGAAATACAACAATATATGTTATTGCTTTCAATCTCTCATTCCCTGATAGAAAATACAGCATGTGTGTTACTGTAATTGGCCAATCACTCTCGTAAACATCAATATGTAGGAGATTTTTTTACTCTCTCGTGACTCTCTTGCAATGGTATTCTAGCTCGAGAAGAGAAAAATCTAAGTACAGTTGTTACTAAACCTTCCACCATGCTAATCTGATACGGCCGATACATATCGTCGCTACGGCCGATACCTATCGGATATGGCCGATACCGAATCGATAAGGCCGGTACGAATCCTAGCTATACGGCCGATACATATCGGATAGGATGATACCAATTTGCTAAGGTCAATACCAATTTGATACTGCCTATACCAAACCTATAGACCGATACTAGTCTGATGCGGTCGATACTAAGTACATCCGGCCTATATACCAACGGATCCAGCAGTTACATGATTATATACTAATTTTGTTTAGTTTGTCTTACTATACAGATTTTCACATCCAATCTGTGATGGATCGTTATTTCGTTGATCGTACATGGATGTACAAACGACAACACGAGAGCAGAATAGGTGTGAGTGATAATTTTTAGGCAGGCGTGGAAGTGTTTCTTAAGTATGCCATGAGCAAAGCTCAGTATATGGACGATAACAAAATCAAGTGTCCATGTCATAATTGTCACAATAGACGTTACAAAGAAGTGGTGAGTGTAAGAGATCATTTGACCCATAAGGGTTTCGTACGTGATTACGGCCTGTGGTCATCGCAAAGTGAACTATATACGGAAAAACAGGTTGCGAATGCTGCTACTTATGCTTTGGATGATAATGCTGCAACGAATTTTGTCGTCGAAGACGACGAATGCTCTTTTGATTATGGAGACATGCAGAATCTTGCACGAGATATAGTGTACGACGCGACAGGGCCTAATTTTGATCCGGAGGATCCTAATTCCGAGGCGAAGGAGTTCTATGATATGTTTTAGGATGCTGAAACTTCTTTATATCCTGGTTATGAGCCACATTCCATACTTTTAGTGACGATGCGGTTGTTGAATATAACGTCCGATTTTAACTTGCCACAAACTTGTTATGATCGGATTATACAACTAATCAAGGAGGTGTTACCGAAGGAATCAAAAGAGCTTCCAAAAAACTTCTACAAGTCGAAGATGATGGTCCGACAACTGGGACTGGGGTACGAGATGATAGATTATTGTCGCAACGGATGCATATTGTACTACAAGAAGAACGAGGATATAGAAAGTTGCAGCTTCTGTAATACGGATTATTACAAGCCAGTCAGGGAAAAAGGAAAGTCAACTAGAAAATGACGTCCTTACAAGTATATGCATTACTTGTAGATCACGAAGCACTTATAGAGGATGTATATGTCTCAGAATACAGCAGAACACATGACGTGGCACAACGAAGAACGCACAAAGGACGATGGAGAATTGTCACATCCTTCGGATGGAGAGGCGTGGAAATATTTTGATTTTCGTCATCCAGCTTTGTTGCAGAGCCTAGAAATGTACGCATGGGGCTATGTTCTGATGGCTTCGCCCCTTTTGGGCAGTCGGGATCTCAATACTCCTGCTGGTCGGTCATTCTGACCCCTTACAATCTGCTACCATGGATGTGTATGAAGACTCCTTATATGTTCTTGACAGCTATCATACCGGGTCCTAAAAATCCGACGAAGAATATCGATATATATTTACAGTCGTTGGTGGATGAGCTGAAACAGCTGTAGGAGATCGGCGTCGCAACCTATGATATTTCCAGGAAACAGAACTTTCAGATGAGAGCTTCACTGATGTGGACAATCAATAATTTTCCCGCATACGGTATGCTGTCGGGATGGAGTACTCACGGCACCATGTCTTGTCCGATATGTATGCAAAATAGTAAGGCGTTCCGCCTTAAGCATGGAGGAAAAACTTCTTTTTTTGATTGTCATCGCCAATTTCTGCCCGCGAGTCATCCTTGGAGAAAGAACAAGGACGCCTGCCAGATTATCGGGATACGATATTTGGAAAGATGTAAAGGACTTGCCCACTATAATGGAAGATCCATCGAACAATCGTGTCGATGGGTTCGGACAAACCCATAACTGGACCAAACGGAGTATCTTCTGGGACTTGCCTTATTGGAAAGATAATCTTATAAGGCATAATATTGATGTTATGCATATCGAAAAGAATGTGTTCGATAATGTCTTCAATACCGTCATGGATATTAAAGGAAAGATGAAGGACAATCCAAAATCAAGACAAGACATTGTCGAGATATGCAAGCGTCCTTATCTGAACTTGATACAAAGGGGAGCTGGTGGACAAATAACTAAGCCGATAGCACAATACACATTGAGCAAGAAAGATAGATTAATAATCTGCAAGTAGATATCTACTTTAAGATTTCCCGACGGCTATGTATTGAATTTGTCTAGATGTGTTGATCTCAATGAACGCAAGCTAACGGGAATGAAGAGTCATGACTGCCATGTGTTTATGGAAAGATTACTGCCCATTGCTTTGAAAGAGTTGTTGCCTTCTGCTGTATGGGTTTCGTTGGCCGAACTATCTATATTCTTTAGGAATATTTGTTCAACTAAGTTGACTGTGCAACACATGGTTGAACTTAAGGAGAAGATTATCTTAACAATATGCAAGTTAGAGAAAATATTTCCTCCTGGCTTCTTCGACAGCATGGAGCATCTACCGATTCATCTAGCATACGAAGCCCGTGTCGGTGCATCTGTTCATTATCGATGGATGTACCCATTTGAAAGGTACATAAAAATTGATATAATTTAAGTTAAATTTTAGTGGGTTTTAAAATTCATTCTTAATTCTCAAGATAATTTGTCTCTCTAGATACCTACACCATCTAAAGAAGAAAGTTAGCAACAAGGCTCATATAGAGGCTTCGATATGCGAAGCATATCTTATCGAAGAGGTGTCAAACTTCTTCTCCATTTATTTCGATACTCATGTTAAGACAAATCGAAATAGACCTCAAAGGAATAATGAGGACGTTGAGGATGGAGGTATATTCAATGTAAGGGGCAAGCCTGTTGGGGCTAGTAAAAAATGGTGGTTGACTGACGACGAGTATGATGCCGCTCACCGATATGTCTTATCAAACTGTGACATACAAGAAGTGAGAGATTTGGAGAAGTAAGTCAGTACACTTACACTCGTTATAATCTCGAATTTGATGAAGTAAGTGACTATACTTATATATTCTTATTTTCTCTAATAGTGTATTTAGAGATGAAGTCAAAATGAGGACACCCGATATTACCGATGAGAGACTTCAAAGAGAGGTTGATTGTACATTTCCGTCATGGTTTCGAAAATACGTAAGTAACTGAGATTATAATTGAGGTTGATTTTATATATTCTTATAAAATATGTAAGTAACTGAGATTAGAAATATATAATCTAAAATATTTAAATTATTAATATTTATTTACAGGTTTTATTGCCTGAAACAACACTCACTAATGAGAGTGTTCGTTATCTGGCATTGGGACCGAAGAGGCAAACAAAGACTTGCCCAGGCTATGTCGTTAATGGATTCAGGTTTAAGGCAACTCAGAATACTATAAATGTCGAATTTATCAATGACGGCATCAGTACCAAAGACTTCGGTATTTGCATAAGAGGCACCATCTATGACGACGAACCGGACTTTGACTTTTATGGAGTGCTTCGGGATATTATAGATTTACAATATACTGGCCCATATGATATACATATTTTGATGTTCAAATATGAGTGGTTCGATACGACACCAAATATCGGTTGGAGAATCGATAAACAATTTGGATTTGTCGATATAAATCATCGCAGGAGGTATAGAGGGTCTGATACATTTGCGATAGCAAATCAGGCTGTTCAAGTCTACTATACAAGCTACCCAAGGTGTCGTAGAGATCGATTTGACTGGTGGGCAGTATGCAAGATTAAATCTAGAAATATATTCAACGTTGGAGATCCAGCATACCAAGAGGACCAGATCAAAAAGTCCTAATACTTGGGACAACACTCAGATACAATGGATGTTGAAGATATTGTTGAGGAAAATAGAGGGGAGAAAGAGGTTGATACACAAGACTTAGCTGTCAACCAGGAGAGAAAGAGGCGTCTTGTCCCAAATATAGAGGCAGAAGAAGAAGAAGAAGAAGAAGAAGAAGAAGAAGAAGACGAATTTGATGGGGATGAGGATATAGATGAAATCGACGATGAAGATAAGGATGAGGATGAGGATGAGAAGGAGGATGATGATGAAGACGAGGCCGAGGATGAGAACAAAGATGATGATTAGGTTAAATACTGTTGTATATTAAAAACACTTCCAATTACGTGAATTAAGTTTGACCTCATAAAAGCAATTACGTGAATTCATGTTTTTTTCGTTCGATTATTTACTTATTGCAAATGGCACTCCTAGTCTTTTTCGTCGTGGCGGCACTCGTCTCCCAACTGGTGGTATGTATATTTTAGTTTAGAATTTTATATTCATTTATACTTTTATATTGTTAACTATGTTTATGTGTTCTATTTATAGGTCATGATGGCTGGCCGTGGTCGTGGTTCTGGTGGTGGTCGTGGTGCTGGTGCTGGCGGTGGTGGTGGTCGTGGTCGTGGTCGTAGTGGTGCTGGTGGTCGTGGTCGCATTCAATCTTCCCGGGATGTGACCCCATCTAGCGAACCCGATCGGAAGAGTACCCCGGGCACAGACGCATCCTGCCGTCGATCGACTACTTCATCGAGGCATGAGTCTGGATCTGCTAGCGGATCCGTTCCGCTATCGGATCTGCTAGCGGATCCGTTCCGCTAGCGGACCAGTGGATCCCCCAGTTACTGCACAGTGGGCCCCAGAGTACCCCCATACTCGGTTCCATCCGGTTACTGGGGAGTACATGCGCAGACTCGCGGATCCTCCGACGGCACCAGAAAGGCCGAGAGGCGAGTTCCGACGAGAGCTATGGCCCGCGGGGACCTCGTAAGTAAATTTAAGATAATTTATTAAATTTCTTTCATTTATTCAAGTTAATAATCCAGTCGTTTCTTCTTTTTAGATTTTTTCCGTTTAATGTTGCCAGGGCTCTTGGAGAAATTATCAGGGCTAACTTCCATGGTGCCTACCTTAACTTTTCGTCGGTGCCCCCAAACTTGAAGTACGTCTGGCTCGACGAGTTGAGGGTATATATCTATATCTTCTAGTTAATTATTAGTTACTCTTTAATCAACCATTTTTGAAATTACGTGATAATTGAATTTGTATATTAGACGACGTACTGGTGGCCCCTCCATCGCGAGGACGCGATCCGCAGGACCTACAAAAGCGCTGCCTCGAAGAAAATACAGGATATGATTCATGACCTGAAAATAGGGCAGACGAGGCCGAATTGGATCCGGCAGGATTATTATGAGGACCTCTTAGATATGATAAATACTCCTGCGTACAAGGAGAAATCGGAGAAGGCGAAGGCGAACCGACGGGCCACGGGGCTTCATACGGGGGGATCAAGTCCCCACGCAGCGGCGCTTGCAGATCTGGTGAGATACCATAAATTTATTTCACTATCGAATTAGGTATTATTAATATACAGAGTTAATTAAGTTCTACAGAAATTTTGTATGCAGACCCAACGGGCGGTGAAGGAGGGAAGGGCGCCAGAATCGGTCACCATGCACAACGTCTTCCAGCATACGCACAACAGATGGAAGGACGGGAGCTTCGTCGACGAGAGGGCCAAGGAGACTGATGTAAGTACTTATGTTTATGAGATTTACGTTATAATTAAAAGTATTCGGACTATAACTTAGGTAAACTTAGGATTCACACTTAGCTTAGTGAAACATAGGATTTAGATTACAACTTAGGTAAATCTTATAATAAAAACACATTCATTTGATAGGCTGCGTATCGTGAGGCCCTTAGTCGGGCTCAGTTAACTGAGACCGATGATGTTGGTGAAACGACGCCCGCCCGGACGCCCTCTTCTTTGGCCGCTCGCAACGACTTGTTCGTAGATACCGTCGGCGGCTTTAAGAAAGGGCACATGTACGGAGTCGGCTCCCTAGGGCCCTTGCACATGGCGACTCAGAGATTTCTACCGATACCGCCTCCTCTTGCGGCCCCGATAGACGATGATGTTAGGTCGCATCTTACACAGCTGCATGAGGCGGTGTCGTCCTTGCAGGAGCAAATTGCCACGTACTTTTCGCCTCCGTCTGCTGCTGCCGGTCCGTCTGCTGCTGGTGTCGGTCCATCTTCTACTGGTACCGGTCCGTCGACTGCTGCTCCAGGTCCTTCTTTCGTCGGTTAGCTTTCTTTCAACCCTGCTGCCCCTCTGGTACCGCCTCCGACTATGACGGCACTCCTTGATCTCATGTCGCCAGAGCAGCTACGCCGACTTCCGAGCAGTGTCTACGACGACTTGCCGCCGTACCTAGTGGCGCAGTATATTCTTCGGTCGTAGCAGGGATTACCACCACCGGACAATCGAACTCCTCCTCCTCCTTAAAGTATTGTAATTAAGAAAATTTGTAATATTTGTGGAAATTTTAGAATATTTGTGGAAATTTCGGATTATAACGACGGATATTAGTTTATGATTTCAGAATATTTATGATAATTTTATATTGGTGTGCATTATATATTTGGTCAATGTGATTGTTAGATAATTGGTGTGCATTATATATTTGGTCTATATGATTGTTGGATAATTGGTGTGCGTTATATATTGGTTTGGTTTATGCATATTTGTGTGAACGGGAAAAGCTCTACATTTTTTTTCAAAAAAATCTCAGTTAGCGACGGACTTGTGACCGCTTAGCGACGGATGTTTCCAGTTTTCGACTACCTTTCGACGGAATATCCATCGCTACTTGGAGATTTGAAACTGTTTCCAGTTAACGACGGTTGGTCGACGGATTCGCGTCATAAAATCCGTCGCCAAGGTTCTGGAAATACATAGTTCGACGGAATAGCGACGGAACATCCGTCGCCAAGGTTCTGAAAATGCATGATATTTCCAGAACAATGGCGACGGATTATCCGTCACTAGTCCGTCGCTTCGTCGACGGATGAGCGACGGAGTAGCGACGACTTATCCGTCGCCATGGTTCTGGAAATGCCAAGCATTTCCAGAACATGGTCGACGAATTTTTTGTCAGTATTCTATCGCTAATCCGTCCTTTGTTAGCGACGGCAGTCGACGAAATAGCGACGGAACGATACCATCTGATACGCTGTTACGACGGTTTACCGACGGACTATCCGTCGCTAGCTTCTACACAGTTCAGTATTTAATACTTGAAATCGACGAAAGACCGTCGGAAAGTCGTCACTAATACATCGTATTGTGACGACGAAAAGCCGTCGCTATTCCGTCGCTTGACGACTACATAGCGACGGATCTTTATTAGCGACGAGCTGATTGCCGACGAATTATTTTGACCAAGATCCGTCAGTGATCGGTCGCTAATACAAATTGCCGACGGATGGACGACGGATCTGGCCATCGCTAAATCGACATATTTTGGTAGTGTAGATGTGACATTTGGTACCGATATTCTTTTGGGTCCTGAAAAGTTAGTCTTTGGAACCCATGCATACAGATTGATATCAACTAGTTGTCTAAATCTACACTGCGGTGATATGTGTCCATGTAAACCACAGTAAGTGCAGGTAGCATGCATATTGGTGTTGGGTGCAGGATGATAGTTGTGTCTATATGTGGGTGCAGGATGATGATAGCTATGTGTAGCAGCAGGATGACTGTAGTGAGTGTGTGTAGCAGCATGATGATAATGGTGATTCTGTGCAGCAGGATGATGATAGAATTTACGTGTGTGTGTTTTTTGTGCTGCATGTGAGTAGGTGTACATAAAGGCATGATTTTGAGTAGTATGTGGATGAGCGTTATTGTGGTGACATGCTCTCTTGTGTTGAGCCATCTCGTGTTTGTAAGTGTTGTGACTGTGAGACTGAGTTTGAGGTTGAATAACCTGCTTGCCCAGTCTAATCTCTAATTTCTTAGAGGCAACATGCAACTCATCATATTTAGTAGTAAGGTCATGTATTCTAGCAGTAGCAATCTTGTACTTATTTTTCTCTTCAGCAAGTTCTTTATTTAAAGCAGTGATATCATGTGTTTGCTTCTCAATAAGAGATTCGGCATCGTGTAAGCTTAATTTAAGCTTAGATACCTCCTCAGTGCTTTCCGTGGGTGTAGTATTTCTAACATTCTCAAGTAAGCCAGAAAGTCTATGGATCTCGACTTCATGGGTCTTGATCTTTTCTTTAGCATGCTTATACTTATTAATAACCTTTTTGTGGTCTTCAAGAAGATCACTAAAGGCGTCACCCAATTCATCAAAGGAGAAATCTTCAAAAGAGTCGTTTACCTTGTCCGAAGTTGCCATTTGGCAGACATTTGCAGTATCTTATAGAGAGTCCTCTTCTTCGTCTAAATCGCTGGCCTCGCTTTCGTGCCAGATCCTAGTGTTGGCATACTTCTTTGAGGTTGGCCTCTTGTACGGTTTTTCGTATATGCTTCCATTCTTTGCTATAGGATAATCTTTTCTGACGTGTCCCGTCTTCTTGCATCCGAAGCAGGTGGATTCTTCCTCATCGTCTTTTTGTTCCTTCTTCCTTCGGTTGAAGCGTACGAACTTATTGAAATTTCGAACCATGAGTGCTTGATCGTCACCTTCAGAATTGTCGTCATCTGTTTCCTCTGTGATGGTTCTTCGACGATGAGCTCTTAAGGCAATTTCTTTTTCTTTTGGAGCTATTTCTTCAAAATCTTTGAGGTCGAGCTCATGCGATCATTAGCTTGCCCATCAGAGTTTCTAGTGATATAGACGTAAGATCATTCCCTTCGATAATCACTGTGACCTTGGTGTTCCAAATCGTCGGCAATCCTCTTAGCAATTTGCGTATCTTCTCATGGTTGGAATATGCTTTGCCAAGGAAAGATAGAGGGTTGACGATGTCGAGGAATTTGGTGAACATCTGAGTAATTGTCTCATTTGGCTTCATTTTGAATGCTTCGTATTCTTGTGTCAGACGGTTGATCTTTGATTCTTTAACCTGTGTGGTTCCTTCATGAGTCACCTCCAGAAGCCTCTATACTTCGTGTGAGGTGGAGCATGTAGAGACCCGTTGAATTTAGTCATGTCTATTGCACAAAAGAGAGCATTAATAGCCCTAGCATCTAGACTTGCATGTTTCTTTTCCTGGTCAGAATATTTGTTGTAGGGTTTTTCAACAAGATTTCCCTCGACAACTATTCTGGCAGGCTTTTTATAACCATCCGTGACGATGGTCCACAGATTAAAGTCTAGAGACTTAAGATAAAAACTCATTCTAGTTTTCCAATAGGTGTAGTTAGTTCCGTCAAATAGGGGTGGCCTATTTGTGTACTGTCCCTCACCATAATTAGAAAATATAGGTTGTGTGGTTGCCATGGATCAGCTCTTAGGATGTTAATCCGATATAAAAGAACAGAGCTCTGATACCAATTGAAGTACGTGTAGGCAACTCTAGAGGAGGTAAATAGAGTATGTGTCGATAATACCCAATTAACAATAACTCTATTTAAGTTCACCCAACAGAAATAATAATCAGAGTATAAGTGCAAAATATAAACAGAGATCAGAGAAGCATACGCAGACACAGCAGTTTTTAACCTAGTTTTCCTCGTGGAGGACTAGTCCAGTTCTGAGAACTCTAGCTCAGAATTGAAATCCACTATTTGTGAAATAGCATACAACCACGTGCCTTTACTTAGATGAGCACGCCAACTTCTTACAGATTCGCAGATGGCGAGACTTGGAATTGTCCAAGTGACTTCTTTTGGAACTTTTGGTAAACTAATTCACGGTGATGTAAAACCCCTAAATTTCTACTATATTTTTTATTAAATTTGGTACTGATTTAAAATTTTGTGTATTGTACGTCACGTAGCCGTATTGTACGTTGCGCACGAAATTTTATTTTTCGTAATTGCTCGACGAGTGCGAATGTGTGCGAGCGTACATATTTTAGAAAAATATTTTTTTCTAATTTTATAGTTTCAAAATAATTTATATAATAATTATTATAGTTATCGTACCAAAATTTTCAATTTCATTTATTTTACAAGCCTTTCGTTTATAATAAATTATTGATAATATTCTTGTGCATACGTTTATATATTTCCAAAATATTTTACAAGTTTATTTTTAAAATAAAAATGTAATTTTTGAGATTTATTAATATTAATATTTTATTATTCAAAAAGATATTTAAAAATATTTATTATTTTCAAAATTATTATTATTGGAATTTTGAAAAATATGTTGAAAGTTATTGTGGCCATTTGAATCTTGATTTGATTTTTTTAAATAGATTAAATTAATATCTATAATTGAAATTTGATTTATTTGATTTGATTCTAAACTAAAGGGATATAATTTAAATAGGATTTGTATTTGGATTTGGATTTGAATTAAATAGCAAATTATCTAATTGAGTTTTAAATCTTTTCCTAATCCTATCCAAATGAGAATTCCCACATCCTACAAATAGGTAGGTACTCCTCCATATTATATTCTCCACAAAATCCTTCCACAAAATTTCCACAAAGTGTACATACCTCGTGTCGGTGTCCATCTCTTCCGTGTCAGCCGTGACGGACTCGGGTCCGACCCCGGGTGTCTTTCCAATAGGTTATACTTTTTACATATACAAATTTTTCCCTTCCTTCGTGTCCAACACCCTGGACACAAATCCCCACAACACCCAACACAACCTGATAACATCTTTGACTCAACCAAATTCCTAAACCTAAACCAAGTTCTGTTCCGGCCGCCTCCGTCGACGACGTAACCACCCTGTCACCATCATCTCCACCAATCTGACACACCCACACCCATCACCACCTCCTCCACAGGAAACCACCCACACCCATCACCACCTCCTCCACAGGAAACCACTACGCTGCCACCACCACCGTGGCCAACCAACCTTCTTCTACCACCCAACCAACCACTGTCACCATGATCCCTAATCCATCACCACCACCAAACACCAGAAAATAAAACAGAAAGAAAATGAAACCCAATCCTGTACCTATCCCCGCTGTGGCTGCACCGGTCGAACATTGACGCGCATCGTGAAGACCCCGCTGGACCCCGTAAGTGTGCCTCCACCGTGGGTCTGCTTCATCCGCCATGCCCGGCGACTAGCAGCATCGACGGCCACCCAAATCACCAAACAGCCGCCATGTCTGGCCGCCGACCTCAGCCGCGACGTCTCTACTCCTCGCCCTCCGTCGTAGGTCGATCTTCCCATCAGCGACCCGCCTCCGTGCCGAATCTTTCTCCGGTGCGCCACCGCAAGGCATCCCCTCCGCCAGCCGAGGCCGGCCCGGCCTCCGGCTCTGCCAGGATCTCCGCGGCCTCCGAGCAGCGCGTCCCCGGCGCCCCTTGTTTTCACCCAGCGGTGATCTTCGGCCGCGTCGCCCTCTCCGGTCAGCCAGCACCCCACAGACCGCCGCCTCCGCCGAAACCCCCTTAGGAAAAACTGTCCTTCCGACCGCTCCTCTTTCCCCCGCCGCGGCCAGCAAACGCCGCGAGCTCCGCCCGGCGCGAACCCCTCTCCGCCGGAGCCAGCCCCGTCTTCCCCTCTGGTCGGCCGCCTCCACCCGAGACTCCCTCCACCGCCTTCACGTGCCGCCGAACCCGTCGCCGCCCCCTTTCCCCTTTCTCTCCGACTTCCCGACCTCGTCTCCGCCGCACTCCGCCTCGCCTTGGCCGGACCGACTCCCCCGCTTCCCTACCGTTCCCCTCCGTTTCCTCCCCGCAGCACCGAAACCCGCCGACCGCAGCTTCCGCCGCCGGCCTCCACCCCTCTCTCTCTGACCCGCCGCCGCGCAAGAACACCGATCTCCCCCGACCGCTTCTTCCCCTCTCTCTTCCTCTCAGCACTCTGTCTCTTTTGTCTTTTTTTTTTCTTTTTCCTTTTTTTTCATGCTCAAGTCTTCTTTAAGAAGACAGAGCAGCTGTGTTTTTTTTTCTGTTAATTATTAATATTAACATTATTATTATCATAATCATCATCATTATTATTATTATTACCATTATTACTATTACTATTATTATTATTATTATTATTATTATTATTATTATTATTATTATTATTATTATTATTATTATTATTATTATTTTTGTCTATTATTATTAGTTTTTCTATCATTTATAGAATAGCACTAAGGCTTATATTTATGATCTATAGTTGTATATATGTATGTACATACACTTAGTATTAATCTTTAGTAATTATAGCATTATTATTATTATTATTTATATTATTATTGTTATATCCATAAGTAATATTTTCAAAATTTGGCATATTTCAAATATAATATTTGGCGTGGACCCTATTAGTATCATTATTTTTGTCTATTATTATTAGTTTTTCTATCATTTATAGAATAGCACTAAGGCTTATATTTATGATCTATAGTTGTATATATGTATGTACATACACTTAGTATTAATCTTTAGTAATTATAGCATTATTATTATTATTATTATTTATATTATTATTGTTATATCCATAAGTAATATTTTCAAAATTTGGCATGTTTTAAATATAATATTTGGCGTGGACCCTATAGTTATCTTTAAATTTTCCGTTAGAAGTTCTACATATATTTGCTATATTATTTTGTGGTATTTTAAAAGTATAGTTTTTACCCATAAAATTTTACTTTGACAAAGTTAGGTTTTAGTCCTAAACTTGTTTTCTATATTTGTAAATATTTATCAATAGTTATTTTACTAATAAAATCTATTTCCAAATATTATAGATGTATTTTCTGAATTCCTATATATTATTTATCGAACTCCTTTAATTATCCTTCTGTCAGAGACCAATCCCATCCTTCCTATTCCCTCGCCCATTTCAAGCCTACCTTATGTCCATCGTAACTAATTTGACCCTTCTGGACCCAATGGAACTGTCCGTGCCACCATCAGAGGCCACCTTACATAGTTATTACACCGAAGTTGCAGTTCGTGCCACCTTGATTATTGCAGCACCACCTCAGGCGTCAATCAGGCAAGACACCTTGCCATTTGCTATTTATTTATTTTAGCTCATATTTCATGCATTATTTATTTTCTTTATGCAAAATAAACTGTGATACATGACATAACCTGTTAGAACTTACTGTTCATTTATATTTCTTGCTATGTATTATTTTTCTTACACATTAAACCTAGATTTAAGGGACCACCTTGTGTGTTGCATTCATTGGCCTTGACACGTCATACCACGAAGTTGTGTGTCACATGTAGAATACGGACGTGCGTGATTGGCTGGCCATCAGTACGTACAAGCCGTACGATAGGAATAACCGCTAATAGAGGTTGCATGTTAGTTTGACTTAGCGGTTATAGAGGTTACTGTTGTGGATACAACAAAGTAGGCATTGGCCGGGGAGGACAATTCTTTAGCGTATGGGCTTCGATGCACTTTCCCTTTTATAACCCGTGAGCTCCGTCGGAGACGTGGGTCAGCTTACCCATGATTACTGACGGCCACTGACGTTCTACGGAACGTTATGCTCTTATTGATTGGGCCTCTAGTGCCCCAATGGGGGGACTATGCCGATCCTATTCAGCCAGGGCCCATGCGTAGGAAGGATTGTTCTTAACTATATTTTACTTAGATCGGTTAGGTACCTCTATCCGTTAGGTACGAGTACTTTTGGTTTGAGTACTTGTATTTGACCGTGGCTTGGAACAATAACTTGTCGCGGATTAGTTCGTCACATCTTGTCCTTGTTTGATTGTAGGTGTGACTTACTACTTCGATAAGAAGGTATTGAACCTTGTTGGGGTCCGGATACCATATTGGATTCATAGCATAAAAAGATACGTCACCGTGAATTAGCTTACCATCTCCTGTCCTTGTTTGGTTGGGGGGATGGTACGCTCGTTCAATAGTTGTGTATTGGACCATGTTATAATTCAATTAACTTATTTATTTGAGCAATATTTATTCAGTTTATATGGCATGATATTATGTGTCTTGTTACGTCCCTCTGAGGACCTGGTTATCTCTCCAGGTGTGTGCTATTGTCTTTCGCAGGTGTTTTAGCTCTAGCCGTGATCCTCACTATTTCTTCGAGGATGATTGCACTTGGATCGTCTTCGCTTCGCTCGTCAAATTCATATCTTTTCTTATGTATTTTTTTCCTTTACTTATTGGTAGTGGATTTGTCTCCGCCCAACATATTGTATCAAGACAATTCTTTCTCACTATATGACATCTTTATTTCATTTATTTTTGTGTGGATGAGATTAGTTATGGTTCTACTGCATTTTATAGCTTACGTATATTTATTATACGGCTGGCATGCCTACGTTCCTAGTCCTACGTATTTTGGGACTGGGGCGTTACAGTTTTTAACCTGGTTTCCATCGTGGAGGACTAGTCCAGTTCTGAGAACTCTAGCTCAGAATTGAAATCCACTATTTGTGAAATAGCATACAACCACGTGCCTTTACTCAGATGAGCACGCCAACTTCTTACAGATTCGCAGATGGCGAGACTTAGAATTGTCCAAGTGACTTCTTTTGGAACTCTTGTACATAAACTTCTAGTTGACTCGCATTGAGCACCTTGGGGGCTTGGAAAGTTTTGTGGCTAGTTAGATGAGAAGAATAAGCTCTTGAATATATAGGCTATAGAAGAAAAGAAGATGAGAAGATTGGATGATTGAAAATGAAAAAAATCAAGGCCTATATATACTAGTCCGGAGAGGCTGAGTTCGGCCAGAACTCTGTCCCAAATATTCAAAAAATTAGCCGTTAGACAACTAGCAACCAGCAAACCCTAAAAATCAGGTCTTGAAATTAAGGGGCAGAGTTCAGCCTGAACTTTGTGTGGGACAGAGTTCGGCCCAAAGTATGTCTCCTTGGCGACAGAATGTTCAATGGGCTATTTTAGGTTTGGCAAGTTTTTGGACTTTTGTTTGTGGAGCTTTGGATGTAAAGTCTAGGGTTGAGATACTCAGTGCGACTCAACTTACAATTGCCTAGACTCAATAAAAAGTAAAATACAGAGTCAAAGAACAAGTAAACAGCAGCATGTCATAGCAATTGTCGATGATGTTCGTCTTGAACTGATGTGTGGTGATTGTCTGTTTTGGAGCTTGATGGAGCTTGATGTGTCAAGTTGGATCATAACAGATATCGTCTTGTTAATTATCAAGATTAGCTTGACTGCGATCCAGTTTGGGTCAACAGAGTTCAGTGGTGTTGTTGTTCTCATGAGGAATAATATGTCGTGCAAGACCATTGGTGTATGGAACATCATGCTTCGTATGTTTGATAGAGTGGTGCGGACGCATGTGAATGTGATACATGTTCTATAACTAAAGCAGAACCTCATTATTTGGGCACGTTGGATGCGTCGGGATGCAAGTTTGTTGACTAAAGTAATTTGCTAAAAAGTAGTAAGGGACATTCTGGTGATCATAAAGGGACATAGATTATCGTTAGAATTTTATCAGTTGGACGGAAGCATGATTATTGGTGGTACAGAGGAAGGTACTCAGCCTCGGTAGGAAGGTTCTAGACAGTTTTGTGGTTGTTGGGAAAAGATCATGTCAAAGGCAGTTTCGTAGTTCTGGAATAAAAAATTGTATCAGAGGAAGTTTTGCAGTTCTAAAGCAAAGACATATCTTATTCAATTTTGCGATTCTGGGACAATAACCGTGTCATAGGTAGTTTCGCAGTTCTGGGATAAATACCGTATCAGAGACAATTTTATGGTTTTTGGTAAAGACCGTGATAGTGACTCTATTAAGTTTTGGGCAAGAGTGTGTCAGTGGTTTAGTTTTTTGGTTCTAGCTTAATAGCGTGTTGGTGAAAAGAAAAAAAACAAAGTGAGAGCTAACGGTAAAGGAGCCCGGAGTATCGACAACATTCTCATAAGGTGGGTAGTTGAACAGTAAGCCAATGTGGAGATTGTTGTATACATCTTGTGTTAAGTTACAGAGTGCTACGGGCCCTCTAAAACAATTGGAGAAGCCTGGAATGAGTCGAAGCACCGATGTAGAGGTATTTATAACCAAATAGAATCAAGCATAAAACTACGTATTGGTACTTGTACCAACTGGTGATCTAAATAGATCCCCTTACAAGATACTCGGGAATCGTTCAGTTTGTATGCGACTCGAATTAAAGGATGCTATTTTGACGATCAAGATTGCTCCAAACTTATGGTTGGAAGTGTCACCCCCAGTTTTCAGAAACAGGTGTATTTTTATCATTTTATATTTTTGAATATTTTTAAAATTTATTTTATTATTTATGATATTATTTTGGGGTTGAAATTTATTTTATTATTTATGATATTGTTTTGGGGTTATTTGAGTCGGGTTCGAATTTCAACTCAATCCGACTTGAAACGGGGACCCGGGGGTAGTTTGACTCTAGTGGGACCCATACACTAGTTAGGATGACCCACATGATATTAATTTTAGTCCACATGATAGAAATATTTTAGTTAGAGGTTAGATTAATTATTATGGATAAGGTTAGTGTGATTAGAGACTTTAGAATGACTAATTTAGCCACAACCAATTAGCCCTTTCCTAATACTCATAGAATATGTTAGTGGGGGCATTTTGGACCTTACCATAATAGGACAAATAGCCCCATATGGCCAGCCACTTTGGGAGAGGATAGGCTCAAGTTCATTTCATTATTCTCATCCACACTCTCTCTCTTGTTCTTTTCCAAATTCCTAGAGAGCAATCCCTAGCAATTTCTCCACCAAATCCTTCCATTTCGCCACCAAATCTTCTTCTTTCCTTCTCCATTCTAGCCAAGGAGGAAGCTACCCAAGTTTGGGAGGATTCGGAGCTCGTTCGTGTCCTTTTGGAATCTCTACATGTCGGTGTCGCTCCGGAAAGACTTTTCTTCGATTCGATCTACCGGGAGGTATAAATCCCTTCTCCTTTTCATTTTCTCATGCATATAGGTTTATTTTGAACCCATAGGAATGACCACCATGGTTGTATCTCCATTTGTGTCCATTTCGTGTCCATTTGGAGGTTATAGGAGTGTCTTTTGTGTTGTGGTTGTGTCCATGTGGGAAAACCCCAAATTTGGACACACTATGTGTTGTTGTTATGTATGAATGAATTATTACATGTCTAATCTCATATTTTTGTATTGGAGATGTGTTCTATAGTGTCTCATATATTTATATTAGTGTAGAGAGTGAGTTCTTGATATATTATGTTATATACTTGTGTTCTTTTGTCTCAAACTACCCAAATCCGTCATGATTTTTATCCACGTTTTTAATTTCAGCCCTAACTTAGAAATGTCATAACTTCTAGCTCAAAGCTCGGTTTAATCTCCCATTTTTTTTAAAAGAAGCGTATTGAAGTTAGCTTTCCAAAAACATATATTAATAGGCCTAATTCGTTCTGTAACTTTCTGGAGAATTATTTGAGTGTCAGCTGTATAAAAGACAAACGCGTTCTCGGTGTTTTCGCGATTCCGGGAGTTTTCGGAAATGAAAACGCGATCCGTTTGAAGTTTCGGAAAGCTAACACATAGATCTATAACATACTATAATCTTAGATTTTAATTCATGCTGAGATGGTACAGTATTGATTATTAGTAGGAGTTACTATTCGGCATATGCATTTTGTGCACCCATGTGTGTAATATAATGTTCTATTTGATTTTTAATCCATGTTAATGTATATACATTATGTAATTAAATAGAGAATGCAAGCATGAGTAAATATTTAAATAAATGATGTATGAGGTGTAAGTATCATATCTAATGTAAGCATGTATAAGTATGGCTTGTAATGAATATGTAGGTTCCATAGTATGTAATGTATGGTGCATATAGTAGTACAAGAGAATAAATGAATGATGAATGAATGCAAGCATGAATGTAATATAATAATAGATGTAATATATGTAATATACAAGTTAATGAGATGTAATATTCTATGTTAACACAAATTCTATATTACCTCATGTACCCCTTACACTATGTAGACACTATCACACTTGACACTTTGTTCACTTACACTTTGACACTCTTTGATATGTATACACTATGTATGCCCATTTAACCCTCACTTGCCCCTTTGCCATGTTCACATACACATACATAGCCTCTTAAATAAGTATTTATGAATACAGTTAACTTAGCTATGTATGTATATTATATATATGTTAGCATATTGTATTGTAATATATAAGTTTATATAACCATTTGAAATGCCATGATTATAGACCTAATGTTGAATACCAATATATGCATGTGTATATATGTGTAGACATATATAGTTTAAAGTAATAGATTACCTAGTGTATATCCAATGTGAATTCTTGCCTATTTGAGTATTGAATAATTGCATGCTATATAGAGTTGGGTGTATGTTGGCTTGTATAGCCTTGTATTGATGTATGCTTGCTAGGATAGTCTTGGTTAGGCCTAGTAAGACTTGCTGGATTAGGACATGACCT
Source organism: Iris pallida (assembly GCA_029216955.1). Lineage (NCBI taxonomy): Eukaryota > Viridiplantae > Streptophyta > Magnoliopsida > Asparagales > Iridaceae > Iris > Iris pallida. The sequence continues at coordinate 13,447 of JANAVB010018447.1, read as the reverse complement.
AGTTTGACCTAGTTTGACTAGTACAGTTGACCAGAGTTGACCAAGGATTGACTTTGGCCTAGTTTGACCTAAATTCATGTATAATATATTGTAGTGCTTTATATTACCCTTCTGGACATGTTGTGACTTGTGCTGTTCTAATTAGGAGCCAGACACCACTCCTCGGACAGTACATTTTTCTTGGACACTCAGATAGCAGGCGAGTACATTCTCTGATCTTTACATACTTACCTGGATTATATTCTTGTTCTAGATTACTCTACATGATGCTGACACGTATCTTCACGGATTAATACTATATGGATCCCTTCCTGAGATGTTATCCCTCTACGGGTGCATCGGGTATTTTATGTTCATGTACTTTATCATGTGCATCAGGTACTCCTTGTACTCGTACTAGTTCATGTTTTTACATGTTCTTATGTACTTTATCACGTGCCTCATGTACTACTCATTACATGAGTTCACGTATCCTTAGCTGTATTCATGTGCTTATAACGTAACTTGAATGTATTCTTGTGTATTAATTGGGACGGGGTGAGTAGAATTGGTTATGTGATCATTATCTCCAGTAGCTGTATAAATGTGCCTCTTATTTGTATTCATATGCTTCTAAGCCGTTTACATAATCATATTGTACTCTAAATCACGTAGCCACTTACAGTCTCTACTATCATGTATTTACTTTCAGTTACAAAATATCTCCTGTTTACTCGTACTTCCTTTTCAGCACTTCATGTATTTTACTCTATTGCATGATTTATACTCCTAACCTGCTATGAACTGTTTTGAGAGATATGTGCTCGCTCCTGTCCTGACTGGACCTGTTGATAAATTTTACAGATAGCCTGGGATTGCCTGCTAGCCTAGAGGAGACACAGTAGAGGTTGTTTAGATAGTTATTTCATTTTGTCTGGAATTGTATTTACTTGTGAATTACTGTATTTGAGTTTTGAGATGTATTTCTGGGATTATGTATCTTAGACACTTAGACTTCTATCTCTTGTATCTCTTTTGGATTTCATGTTTATCTATCTTTATCATTCTACCTTAGATTGTGATTGAGTTGTACCTCTATGTTGGCCTCCTTATGGAGAATATTCATATTATGCTAGTTATAGTTCATGACCTAGAACAGCATTCTACCGCCGATACTGCGGCGTAGGCTGGACGTTGTTACGTACTCGTACCCTCACGGTGGGTGCGGGTCGTGACACGTTTTTAGTGGTGGCCCATGCAGGTCGAGTTTATGTAGTGGTATTCGAACTAGAGTATCACTACAGCCTGCAGTAGGAATAGGATATATTTTGAAGGTACTCAATCACGGTTAGGACTCCTTGAGAGATTCCTGGGACTACCCTTGAGAATGTTATTTTAACTTCGATTTGAAATCTGTTTTTTCCTGATTTGATTTACCTTTACTTCCTGTTATTGAACTTGATTTTGATGGATTATTGTTGAATTTTGAATCTTGATGATAGTGGTTGAATTTGAGTCTGTATTTTTATGATTTTTGATGGATTGTTGTTGAATTTTGAATCTTGATGATAGTGGTTGAATTTGAGTCTGTATTTTTATGATTTTTGATGGATTATTGTTGAATTTTGAATCTTGATGTTAGTTGTTGAATTTGAGTCTGTATTTATATGTATATGTACATTTTTTTGGAATTAAGGTATAACCTGATAACATACTTGATAAGGACAGTGAGAAAGGTAAAAGTCTACTTTATTATGGAATTTAGAATTTATTGCAGTCATATTTGCTAGCATGACAAGGACGTAGAGCCTGATATAGCTATACTTATCTTAGTTATGAAATCTAGATTTTCTTGCAGCCATACCGGGTGGCGTGGTAAGAATTCTAGATAACATGATTATAGGGTGTATGCCTTATTATGGACTCTATCGTTTATTGCAGCTATGCTTATTGGCGTGGCAGAATTCTGACGACATAATTTCAAGAAGACGCATATGATTATCAGATTGTATCTTAAATATTTTTGAACATGTTTTCTCTACTTTTGTTTCAGTCCTTCAAAAAAAAAAAGAGAGAATTGTTATTTGTTGTTTTGTTTTGTTTCTCATTTATTTAACTTAGGAGTAGCTTTAGTTGTTTTTATAAACTTTGTGTAACTTCTTACTATAAAATTCTTCTTAATACAATGAATCGATGATTTTGCTAGACTTTATCTTAGATTTGAAAATTTAGCTCTGGGTTTCAAAATGGGTTTTTCTTTTAAACAGATAAGCAAAAACAGATTTTATCGTTATTTCTTTCTTGCTATTATTCTTGTATTAAATAATAATAATAATACTGTCTTGATTACGTCAATCACCTGCTTGCAACCTTGGTAGGAATCTAATTGTTGGTCTTAACGTAGAATTAAAATTTTATATTGGGACATGAGAATATATATGAATATATATAGTGGACACTTTCCTGACACTTATGCATGCTACACTTGATTTCCACCTATCTAAATACATATTAATATGTCGTTAATATTTAAATTTTCAAAACCCCAATATTTCTGATTCTCTGCTTTTCCTAGCTTAACTCGTAATTTAAATATAAAATTTCATGATAATAGTTTTATTTATATCACTGCACATGTATGTTATACGTAGGATTTTAATTCAATTTTTTTTGGTTGAGTTTTGTGTTTAAATTTGTCAAATCTGAGACTGTGTGCATATTAACCCTTAATACGGGATTTTAAATATTAGTTCAAATTGATTGTTTTAAATGTAATATTTAGAGCTGTGTACATTGTTGTTGTAGGGATATAAATTTAGGTTCCATATTCTTACATGTTAGGTTGTGATAAACATTGAGTTGGTTTTGATGTGCAAATTCTCCAAAATCCTGAAAACTGAATACATGTTAACATTTTTACATTGATTTTCATGTTTAGTTCAATTTCAGATTTAACATGTAATATTGAACTGTATGCGTAGATAAATATATTGATAGTATATTAGGATTTCATTTCTATCATGTTAGGATGTATTGAGAGCATTGAGATTAGTTGTGATGTTTCAAACTCCTAAATTTTGAAATTGCATTATGTTAATATTGCACTGGTTTAAATGTTAGCTTATTTTCAGATTTTGTATGTAAATGCTGAACTAAAACTGGGTTTAACCTTTCAATACTAATCTATAACCCTATACAAGGACACACACACACCCTAACTTAGTATACCCTGTCATGTAACCTAACTCTTCCTCTCTATGTCATGATTATATATCTATATAGATATATATATAGAGCTTAGGCATACATGTTATAATGTATATACATACATAACTAAATCTCTACCTCTTTATATATACATATATACATGGTTAGCCATGCATGTTATGAGCAAATGAGTTGTGTATTGTAGATTGTTTAACCAATATGCCATGATTAGTGTAACTTGATAGTTATTGTTTGAAACCCCAAATCCTCCTATGCACTTTCATGTATATTTCACATACACACACGCCTATTATCTAACCATATGAACATGTCTACATACACCCATACACACACGAACTACATAACTTGTACATAATGCTAGCTTTTCCCTCTCTAACGCTATATATATAAATATATTGTGATTGGATTTCCATGCAATTGGCTTTCATTCTTTAACTTTTGATTTTGATTTTCTTGAATAGTACCCCTTATTAGATAAATGGTAGTTAACTTTATTTTATTTTGATAAGTACCAGTTTTCATATAGGATGGTAGACTGTCTTACAATCTTGATGATTGTTATTTTTGTATCTTTTCTAGTTTAGCACCCTAGATTGCTTGTGTGTTTTGATACCATATGACCGTTTTGGTCTAGCATGACTAGTATACCTAGATGAGACTTTCACTACCACCATATGCCATGACCCTGTATGTCATCCTTTTAAATCGTATGATTGTTTAAGTTCTGAGACTTTGATTGTGGGGGGTTTGACCTAGAAGGAGTATGAATATTTTAATTTTGAGGATGAAATTTTTCTAAGGTGGGTAGACTTGTAACACCCAGTTCTCTAAAATGAGGGTAATTTTGAAATTTTGTAATTTTAATCATTTATTGATTTGACATCTAAATCATGATATGATTTTTGGTAATTTTTAAATCATTTTAAAACTATTTAAAATCATGACTTGTGATTTTGATATTTTGCTAGTGAAACCCTAGAGACTGTTTGACCTAGAGTCTAACCATGTGATTAGGATATTTTAATATCATTTCTGGCCTAAGGATATTTTGCATTTGACCTCTTTGAATTATTTTGATATTTATTGCGTTGGTGATTGTTGATTTTGACCTTTGATAGGTGTGATTTTGTGATTGTTTTGTGTCCGTATCGGACACGTATCAGTTTTTATTTACAAATGTTTGATGTGCCTCAAAGAGATTTTTTTTTATTGCTGATTTTTTTTTGAAAAGTATTTGAATGAGATTGTTTTCTGCATGTGTTTCCTGTGATTGCTTTGTTTTAATTTCGAGGACGAAATTTTTTTTAAGGTGGATAGATTTGTCACCCCCAGTTTTCAGAAATAGGGGTATTTTTGTCATTTTACATTTTTGAATATTTTTAAAATTTATTTTATTATTTATGATATTATTTTGGGGTTGAAATTTATTTTATTATTTATGATATTGTTTTGGGGTTATTTGAGTCGGGTTCGAATTTCAACTCAATCCGACTTGAAACGGGGATCAGGAGGTAGTTTGACTCTAGTGGGACCCACACACTAGTTAGGCATGACCCACATGATATTAATTTTAGTCCACATGATATAAATATTTTAGTTAGAGGTTAGACTAATTATTATGGATAAGGTTAGTGTGATTAGAGACTTTAGAATGACTAATTTAGCCCCAACCAATTAGCCCTTTCCTAATACTCATAGAATAGGTTAGTGGGGGCATTTTGGACCTTACCATAATAGGACAAATAGCCCCATATGGCCAGCCACTTTGGGAGAGGATAGGCTCAAGTTCATTTCATTATTCTCATCCACACTCTCTCTCTTGTTCTTCTCCAAATTCCTAGAGAGCAATCCCTAGCAATTTCTCCACCAAATCCTTCCATTTCGCCACCAAATCTTCTTCTTTCCTTCTCCATTCTAGCCAAGGAGGAAGCTACCCAAGTTTGGGAGGATTCGGAGCTCGTTCGTGTCCTTTTGGAATCTCTACGTGTCGGTGTTGCTCCGGGAAGGCTTTTCTTCGATTCGATCTACCGGGAGGTATAAATCCCTTTTCCTTTTCATTTCCTCATGCATATAGGTCTATTTTGAACCCATAGGAATGACCCCCATGGTTGTATCTCCATTTGTGTCCATTTCGTGTCCATTTGGAGGTCATAGGAGTGTCCTTTGTGTTGTGGTTGTGTCCATGTGGGAAAACCCCAAATTTGGACACACTATGTGTTGTTGTTATGTATGAATGAATTATTACATGTCTAATCTCATATTTTTGTATTGGAGATGTGTTCTATAGTGTCTCATATATATATATTAGTGTAGAGAGTGAGTTCTTGATATATTATGTTATATACTTGTGTTCTTTTGTCTCAAACTACCCAAATCCGTCATGATTTTTATCCACGTTTTTAATTTCAGATCTAACTTAGAAATATCATAACTTCTAGCTCAAAGCTCGGTTTAATCTTCCGTTTTTTTTAAAAGAAGCGTATTGAAGTTAGCTTTCCAAAAACATATATTAATAGGCCTAATTCTTTCTGTAACTTTCTGGAGAATTATTTGAGTGTCAGCTGTACGAAAGACAAACGCATTCTCGGTGTTTTTGCGATTCCGGGAGTTTCCAGAAACGAAAACGCGATCCGTTTGAAGTTTCGGAAAGCTAACACATAGATCTATAACATACTTTAATTCTAGATTTTAATTCATACTGAGATGGTACAGTATTGATTATTAGTAGGAGTTACTATTCGGCATATGCATTTTGTGCACCCATGTGTGTAATATAATGTTCTATTTGATTTTTAACCCATGTTAATGTATATACATTATGTAATTAAATAGAGAATGCAAGCATGAGTAAATATTTAAATAAATGATGTATGAGGTGTAAGTATCCTATCTAATGTAAGCATGTATAAGTATGGCTTGTAATGAATATGTAGGTTCCATAGTATATAATGTATGGTGCATATAGTAGTGCAAGAGAATAAATGAATGATGAATGAATGCAAGCATGAATGTAATATAATAATAGATGTAATGTATGCAATATACAAGTTAATGAGATGTAATGTTCTATGTTAACACAAATCCTATATTACCTCATGTACCCCTTACACTATGTAGACACTATCACACTTGATACTTTGTTCACTTACACTTTGACACTCTTTGATATGTATACACTATATATGCCCATTTAACCCTCACTTGCCCCTTTGCCATGTTCACATACACACACATAGCCTCTTAAATAAGTATTTATGAATACAGTTAACTTAGCTATGTATGTATATTATATATATGTTAGCATATTGTGTTGTAATATATAAGTTTATATAACCATTTGAAATGCCATGATTATAGACCTAATGTTGAATACCAATATATGCATGTGTATATATGTGTAGACATATATAGTTTAAAGTAATAGATTATCTAGTGTATATCCAATGTGAATTCTTGCCTATTTGAGTATTGAATAATTGCATGCTATATAGAGTTGGGTGTATGTTGGCTTGTATAGCCTTGTATTGATGTGTGCTTGCTAGGATAGTCTTGGTTAGGCCTAGTAAGACTTGCTGGATTAGGACATGACCTAGTTTGACCTAGTTTGACTAGTACAGTTGACCAGAGTTGACCAAGGGTTGACTTTGGCCTAGTTTGACCTATATTCATGTAGAATATATTGTAGTGCTTTATATTACCCTTCTGGACATGTTGTGACTTATGCTGTTCTAATTAGGAGCCAGACATCACTCCTTGGACAGTACATTTTTCTTGGACACTCAGATAGCAGGCGAGTACATTCTCTGATCTTTTCATACTTACCTGGATTATATTCTTGCTCTAGATTACTCTACATGATGCTGACACGTATCTTCACGGATTAATACTATATGGATCCCTTCCTGAGATGTTATCCCTCTACGGGTGCATCGGGTATTTTATGTTCATGTACTTTATCATGTGCATCAGGTACTCCTTGTACTCGTACTAGTTCATGTTTTACATGTTCTCATGTGCTTTATCACGTGCCTCATGTACTACTCATTACATGAGTTCACGTATCCTTAACTGTATTCATGTGCTTATAACGTAACTTGAATGGATCCTTGTGTATTAATTGGGGCGGGGTGAGTAGAATTGGTTATGTGATCATTATCTCCAGTAGCTGTATAAATGTGCCTCTTATTTGTATTCATGTGCCCCTAAGCCGTTTACATAACCATATTGTACTCTAAATCACGTAGCCACTTACAGTCTCTACTATCATGTATTTACTTTCAGTTACAAAATATCTCATGTTTACTCGTACTTCCTTTTCAGCACTTCCTGTATTTTACTCTATTGCATGATTTATACTCCTAACCTGCTATGAACTGTTTTGAGAGATATGTGCTCGCTCCTGTCCTGACTGGACCTGTTGATAAATTTTACAGATAGCCTGGGATTGCCTGCTAGCCTAGAGGAGACACAGTAGATGTTGTTTAGATAGTTATTTTATTTTGTCTGGAGTTGTATTTACTTGTGGATTACTGTATTTGAGTTTTGAGTTGTATTTCTGGGATAATGTATCTTAGACACTTAGACTTCTATCTCCTGTATCTCTTTTGGATTTCATGTTTATCTATCTTTATCATTCTACCTTAGATTGTGATTGAGTTGTACCTCTGTGTTGGCCTCCTTATGGAAAGTATTCATATTATGCTAGTTATAGTTCATGACCTAGAACAGCGTTCTACCGCCGACACTGCGGCGTAGGCTGGACGTTGTTACGTACTCGTACCCTCACGGTGGGTGCGGATCGTGACAGGAAGGACCCTTTTTATGGGCTTCTCCATGCTCTAGGGCTGGTTGGCTTTTACAAAAAAGAGGCTAATTTTCAAGAGAGTTATTAGAAGTCGTTAAGGGAATATACAATAGGAAGAATGATAGAGCTCGTCGAAGATCTCATAAGAAGAGGATTTCACAATATGGTATTGTATGTGTAATTCTTATAAGGTTTTCTTGTTAATTCAATAAAATTATTTCTTCTTTTATTCCGTCGAGTATGTCAAACTTGACTAAACAAATTTAATATTACGTATTTCTATATATGTTTGTTCTTGTTGTTATTATTCGGTTAACTGTACCTTTGTTATTTATTTTGTCGTCAATAAGGTTATTGTTTATCTCATTTTTGAGTGTTTCCATGCCCAACGTCCTCTTGGAATTTTTTTTCTTCTAAATAATGTTATTCGTACCTCCAAACTATTCCTCCTTACGTGGTAGCTGACATGGCATTTGACATGTCAGCTGACATGACAAATTCTAATCTAAAAAAATAATTATCCATTTTTTTAAATTTTATTTTATTTTTAATTTTTAATTTTAATTTTGATTTTAATTTTAATTTTAATTTTAATTTTAGTTGAAATGTTAATGTTAATTTTAATTTTAATATTAATTAAAAAATATTAATATTAATTTAGTATTAGTTTTAATGTTAATTTAAATTTTAAATTTTGTATGCTGCAATGTCAGCTGCATGTAAGACGGCACTGAACTTCTTACCTGAAGCTCGCTGTGCGCTGCCAGTCACATTACTAGATATCTTGGCCACGGAACTCATTCATTCAACAGCTTCCATCCAACAGATCCTAAAATGGTGACTACCGGAACTCATTCATTCAACAGCTTCCATCCATATACAAAGACTCTGGCCCACGGAACATTCATTGCTAATTCTTTTGGTCATGACACAAATAGAGTCCCAGCAATTTCCATGTGAATGCACCGTGTCTTTGTCATGGGGATCAAATATATTGGCTATTTTAAAAGATATCTTCATAATCGATTCATTGACCTCTGAGCGAACCTACCAATTTGAACATGTCATTCTCAACGTGACATTGTTTGCACATTTTCTTAATCTTGTTGGTTGGATTGATGCAGTAGCAGAGCAATAATTCTGTTAACTACGAAGAAAGAAAGAAAGAAAGAAGAAGAACAGAGAAAAAAAAGCCGTTAGGAGCAAAGATGGCATCTAGGCTGCTCAAGACTTTGTTCATACTTGTCATCCTGAGCTTTGCATCCTCTAGAGAAGATGACTCCTTCGTGTTCAACGGATTCCGCGGCGCCAACATGAGCCTAGACGGCATCGCGTCGGTCGTGCCCGACGGCCTCCTCGTGCTGACCAATGCGTCTAGTGAGGCGGAAGGGCACGCCTTCCACCCCAAACCCTTCAGGTTCAAGTCTGATACTACTCCTGGTACAGCTCTATCGTTCTCTACTACTTTCGTTTTCGCGATAATCCCCAAGTACAGTTACATCAGTGGCCAAGGGCTAGTTTTCATCGTCTCGCACACCACCGACTTCTCCACCGCGCTCCCGAGCCAGTACTTGGCACTCTTCAACTCGAGCGACAACGGAAACGCGACCAACCATGTCCTGGGCGTCGAGCTTGACACGATTGTGAACGCTGAGTTCCAAGACATCAATAACAACCATGTCGGTATCGACGTCAACAGCCTCCAGTCGGCCAATTCCACCGGCGCAGGCTACTACGACGACAGCACCGGTGCGTTCCAGAACTTGACCCTTGCGAGCAGCGTGCCGATGCAGATATGGATGGATTACGACGGCGAAGACATGCGGTTGAGTGTTACTATGGCACCTGTACCGATGGCTAAACCGAAGAAGCCTCTGTTGTCCTCGACCATCGATCTCTCGAGCGTGGTGACGGAGTCGATGTACGTCGGGTTCTCTTCGGCCAACGGCCCCTTCCTCACCACTCACTGCGTGCTCGGGTGGAGCTTCAAGATGAACGGAACAGCCGAGCCTCTCGACTACGCGAAGCTCCCGCCACTCCCTCCGTTAGATAGCAAGCACAAGTCGCAGAAACTTGCGATATGGCTGCCGCTGGCCTCGTGCGCGTTCGCGCTGCTGGCGGTTGCTACTGTTGTATTGGTAGTGAAGAGGAGGAACAAGTACGCAGAGCTACTCGAAGACTGGGAGCAGGAGTACGGGCCGCACCGGTTCTCGTACAAAGAGCTCTTCCGAGCTACTAAGGGATTCAAGGACACGACGTTGCTCGGGAGCGGAGGGTTCGGGAGGGTCTACCGAGGCGTGCTGCCGAGCTCAAACGTTGAAGTTGCGGTCAAGCGAGTCTCTCACGAGTCGAGACAGGGGATGAAGGAGTTCGTAGCGGAGATCGTGAGCATCGGCCAGCTCCGGCATCGGAACGTTGTGCAGCTACTGGGCTACTGCCGCCGCAAGGGGGAGCTCCTCTTGGTCTACGACTACATGCCCAACGGCAGCCTCGACAACTTCCTCTACGACGAAACCAGGCCTGCTCTCAGCTGGATGCAGAGGTTCCGAATCATAAAAGGCGTGGCGGCGGGCCTGCTGTACCTGCACCAGGACTGGGAGCAGATTGTCGTCCACCGTGACATCAAGGCCAGCAACGTATTGCTCGATAGCGAACTGAACGGCCGTCTCGGAGACTTCGGCCTGGCGAGGCTGTACGATCACGGAACCGATGCCCACACCACGCATATCGTGGGGACGATGGGATATCTCGCACCGGAGCTGGCGAAGACCGGGAAGGCGACCACGAAGACCGACGTGTTCGCCTTCGGGGCGTTCCTTCTTGAAGTGTCCTGCGGGAGGAGGCCGGTGGAGCCTGGCGCGGAAGGGCAGCAAGTGCTGCTCCTTGACTGGGTGCTGGAGAACTGGAAGAGGGGGACGCTGCTCGCGACGGGGGATCCAAGACTGGCAGAAGACTTTCCGGTGGAGGAGACGGAGATGGTTCTGAAGCTCGGTCTGTTGTGTTCGCACCCGAGTCCGGACGCGAGACCGACAATGCGACAAGTTATGCAATTCTTGGATGGGGATTCGACAATGCCGGAGCTCCCGCCGGCTTATTTGAGTATCGGCGTTATGTCACTGATACAGGGGGAAGGTTTCGATGATTATATGATGTCGTCCTCGACGTCGGTGAGCCATATGTTTGCTCTCTCCGGAGGTCGATGATGGTTCGGTACATTTTTAGTTTGATATTGAGAAAGTAAGAACAGCTCCTATAGTTTTTTTTGCCCAAGTTCTGAACTTGGGATTTTTGTAACTTCTGAAAGAGGTTTCCATCTTTGCCAGGTAAAACTTGTATAGTTGTCTAAGAAGTGCAAATTTTGTACTAGTTTGACAGCAAAGGAACCGTAATAATGTTGATGCAAGAAAGTTTGATGTATAATGTATAGAAATGATTAGAGCGAGAGATACATTATTTAAGTTTCATTGACAGCTTGGAAATTGTACTTTTATTAATATTTGAGTTCGTCCTTTAGAAGTGTTTAAGAAAAATTAAGTTTTTTTTTTGGTAACTGGTTTTGAATCTTTTGATCGGTTTAAAAATCTTGCAAAATCAATATATAATTTTGGACATCTTTATAAATCTCTCAATTTGAGTGCTTTTAGGATATTTTTATTTTTATCATTATCAAAAAAATATAACTATTAATATATTGCCATATTTGTTCTTTCTCATATATGTTTGTTTCTGTTGAGGTCCATCTTACGGCTACTTTATTGTCATAAGGGTTATCCCAACAATTGCCAAATATATTCTAAGAGTATATCATTCCAAAAATTGATATCTTTTTTGTATTACTCGGTGTGAGACACGTATCAAAATGTCTAAAATGTATCGTGTTACATCAGTGTTCTGATGCATAATCACAGTGGGGTAAACTGATTGAGAAACAATTAACAAAGGATCTAATTTACAAAAAAACTGAGAGAGTGAGAGAAGTTTAATAAAATTTTGGGAGGAAAAAAAAGAGTTGTTTAGAAATAGGGTCTCATATAATATGTAATATTAGAATTTGGATCTACAAATTGTTCGACATTAGAATTTGGGTCTCTAGATCACTGTTCACTAGGCTACGTGAACAGTGATTTGGAGACCCAAACACTAACATTGGACATTTTAAAAATCCAAACCCTAATATCAACTATTATATGAGATCTTATTACAAAATTAGAGAGAGGGACTGATACGTCAACTCAGTTGTTCTATTTTTAGAACCAAAATATGCCAACTATGTTGACGTATTCCAACAATTTTTTAAATTTGTATTATAGTTGTTTTTTCTTTTATTTTTTAGTACCCTACCTAAATCTATCTTGTTATATACAATTTCAAATGGTTACTCGTTTTTATTTTTAGTTTATTTTGTAAAAATCTAAATAATTATCTTTGAAAATTATTTATAATATATGTTTAGTTTTATATCGTTGGATACCGGAGGGTCTCGTGGGGATGATCACGCCCCCCCCCCGGCAATTGGCGTTGGTTGCCGGCACTGAGAAAAGGACACCTCTCAAAAAATAATCTTATCTTTGAAAATTATGCTCGTCCAACCTAAATTTAACTCGATAGAGTTTCGCATTGTTACCAACTTTTATCTTTCAATTTATTCTTTCAAATTTATTTTAAATTTTTAGTATATTTTTATCTTTTATTTAAATTAATGTCACATATTTTTACTAACTTTATATAATTTAAATTATTTATAATTATTTCAATATCTAATTTATCTAAATATTTTAACATACCAAACTCTCAGATACTATTTGAATAATAATTTATCTTATTCGAAAAAATTATCTCGCCAAACTTTTATCTCTAGGATACATCTTTTTTTTTTTCAATTTAGATTTATATTTACATTTGGCATTAGATTTGAAAAGATATCTAAGATTTGAAAAATATCCATTTCAAATTATATCTAAAATTTGAGAAAAATATCTAAGGTTTTCAAATTATCTTTCAAACTTATCTCTAAGATTTTTTTTCTAATATTAGATTTGAAAAAACATCTAAGGTTTCCAATTATATTTAAGTTTAAAAATATATCTGAAAGTTTAAATTATTTTTCAACTTATCTTTAGATTTGAAAAAAATAAAATGAAAGATAAAACATAGTAACAATTTGAAATTGTACAAGTTAAAAAGACGTTAAAAAACTACAAGATATATTAAAAAATTCTAATATACGCCAACTGAGTTGGCATATCATTCCTCTCTCTCTGGTTATCGCAAACCTAATTTTCTCTCATTCCCGAATTATCTTAAACTTCATCAATCATGCAAACTTCCCCCTTCCTCCGAAAATCTCTTAAACTTCATCTTCATCGCTCTTCTCTAAAATTTTCAGTTTAATTTAAGCTTCAATGAGAAATGAATAATCAATTCCCACAAATTTAG
>JANAVB010018446.1:47500-66343 GCA_029216955.1 Iris pallida | reverse complement strand
TCATAAAAAAATAAAGATAACTACCAATTATCTATAAAGGGGTACTATTCAAGAAAAAAAATCAAAATCAGAAGTTAAAGAATGAAAGTCAATTGCATAGAAATCCAATCACTATATATTAAGAATATTAGTCTTGATTCGATCTAAGTTGATCAAATTAGGAAAATCAAGATTTGGCAATATGGAGGACAGCTTCAACAAAGTCTGAGAACGAGCATACAAGGATGGAGATTCAGGTCACAATCAAATTTAATTCAATTGAGTACAACCCAAGATATTAATATGATAAGAAAAGATAATCGAAGTCGATTTGGTCGTGATTAAGGAAACTAGGATTCAATGATATTGAAAAACCCTTTAGAGAAAAACAAGAAAGATTTCATACGAAAGTCAGTTAATCATCTCTTCTGATACTATCAGTTTACCATTTGCCAATCATATTTTCTCACAAATCCCAATATAAAATCAACCATTATATGACTACCCTCAAAAAAAAAATTTATAACTTCAGTCATCTAAACCTTTACCACGATCACCATAGACAAATTCCAAACTTCTAAAATATTTTCCCACGAAGCATACCCCTCTTAATTAGGTATCAACACTTATTCATTTAATCAAATTTCTAAATTCCTTCACCTCATTCTAAATTAGATCCGAAATCTCTAAATCCAGTTTATGAAATCCTTGTACTTGTTTCAATCAAGTCTCGTATTTACTCAACTCTAATACCACTATGTCATATAAATTTATTCTTGTTTATAAATCAACCTTCATATTTTCTTCAACGTTCACCTTCAATTATTATTCTTTTGAATTCTACATTTTTTCCTCTAAAAATAATTCTATAACTTAAAATCCTTGTGTTCTCTATGTCTCTAGTCACCCTCTTACAATATCTAGTTCATTTCACAAGATCATCGAATAAAATTAAATTTTCTTTTCCATTACTAAATTTCTACATAGTCTTAGAGTAGAAATTCCCAAGAATCAATAACCAAGATTTTCTAAGTTCTCAAAACTAGGTTGACCTCTAATTTGTAATGCCCACTTTTCTAAATTGAGGGTAATTTTGAACTTTTGTAAAAGTTTATTATTTAATAATAGAATTTATGATTTATAGGATTTTTTTATTAATTTAATACTTTTTAAAATTGGTGAATTATAATTTGATGTGTTAGCTAGTGAACTCTAGAACTGTTGAGCCTAGAGACTAACCATGACCATGGGGACCTAACCATGTGATTAGAATGACTATTTACAACTTTTTAGGCTAAGGGTATTTTGGTTATTTTGTGACTTTTGAATTATTTAGGATTTTGATTAATTGGTGAATTTTAGATTATTTTAATAATATTGAAATTGATGTATTATAATTTTGGTCATTTTTTATATTTTAATATTTTGGGAAAATTTTATATTTTTAATATTGTTTTTATTGGATTTGTTTAGTCGGGTTTGAGTTTCGTCTCGTTCCGACTTGTATTGTGACCCGGGTAGCTTAAACTCTAGATGGGACCCAATATTAAGTTAAGCATGGCTCACAAGACCCAACATTTAAGTTAGTTAATTAAACATTTTTATCATGTTAGAATGGTTAAGTTAGAGACTCAAAACTAGATCATTTTGACCCCAAACTTGAACCTAGTCTAGACTTAACCATATGAGACTAGAGAGGGGCAATTAGGACATTTCACATTAGCCCTAATGGACACTTTATGGTAGCCACCTTTAGGAGAGAATGATTCATTTCATTCATTACAATCTTGCCTTTTTTTTATTTTGTTTGTTCCCCAATTTTAGAGAGCCTTCCCATTGATTTGATCTCCAAATCAAATCATTCCTTCACCAAACCTTCCCTCAATCATTCTCATTCTCCAAGGGAAGAGTGCTACCAAGGATTGGAAGAGAAGTGCAAGGAGGAGTGTCCACTTTGAGGGATCTTCGTATCGGAGCCGTGTCCTAAAGGATTTCATTGGGATTTCACTCCCAATAGGTAAAATCCATCCTCTAAATCGATTTTCTTTGCATATAAATTAGTTTTGAATCCGTAGGAACCATCCATGCATGTGTCCCATTTAGATTCAAATTTGAGGCCATTTGGAGCTCACTTGAAGATTTTAGATATGTGTCTTGTGTCCTACTTGATAGATCCTAAATTAGGACCCCATGTGTATGTATGTATGATAATAGTTTAAATAGATATTTAAATTCAGTTTTATAATGGTTAGAGAGTGGATTGATCTTAGTTAGGATGGTTAGAATGAGTTTTATTTGATACCTATGTTTGTATCCAAGTATCTTGGCCTATATGTGCTTTTGTCAAATTCGTCATAATATTCATCCACGTTTTTATTAACCAAAGCAACTTAGAAATGTCATAACTTTTAGCTTAGAACTCTGATTTATAACCTATTTTTTTTAAAAGAATCGTATCGAAGTTAGTTTTCCAAATATATATTTTAATAAGCCAAATTCTTTCTGTAACTTTCTGTATAATTATTTGAGTGTCAGATGTACGAAAGACGAACGTGTTTCGATATTTTTGCGATTCCGAGAGCTTCTGGACACGAAAATGCGATCCGTTTAAAGTTTTGGAAAGCTAACACAAAGGGCTACGACATACTTTAATCTTGAATTTAGTGAATGCTCAATTGGTACAGTATTGGTTTTAAGTAGAAGAGTGACTATACGATATATGCATTTATGTAACCTATGAGCCTATGTAGTATGGGTATTAAACGAAATAGAGTATGTAAACATGATATGTTAGATGAATGAAATGATATATATGATATATATCCTCTTTACATTAATGTATTATATGGTTGAATGCAAGCATGTAGGAATGCAATTAATATAATGTATGTAAGCAATGCATAATGCATGAATGAAAGAATGATATAAAATGTATGCATGAAAGTATATAATGAATGCTAGATATGAATGCAAGGTATACATGTAATGATAGATATGAATGCATAATATAAAATAATATAATACAATATATAATGATAGTATGTATGGTAATGTACAATATGATGCAAGCATGTATATATCTACTGTTTTTCCTTTTCTTTACATTTTCTTCCCTTCCCTTTCCATTTCAGTTTTTTCTTTTTTTCCCCTTCTATTTTTACATGTTTATACAATGTATATAATGTATGGATGCATGTAAGTATGTAATATGCATGAATGAATGTCATATATGAATGAATCAATCAATCAAAGGTATAAGTAAAATATAATGCATTGTAATGAATGTTAACATATATAATGTATAAAAGTATGTATATAAATGTGCATGAATGTATATCTATGTAACTATGTAAATATGCATGATGTAACGTATGCCTATATATAAATATGTATGTAATATGGATATGCATGTATGTATGAAGGTAGTATTTATATATTATCTATTTTATATTATATTGTTGTGGTTCACATTGTCTTGTGATTGTGTGAGTGCTAGCCTAGGCTTGGTTAGGCCTAGTGAGACTTGTTAGACTTGTTTGGGCTAGGACTTGACCTAGTTGACCTAATTTAACTAGTATGGTTGATTAGAGTTGACCAAGTGTTGACTTTAGTCTAGTTTGACCTAGACAGCATGCAGATGTATTGTACATTTCATTTATCATCTCTCGTATACATCTTGACCTATGTTGCTCTAAATAGGACTCTGTGGCTTCAGTTTGGACCTCTATACCTATCAGCTGTTCAGGTTATCAGGCGAGTATATTCTCGATAGTTCTCTCATTTATTTGTCAATTACTGTACTTCAGTTCTAGTTAGCTATATGTGATTCTCTGTTACAAACACGTATTGTTATTACTGAATCCATGTATACGACACACATACTTACTCGTTTTGCCTCTATTATTCGAATCACTATACGAATCACTATTCGAACCACCTATTCGTATCTTCATGTGCTGGTTGGACTTGTATTCGATTGATGTGTCGGATTATGGATTCATCTTGTATTAGACTGGACGGGGAAATACTGATTAGACATGTGAACATTCTACTATTCGAACCACCACCTGTGAATGATTCGAACGATAGCCATCTCTCACCTAATCAGTGCGTGATGTGCCAGATTTACCCATAGCCGTTTACATGTCGATCTCAGTATTTTAAAACACATTTGGAAAATTTATTCGAATCATGTTAGATCATCATATGAATCACTATTCGAATCACCTTATTCGTATCACCTTATTCGAATCACCTTATTAGAACAATAATTAGAATCATATTCGACTCATCTTGAATTAGACTCACATTGGGATTACACTAACTTATGTTGTACTGTCTGGACTCATCATGTTACTCTAGTTCAGCTAGATTTTATTTTACAGTCTTTATTGCCATGATTCTTCTCTTATTTAGTTACTTACTTCCTTGTACTTATCTGTCTCTTTATACCATCACCTGAATATAAACTGTCATGTTCATCAATACAATTGCCTGTAACTACTTTATAGTTCTCTGTCATTTACTTGGGTTTTTTAGATGAGATGTGCTCGTTCCTGTCCTGACTGGACCTGTTGATAAATTTTACAGATAGCTTGGAGGTTGCCTGCTAGCCTAGAGGAGACACAGTAGAGGTTGTCTAGATAGTTTTTAGTTGTCTTGAGTTGTATTTACTTTATGGATTACTGTATTTAAGATTTGAGATGTTTTCTGGATTTGTGTATCTTAGACACTTAGACTTCTATCTGCGGTATTTCTTTGTAGATTTTATATTTTATCTATCTTTTATCATGCTCTACCTTAGATGTGATTGAGACTGTATTTGCTATATAACCTCCATTCGGAGTGTATATACTGTACAGGTACCTTTATATTGTTAGATGTTTGACCTAGGACAGGGTTCTACCGTCGACACTGCGGCGTAGGCTGGACGTACCCACTTCTCGTGCCCTTACTCTAGGGTGCGGGTCGTGACACGTTTTTAGTGGTGGCCCATGCAGGTCAAGTTTGTGTAGTGGTATTCGAACTAGTACCACTACAGCCTGCAGTAGAATTATGATATATTTTTGAAGGTACTCAATCACAGTTAGGATCCCTTGAGAGATTCCTGGGATGACCCTTGAGAATCTCATTATAAAATATCTCAAAATTTGATTCTAATAGTTTATATTTATCTTTCTTGGTTAGTTAATGAATTTGATTTTTGGGTATCCATTATTGATTTAATTTAATTTTTGTCAAGATGAAATTATATGGGCTAGGTCATCTAAGTTATGGAATCTAGTCTTCTTCAGTCACATTAGCCAACATGGTGAGGACATATAGTCTGACTTTGGATATATTTTTCGGGTGTGGGAATTTAAGATTTTTGCAGCCAAGCTAGCGGCATCGCAAAAATTTAAATACCATGATTCTAGGTATGTGCCTAAGTCGAGGACTTTGTGATTATCGTAGCCTTGCTTACTAGTATGACGAGGATTTAGAATACCATAATTTTGGATAGACGCATATGATTATCAGATTGTACCTTAAATGTTCTTGAACATGTTTTCTCTACTTTTGTTTCAGTCATTCTTAAAAAAAAAGAATTATTGTTTGTTTTGTTTGTTTTGCTTGTCATTATTTAACTTAGGAGTAGCTTTAGCTGTATTATAAACCTTGTGTAACTTCTTACTAAATTTTTTCTTAATACAATGAATCGATGATTTTGCTAGACCTTATCTTGGATTTGATATTATAGCTCTGGTTTCAAATGGTTCTTCTTTTAAACAGATAAGCAGAACAAATTTTATCGTTATTTTCTTCTTGCTATTATTCTTGTAAATATAATAATAATAATAAAACTGTCTTGATTACATCAATCACCTACTTGCAATCTTGGTAGGAATCTAAATGTTGGTATTGATATGGAATTTGATTTTTATATTGGGACATGAGAATATATATATATATATATAGCGGACACAGACACTTTGCCTGACACGTATGCATGCTACACTTTGATTACCAACCCATCTAAATATATATTAATATGTTGTTGATGTTAAATTCTCAAAACCCCAATATCTCTGACACAATACAGTATCGGAGAATAGTTTCTTTTTTTTTCCAGTTTAAATTCGTAATTTAAATATAAATTTCATACTATTAGTTGTTGTTTACATCACTGCACATGTATGTTATATACATGGTTTCAATTCTTAAAGAAGTTGGTTAGGTTTTGTGTTTTGAATTTGTCAAATCTGAGACCGTGTGCATATTAACCCTAAATACTGGATTCCAAATGTTTAGTTT
The DNA here is from genome assembly GCA_029216955.1 of Iris pallida. Lineage (NCBI taxonomy): Eukaryota > Viridiplantae > Streptophyta > Magnoliopsida > Asparagales > Iridaceae > Iris > Iris pallida. The sequence goes on along the minus strand of JANAVB010018446.1, from coordinate 60,070 downwards.
AATTTGCCATTTTTTAATATATATTTTGAGATATATACATTATTGAATGTATGGATAGTATGTTAGGGTTTTATCTCTATCATGTTAGGATGTGTTGGGAGCATTGAGCTGGTTATGATATTTCAAACCCCTAAAATCTGAAACTGCATTATGTTAATATTACACTGGTTTAAATGTTAGCTTATTTTCAGATTTTGTATGTAAATGATGAACTAAAACTGGGTTTAACCTTTCAATACTAAAGCTATAATCCTGTACAAGGACACACACACCCTAACTTAGTATACACTGCCATGTAAACCTAACCCTTCCTCTCTATGTTATGTTTATATATCTATATAGACATATATATAGAGTTTATGCATACATGTTATAATGTAATAGATACATAACTAAATTTCTACCTCTTTATATATATTATATATATATATATATATATATATATATATATATATATATATATATATATTATGGTTAGCCATGCATGTTATGAGTAAATAGGTTGTGTATTGTAGATTGTTTAACCAATATGCCATGAGTAGTGTAACTTGATAGCTATTGTTTTGAAACCCAAATCCTCCTATACACTTTCATGTATATTTTACATACACACATGCCTACTATCTAACCATATGAACATGTCCACATACATCCATACACACACGAACTACATAACTTTTAGAACTTACAATTTAGTCTTAACAGGATTAAGAGAATCCTATATTGTGATTGGATTTCAATGCAATTGACTTTCATTCTTTAACTTTTGATTTTGTTTTTTCTGTACCCCTTTATAGATAATTGGTAGTTATCTTTATTTTATTTTTTGATAAGTACCATTTTTCATATAAGATGGTAGACTGTCTTACAGTTTTGATGATTTATTATTTCTGTATCTTTTTCAGTTTAACACCCCTGATTGCTTGTATGTTTGATACCCTATGACCGTTTTGGTCTAGCATGACTAGTATACCTAGATGAGACTTTCACTACCACCGTATGCCATGACCCTGTATGTCGTCCTTTTAAATCGTATGATTTGTTAAGTTCTGAGACTTTGATTGTGGGGTTTGACCTAGAAGGAGTATGAACTTTTAATTTCGAGGACAAAATTTTTCTAAGGGGGTAGGATTGTAATGCCCACTTTTCTAAATTGAGGGTAATTTTGAACTTTTGTAAAAGTTTATTATTTAATAATAGAATTTATGATTTATGGAATTTTTTATTAATTTAATACTATTTAAAATTGGTGAATTTAATTTTGATGTGTTAGCTAGTGAACTCTAGAATTGTTGAGCCTAGAGACTAACCATGACCATGGGGACCTAACCATGTGATTAGAATGACTATTTACAACTTTTTAGGCTAAGGATTTTGGTCATTTTGTGACTTTTGAATTATTTAGGATTTTGATTAATTGGTGAATTTTAGATTATTTTAATAATATTTAAATTGATGTATTATGATTTTGGTCATTTTTTATATTTTAATATTTTGGGAAAATTTTATTTTTTAATATTGTTTTTATTGGATTTGTTTAGTCGGGTTTGAGTTTCGTCTCGTTCCGACTTGTATTGTGACCCGGGTAGCTTAAACTCTAGATGGGACCCAATATTAAGTTAAGCATGGCTCACAAGACCCAACATTTAAGTTAGTTAATTAAACTAATTTTTATCATGTTAGAATGGTTAAGTTACAGACTCAAAATTAGATCATTTTGACCCCAAACTTGAACCTAGTCTAGACTTAACCATATGAGACTAGAGAGGGGCAACTAGTATATTTTCCATTAGCCCTAATGGACACTTTATGGCAGCCACCTTTAGGAGAGAATGATTCATTTCGTTCATTACAATCTTGCCTCTTTTATTTTCCTTTTGTTCTTCCCCAATTTTAGAGAGCCTTCTCATTGATTTGATCTCCAAATCAAATCATTCCTTCACCAAACCTTCCCTCAATCATTCCCATTCTCCAAGGGAAGGGTGCTACCAAGGATTGGAAGAGGAGTGCAAGGAGGAGTGTCCACTTTGAGGGATCTTCGTATCGGAACCGTGTACTAAAGGATTTCATTGGGATTCCACTCCCAATAGGTAAAATCCATCCTCTAAATCAATTTTCTTTGCATATAAATTAGTTTTGAATCTGTAGGATCCATCCTCATGCATGTGTCCCATTTATATTCAAATTTGAGGCCATTTGGAGCTCTCTTGAGGATTTTAGATATGTTTTGTGTCCTACTTGATAGATCCCAAATTAGGACACCCATGTGTATGTATGTATGATAATAGTTTAAGTAGATATTTAAATTCAGTTTTATAATGGTTAGAGAGTGGATTGATCTTATTATGATGGTTAGAATGAGTTTCATTTGGATACCTATTTTGTATCCAAGTATCTTGGCCTATATGTGTTCTTTTGTCAAATTCGTCATAATATTCATCCACTTTTTATTAACCAAAGCAACTTATAGAAATGTCATAACTTTTAGCTTAGAACTCCGATTCATCTCCCATTTTTTTAAAAGAACCATATCGAAGTTATCTTTCCAAATATATATTTTAATAAGCCAAATTCTTTCTGTAACTTTCTGTATAATTATTTGAGTGTCAGTTGTACGAAAGATGAACGTGTTTCGGTATTTTTGCGATTTCGGGAGCTTTCGGACACGAAAATGCGATCCGTTTAAAGTTTCGGAAAGCTAACACAAAGGGCTACGACATAATTTAATCTTAGAATTTAGTGAATGCCCAATTGGTATAGTATTGGTTTTAAGTAGAAGAGTGACTATACGATATATGCATTTTGTGTAACCTATTAGCCTATGTAGTATGGGTATTAAATGAATATAGAGTATGTAATACATGATATGTTAGATGAATGAAATAATATATATATATATGATATATATCCTCTTTACATTAATGTATATATGGTTGAATGCAAGCATGTAGGAATGCAATTAATATAATGTATGTAAGCAATGCATAAATGCATGAATGAAAGAATGATATACAATGTATGCATGAAAGTATATAATGAATGCTAGATATGAATGCAAGGTATACATGTATAATAGATATGAATGCATAATTATAAATAATATAATGCAATATAATGATAGTATGTATGGTAATGTAGAATATATGATGCAAGCATGTATATGTCCACTGTTTTCCCTTTTCTTTACATTTTTCTTCCCTTCCCTTTCCATTTCAGTTTTTTCCTTTTTTTTCCCTTCTGTTTTTACATGTTATTTACAATGATAATGTATAGATGCATGTAAGTATGTAATATGCATGAATGAATGTCATATATGAATGAATCAATCAATCAAAGGTATAAGTAAAATATAATGCATTGTAATGAATGTTAACATATATAATGTATAAAACTATGTATGTAAATGTGCATGAATGTATATATCTATGTAACTATGTAAATATGCATGATGTAACATATGCCTATATATAAATATGTATGTAATGTGGATATGCATGTATGTATGAAGGTATGTATTTATATATATTATCTATTTTATATTATGCATTGTTGTGGTTCACATTGTCTTGTGATTGTGTGAGTGCTAGCCTAGGCTTGGTTAGGCCTAGTGAGACTTGTTAGACTTGTTTGGGCTAGGACTTGACCTAGTTGACCTAATTTGACTAGTGGGTTGATTAGAGTTGACCAAGTGTTGACTTTAGTCTAGTTTGACCTAGACAGCATGCAGATGCATTGTACATTTCATTTATCATCTCTCGTATACATCTTGACCTATGTTGCTCTAAATAGGACTCTGTGGCTTCAGTTTGGACCTCTATACCTATCAGCTGTTCAGGTTATCAGGCGAGTACATTCTCTGATAGTTCTCTCATTTATTTGTCAATTACTGTACTTCAGTTCTAGTTAGCTGTATGTGATTCTCTGTTACAAACACGTATTGTTATTATTGAATCCATGTATACGACACACATACTTACTTGTTTTGCCTCTATTATTCGAATCACCATACGAATCACTATTCGAACCACCTATTCGTATCTTCATGTGCTGGTTGGACTTGTATTCGATTGATGTGTCGGATTATGGATTCATCTTGTATTAGACTGGGCGGGAAATACTGATTAGACATGTGAACATTTCCACTATTCGAACCACCCCCTATGAATGATATTCGAACGATAGCCATCTCTCACCTAATTAGTGCGTGATGTGTCGGATTTATCCATAGCCGTTTACATGTCGATCTCAGTATTTAAAACACACTTGGAGAATTTATTCGAATCATTGTTAGATCATCATATGAATCACTATTCGAATCACCTTATTCGTATCACCTTATTCCAATCACCTTATTAGAACAATAATTAGAATCACATTCGATCATTGTATTAGACTCACATTGGGATTACACTCGACTTATGTTGTACTGTCTGGACTCATCATGTTACTCTAATTCAGCTAGATTTTATTTTACAGTCTTTATTGCCATGATTCTTCTCTTGTTTAGTTACTTACCTTCCTTGTACTTTATCTGTCTCTCTATACCATCACCTGAATATAAACTGCCATGTTCATCAATACAACTGCCTATAACTGCTTTATAGTTCTCTGTCATTTACTTGGGTTTTCTAGATGAGATGTGCTCGTTCCTGTCCTGACTGGACCTGTTGATAATTTTACTTATAGCTTGGAGGTTGCCTGCTAGCCTAGAGGAGACACAGTAGAGGTTGTATAGATAGTTATTTTAGTTGTCTTGAGTTGTATTTACTTTATGGATTACTGTATTTGAGATTTGAGATGTTTTCTGGGTTTGTGTATCTTAGACACTTAGACTTCTATCTGCGGTATCTCTTTGTGGATTTCATATTTTATCTATCTTTTATCATGCTCTACCTTAGATGTGATTGAGACTGTATTTGCTATGTAACCTCCATTCAGAGTGTATATACTGTACAGGTACCTTTATATTGTTAGATGTTTGACCTAGGACAGCGTTCTACCGTCGACACTGCGGCGTAGGCTGGACGTACCCACTTCTCGTGCCCTTACTCTAGGGTGCGGGTCGTGACAAATATCCTCATTAGTTTTTTTGAAACACATCCATGAATTACTCATAACCAAAATTTTCTGTGATTGTTTCTAAATTGATAACATTTATCTCTCGATTTCATTCTAAACCTTTACCACATCTCCATCTCAAATTTTCATATTTGACATCCAACATTTTGATTCCTACAACATCGTCATATGATAACCAATTACGTCATTTTCGAACTAGATGATTTACGTCACTTCCTCAATATTTTCAGGTAAAATGACACAAAGATTCAAGGTTTTCAAAGTATAGCTGACAGAATTAGATACGAGACAGGGATTGATGTAATCAGGACAGTTATATAAGACAACGAATAATGGTATAAAATATTGACAGAAAGAAAAATAATAATAGAATCTGTTCTGCTTATCTGTTTAAAAGTAGAAATCATTTTAAAACCAGAACTATAATATCAAATCCAAGATAAGGTCTAGCAAAATCATCGATTCATCGTATTAAGAAGAAATTCATAGAAAGGAGTTACAAGGTTTATAAAAACAGCTAAACCTACTCCTAAGTTAAATAATAAGAAAAAAACAAACAAATAATAATTCTTTTTTTTGAAGGACTGGAACAAAAGTAGAGAAAACATGTTCAAAAATATTTTAAGGTACAATCTGATAATCATATGCGTCTATCCAAAATCATGGTACTCTAAATCCTCGTCATACTAGTAAGCAAGGCTACGATAATCACAAAGTCCACGACTAAGGCACATACCTCTAGAATCATGGTATTTAAAATTTTTGCGATGCCGCTAGCTTGGCTGCGAAAACCTTAAATACCTACACCCGAGAAATATATCCAAAATCAGACTATATGTCCTCACCATGCTGGCTAATGTGACTATAGAAGACTAGATTCCAAAACTTAGATGACCTAGCCCATATAATTTCATCTTGACAAAATTAAATTAAATCAACAATGAATACCCAAAAATCAAATTTATCAACGAACATCAAGATTAAAAAATGAACAAAAATCCATCAAGTCATATAAATACAAACTCGGATGCCACAGCTAACATCAAGATTCAAAGTTCAACAATCATCCATCAAAATCAATTTCAACAACAGAAAGTAAAGATAAATCAAATCAAGGGAAGAAGAGTTTTCAAATCGAAGTTAAATAAGATTCTCAAGGGTCGTCCCAGGAATCTCTCAAGGGATCCTAACTGTGCTTGAGTACCTTCAAAAATATATCCTAATCCTACTGCAGGCTGTAGTGATACTCTAGTTCGAATACCACTACACAAACTCGACCTGCATGGGACACCACTAAAAATGTGTCACGACCCGCACCCTAGATTAAGGGCACGAGACGTGGGTACGTCCAGCCTACGCCGCAGTATCGGCGGTAGAACGCTGTCTTAGGTCCCATGCATCTGACAGTATAAGGCTAAGCAGTTTATACTCCCCGAATGGGGGTGACATAGCAGAATGTAAACTCAATCACATCTAAGGTAGAGCATAATGGAAGATAGATAAAACATGAAATCCACAAAGAGATACGTCAGATAGAAATCTAAGTGTCTAAGATACACAACCCAGAAACATCTCAAATCTCAAATACAGTAATCCATAAATACAACTCAAGACAACTAAAAATAAACTATTAACAAAACCCTAGCTATCTATACAACCTCTACTGTGTCTCCTCTAGGCTAACAGCAACCTCAAGGCTATCTATAAAATTTATCAACAGGTCCAGTCAGGATAGGAGCGAGCACAGTACATCTCAACAGATCATAGCAGGTTAGAAAATATAACCATACAGTAAAGTAAGATACATGTACTGAAGGAAATACAGTATGTAAACAGAGAGAGAACTGTAATAGAAATATCTACTATACAATAGAGAACTAATAGTGGCTAATGAGTCAGAGTACAATATAGACATGTAAATGGCATAGGAGATTCTGATGCTACACTACGGAAAGATTCTGATGCTACACTACTTGGATAATACACATGTCCACTTCTATTCCCCCGTACCCCCAATCAATACACAAGGATCCAGCCAGGTTATGTCATGATTCCATGCAATGGCCCACAAGGGACGATACATGGATACCCAAAATGGGTGATTCTAGGAATGCCCATAAATAGAAGATTCAAGGAGACTCTGGGATCATGAGAGTACATGTCACAAGAGATCAATGAACCAAGAAGCATAGTAATACACAATGTAAGTGAAACGCACAGAACATGTAATATCCGATGCTCCTGAAGGATAACATCTCAAGAAGGGATCCATATAGTACCAATCCGTGTGACCAACGTGACAGTACCAAGTAAGTAATTTAAAGCAGGAAATAATTCTAAACAGGATATAAAATGATCAGAGAATGTACTCGCCTGATAACCTGAACAGCTGATAGGTATAGGGGTCCAACTGAAGCCACAGAGTCCTATTTAAAGCAACACAGGTTACACGGTGTTCAAGTTGTAATAAATGAATCTCTACAAGCAATCTATATTATCCTAGGTTCTTCTAAGTCAAATCAACTCTAGGTCAACTCCGGTCAACAATCTAGTCAAACTAGGTCAAGTGTTGACTTACAGTTGACTTTTTGTCAACTAGTCAACTCTGGTCAAACATGGTCAATTCTAGTCTAATTATTAAGATATAAAGTGTACTTCGTTATTCGTACGTCGAAACTTACGACACGCAAATCGAGATGAGATGATTAACGGTAAAGTTAATCTTATTATAGTGATCTACGTGTCCGTCTTGCCAATTTCAGCGATGTGAGATCACTGGAATTGACTGATCTCAGTTCGTTGTACTAATTCCGAAATACGAATATTATAAGAATTAATTATACTAAAAGGTGATACATAGAGAAACTATCTACAAACATTGCCGGATGATGAAATAAACATCGCCAAATGTCCATAATGGTCAAATTAGCTAGGATAGCCTTCCCATCGGTCCAATTTGGATACAGGGGCAAAAAGGTAATTTTGGGTCAAAACGGTATCCGTGTCGGAGCCGTTTTGCACCGAAAAACATGCAAAAAAATAAGTCTAAAAAACATAACAAATTATATGTCCATGAAACCAGAATGACGATACGAACCCAACGGTATATCCAGAATTGGATTCCGTTGACCCGATCTCAATTTGGTCCGTTGACCAGAACATTGGAATTCCGGTTTGCACGAAAATGCGTGCCAGAGCCAATGTTCTCAAAACTCAGCAAACTACATGTCAACGAGTCCAGAATGACGATACAAACTCAACTGTATATCCAGAATTGGATTCCGAAGAGTCGATCTCAAAATGACCTGTTGACCCGGATTGGTATTCGACTTGCACCGAAATACGTGTCGGATCCAATGTCCACCAAAACCTACAAATTGTATGTCAACGAGTCCAGAATGACGATACGAACTCAACGGTATATCGGAATTGGATTCCGATGACCGACGTCAAAAAGTCCCGTTGACCCGGATTGTGGGATCCACTTTGCACCGAAAAACGTGCCAGGGCCCACGTCCACCAAATCTAACAAATTTTATATGAAAACATGCCAGAACGACGCCACGAGTCTACTGGTGGTGTCAGAAATGAAATCTGGAGTCTCGTGTTCAAAAATGGAATTTTACAAGTTAGAAATTACGAATTCGGACGGCCAACTTTGGGGTCGAATTTAACCAATCAAACAAGCTCACAATGAAACAAAACTGGAGGGGTAGTAAGAGGGTTATAACAGCTTCGCACAAGAATTGGTAGCATGCCAAATGGAGCTGCGGTGGAGGAGGTACAAGCGGACGAAGTTGGCTCCGCGAAACTGTCTAAAATTTATACAATATAAACGGTCAACTTGGTGGCCAGTTTTGATGTATCAAATGATAAAATTAACGGACGAAAATTGACAGGAGTGAAGATGGATATACCGAGATTGTGACGGATCGAAGAAATCGTCGATCCAACGGTCGGATTTCTCGAAAATCATACGCGAAGTTGCTGCGACGGGGTGCCAAAACGGACTTGATTCCGCGCGCGTCACGGCGGGACTTCGTGCGAAATGCACGAATCGTCTATACATCGCGCCAGGGAGGAGGGAACACCTCGGGGAGGTCGCCGGAGGGGCGCCCAGCCTACGGGGCCCGGCCACGGCGACGTGCGGCCGGTGACGGCGCTGTACGTGCGCGCCAGGGGTGTTCTGGCCGCCTGTGCAACCGCTGCTGTGTTGCGATGCTGCTACTGGTGCGGTGGTGCGGCCAGCCGCGGCACGACGGCAGTGCGGTGAGGCAGCATGACGGTCGGGGGTGGCTCATGGTGGTGTTGGTAGTGGTGGTTCGGTGGTTGAAGGTGGGGAAGCTCGGTGATGGTGGAGATGATGGTTGGTGATGGTGATCTAATGAAGATGAAGAGGGGAGGTGCGCTCGGCCTGCTGGCCAGGGTGGCCGGCGGCGAGGCTGGGCTGAGCTCGGCCAGCTTTGGGCTCGGGCATGGGAGGAGCTCGGGTGAGCTGCTGTGTAGTGGTGGTGGTGTTTAATGATTTGAAGAATTTAGGAAGAGAGGGGAGAGTGAGAGTGAATAATTAATGAGAGAGGAAGAGAAAGAAAAAGAGCCATTCCTGGAAGTTAGGTCCGGCTGTGAATGAGAGGGTAGGGGAAAATTTGTATGTAGGAATGAATGGATAGGATTAATAGGAAAATCCAAGGGCTAGGATTTAAATGTTGGAAAAATAGGTTATTCTATGGGGATTTCAATAACGAAATTCTCATCGAATATTAAAATAGGTAGACAGGGTATTCAATATTATTTTTGGACGAGGAAAGTGAGGGTGATGGTGATAGAGAGTAACATGGAGCTGGGGCTGGGTTCAGTCAAGACGGGTTGGATCAAAACCGGACATTGTGCAATAATCGAATTTAAAATAGGTATTGATAAACATGGGTAAATAAGTAGCATGTGGGGATTCCAATAAATAGGACACAAGTGTCGTACGGGTAGTAGACTCAATGTGGGCCATGTCCATATTTGGGGCTGACAGGTTTTGGTCGACAGGGTACCCACAAATCAAGTTGAAAAATAAATGTGACACCGTAGGGTAAAATAAAATCGGGTCACGTATCAGAAAAGTTGTGTAAAGCAAACGGAGCACAAAATAGTGTGTCTGAGTGGGACACGAAGGTCATGGGTGAAGAGCGTCTCGAGTAGATCATGGATGATAAGTTGGTTTCAAAAAATGACTGGTCGTGTGCTCCCAAATTAAAAGTCACGATAACGTACTAATAATGATCAAGGAAAAGAGTAGAAAAATTAATTAATGATCAAATGGTCTAAATCGACCCGAAGTTCTGCGAAGCAAAAAGAGTACAAGGGAACAAGTTTGGATGGGACATTATATACCATCATGAATGTAATCTTGTCCACTAAAAAACTCGTAAAAAAGGTTTCCAGAGTTGAACATCCTTGACACTCAAATATCAAAGGCACGGAAAGTACACTTAAAGAGAATAAACAGAATAATTATTTATTGAAACTAAATCAATCAGAAAATTAAAAAAAAATCAACCTGAAATTCAGGGTGCTCACAATCAATCACAAGCTTGTCTAGAATAGTTAAAAGACGAAAGCCAACAAGAGTCCAAAGGAGATATTTTCGAATGCCAATATGTGATTCAAAGGCGGTTGTATAATTCTAAGAGAAATACAAGGTAATCGCGGAGGAGACTCTAGGGGGCAAATTTAGCTACGTCTCTATTCGCGTAACGATTGATGTAAGCGAACCAAAATGTATTGGTTGATCAGACCATCATGCACCGATTCTGAGTAGACAATATGTTAGTGAGCGGCCGCTCAATAGATATTCCTTGATCAAGCTCGATGAAGAATTAGCTTGCAAATACTAGGTTATATTAGCATCAAAAGATAGTAAAATAGAAGTAGGGGTAATGATGAAGGGATTTACATAGTCCAAGATCTTTCAAAATCTAAGTCTCACCCGAAGTTTGGGCCTATACAGTTGGTTTTGGTTGACTAGATAAGTTAGGGTCCTTTGAATCAATCGTATAAGTGGACTTATCAATATGGGTCACAAGGACAAGGGTTAGGTAGTGAGGTACTCTACCCAACTTACAAGAATTAAACTAGTAGCGTGATGGGGCGATAGGTCAGCCGTCGAGAATAAAATACAAGTTTAAGCATTTAACGGGGGTTAAGTAGAACAAACACTCATCGGATGGAAAGAATTTAGTCAAGGTTGAGTCTTATCTGTAGTTAGAAAATATATTAGCTTCATGGTAAGGATTTGGGTTAGCCCTTCCGACTCGAAAGTCGTATCAAGCAAATCGAGCACAAAGGAACGAGTTTTAGTGGGACATGATATTCCTACATGAAGGTAGGCTCGCCTAGGTCTTACATATGAAATTGTTGGATGGAAAAATCTAATGTTGCGCTCCAAATATCTAAGTCACATTAAAGGACACAAAAGAATTTAAAATAGAAAGTGGGAGCTCATGAGATAATGATTAATGCGCAGAATAAATGACCAAGTTAAACAATAAAATAATGATAATTCAGATTCTAGTAGATCAAGGTAAAATAAGTTAGAAATACGGTTTCTAGAGATATGATAGCTACTTAGATGGAGTGTGATCAATGAACAATCTAATCATTTCTCAAGTTTCAAATGGTTAGATAGTCACGATAAAATCTAGATTTGAGGGAATGTCGAGTGAGTCAAGATTGAAATATAACCACATGATTTGTAGATGACTAACAATCACTTGTGTTTATACTACTATCATGTCCATGAGGGATATGGCACTTAGTGTGGAATCCTTCTAATCCATTAGGGTTATCTTGGCGGCCTATCATTAAAATTTAAAACCCAAGTTTCCTTTAAAGAGTTTCTAAATAAATTTTCCAAAATGAACAACCATAATATGTATTCACTCAAAGTCGTTTAATTTAATCATGATTAAAAGTCTAATCTCTTCCATAAATCTCCAAGTGAACTTTCATCATGTTACTACTAACTTTTTCAAAATTTAACATTTTCACTCCAACTTTCAAACTCAAGAGTTCATAAGTCATGAATCTATGAAATTTTAATATTACTTTATAACTTTAAACTCCAAAATTTTCTTAAATAATCCTCAAGATAAATCCTTAGCATATCACGAGCAATCTAAAATTTACCGCTCAATATTTTAACGCACTCATCTAAGTTATTCAAACATAATCATAACTTTTAAATGGTAAATTCCTTTAATAAATCAAAATAACTTTTCATCACATCATTAGTAACTTTTCCCAAAAATTATAATATTAGCAATCTAACTTTAGACTCAATATTCTAATGATCTTATCAGTCATCAAATCAAAAAAAAATTCAAAATTTTCCAATCAATCTCGAATAAACCTTTATAGTGTCACAAATCATATATATATATTTCTTCTTCTATCATTAATCCAAATCTTAAACTCAAAAGTTAAATAGGAGTTTAGCAAATC